>CM056056.1:116436701-116946141 GCA_029574335.1 Rana kukunoris
TTGCAAAACCATTTAAGTTCATCAATGATTTTGCAGCAGAAAGTAATGTGCGCAGTGTTCGGAAAATAAACATTGGCCAGGATAACTGGAGAGCCTCCCCATGTGCCTTTCAAAAGAATATAACGACCATCTGGGTCCGAGATTTGGTGTTGAAGTACAAAGGGTGAGTCTTTGTGAAACAGGATAGAGACTCCCTTGGTTTTGGCTAGAGGATTGGTGGCATGATAAGCCTTAGGGAAGAAACTGTCTGTGAGTTTGGGTATGTTCTGTCCTTTAAAATAGGTTTCCTGCAGGAAAACTATTGAGGGGCAGGCCTTCTTAAGTTCTTTTAGCAGCTTTGTCCTCTTTTCTGGAATGTTTAGACCGTTGATATTGTGTGAGATAATGGTGGGCGACCTCCCTAGGAATGCATAGGCCATCTTGGAGCCAATACCTGTATGGTGGGTCTAAAGGTGGATGGTCATGTCAGCGGGGAATGCGTGCAAGGGAGGAATGAGGGTGGGACAGGGTGTGAGAAGGGGGGGAGGGGTGGGTGAGTCAAAGGAAGGGAAGGTGGGTGGGGTGGGGGTGAGTTTAACTCAAGTACACACCCAGCGGGTGGAGAGTTAAGTAGTACCTTATTTACTAAAGGACTAATACGTACTCTTGGGGGTGAGTGGGAGGTGCGAGCAGGGACCACAGCAGGTCAGGGTCCATCACCAGCGTGCTAGTGACAAACCAAAATTATGACGTTCACTGGAAAGTCACAAATAAGGAAACTTTGTGGGGGGGACCTAGTCCGTGGGACCCTAGAGAAAACACGCCTGGATACAAGTCAAAATAGTCTTTGGCTTTAATACGGAGATGCGGAAAATAAAATCAAAAGAAAAAAGGGAAAAAGGGGGAAAAGCAACAAATAATAAAAATAAAGAATAAAAGTAAAAAAATGGAAAGTGGAGATGGCGCATCTCCAGACGGTTTTCAATGGCGGGAGATTGTGTGCAATGGGCATGACAACCGGGGTGAGATAACATCAATGGGAGGAGCAGTAACATCTATAAACACCTCAAGTCCCAGTTGGGTCAGTCCGGAGGAGCCCCCAGCTGGGGAAACCGCCCGAGCGATCCAGACATAGGAAAACCAAAAAATGGAAACAGTCCTAGTAAACAAGTTAGCCTAATTCCTTCTTGTGCCGTACAGACTGTGCAACCATATTTGAACACAATGTAAACTCAGGTTCTACTGTGAAAGGACCCAGACATGCCCATAGATGGAGGGCAGGCTCAGGGGTCACATCTCACCATCATATAGACCAGATAACCAACAGGTCTCTGTAAGGTAGCTAAACAATGTGGTGTGGTACTCACATTTAGACCTGCCCGGAGGACCTCACCGAGCCATGGGCAGCGGCGGGCAGGGGACTAACCACATCCATCGTATGAGCAGGGGTTGTGTTGCTCCTGTAGTTCATGGCCTGTCTTGTAACTAAATTAACAACATTAAGAAGAAACATACAACCTGGGTAAACAGTACAATAAATGTCTTAAACCTGTTGGGAAAAAGAAGGTTACAAAGCAATGTTCGAGTCTGTGCTCCACATCATGAAGGCTTGTCGCCATAGCCACACAATAGTCAGCAGTTCAGCGGCAGCGAGAAAAGGAAACAAAACAAAAAAAAAATCAAAAAAAATCAAAATAAATCAGTGGAGCGAAAAATAGTTCTGCTGCGCCATATAGTGGGAGGACGGTGAATGCCAACTTCTTCATGGAGAGGAGAAGGGAGCGAGTGTCAAAAAAAAAAAAAGTATAAAAATAAAATAAAATAGACAGCACCAAGGGAAGGGCATGAGATCTACAACCCCAACCAGGGCAGGAACTAGGGAGCGAAGGAACTGAGTAAGTCTCAGCTAAACAAAAATAGGTGAACCGGTAGCATGTAGGGCAAGAAGAAATAACAGGGGACCCCAAACAGATTGCCATGGTACACTACAGACGCTGGTTTGCCTTCACTCTAGGGCTTTTTGAGCTTTTTGAGGGCGCTGGGGAGCCATTGTATCGTCTGCTGGTGTTGCCGCGTTGATTCTTCTGCTGTGAAGAGGAGAGCAATGACGAGGGACCCGGTAGATGGTGGGGGTTATTGATGAGAGGTGGCAAACGAAACTCCTCGTACCATTCCGGTAAATCCACAGGCGCTATCTGCGGGGTTTCACAAAATTTCGGAAGATCCTCCGGGAACCTGAGCAGGTGTTGCTTGCCCACGAAGGCAGCTTGCAAAGCGAACGGGAACTTCCACCTGTACGTAATCCCTTTCTCTCTGAGGACAGCTAAGAGGGGTCTCAAAGCTCTCCTATTCTTGAGGGTGATCGGTGATAGGTCCTGAATCGTGGTGTCACCATGCAGGATCCGTTCAGTAATTCTCGCTTTATGTAGGATTTCTTCCTTTAAGCCATAGTTAGGCAGACAGCAGATGACGTCCCTGGGGGGGTCTGCATCTGAAGCCCTGGGTCTGAGAGCCCTGTGCGCTCGATCAAAGTCAATAGGAGATTGCTCTGGCCTATCCATCAGGTTGTTAAAGATGGCGGTTAGGGTCGGTCTCACCTGCTCAGGGGGCACGGATTCGGGGATCCCCCGTACCCTAATGTTATGTCTCCGCCCCCTATTGTCCAGGTCCTCAATCTGTCTATTCATATCGATCAGATGTTGGGAGTGATTGGCAGAGATGTCATCCAGCCTGAGCAGAGCCCTGTCTCTCCTTTTTCCTGCACGGTCAGCTACAGCCATCTGCTCCGAAAGCCTAAGCAGCTCAGACTTGATGTCTGTGATGGCAAGCGCAAAGGAGTTTTTAATATCAGCTGCTATGTCAGTCATTGCTGCGTATGTCAGGGGAGTATCCGCTGCAGCATTACTTTTGAGGAGTCCTCGGAAGCAGGGAGGGAGATCTCATCATCATCCCGTTCATCCTCCATGATCAGTCTGTGTGGCGGCGCCATCTTGGAGGCCTTGCTGACGCCGCTATAGCGGAATTTGTTGAGATTCGTGGGGGTGATTTTCCGGCTAGGAGTGCCCAGGGGTCGCATGGAGCGGCAGTGAGATCCTCTCCTGGTCTGATAGGGCATAATCGTCCGTATTGCGGCCGTTTTCAGCTCCAAGGTCCCACGGATAGCAAGAGCCTCTTCACACTGCTGCCATCCGTGCCGCGCGCCAAGCCACGCCCCTCCAGTGGAGTTTTTGAAACAGCGCAACAAAGCACAAGGTCTCGCATAAAGGCCCAGTTATTGGTGGGGAAGTGGTTCTGTTCCGCAGAGCGACTCACGCGTGTGTGCGTGCTGCAGCTGAAACTCCACTATCGCCTGCTGCTGCTCGCACAGTCTGGCCAGCATGTGCAAGGTGGTGTTCCACCTTGTGGGCACGTCACATATGAGGCGGTGAGGGAAGGCCGAAGTTATGCTGCAGCGCTGCCAGGCGAGCAGCAGCAGGGTGAGAACGCCAAAAGTGCGCACAGACGGCCTGCACTTTCTGCAGCAGCTGTGGCATATCGGGGTAAGTTTTAAGGAACCTCTGCACCACCAAATTCAGCACATGTGCCAGGCAAGGGATGTGTGTCAAACCGGCTAGGCCCAGAGCTGCTACGAGATTTCGCCCATTATCGCACACCACCAGGCCCGGCTTGAGGCTCACTGACACCAACCACTCATCGGTCTGTTGTTCCATGTCCCCCCACAACTCCTGCATGGTGTGGGTTTTTCCCCCCAAACAGGAAAGTTTTAAAACTGCCTGCTGGCGTATACCCATGGCTGTGCTGAAGTTGGTGGTGAATGTGTTACGCTGACCGGATGAGGAGGTGGTAGAGGATGAGGAAGCGGAGTAAGAGAAGTTAGCAACATGAGGCAAACTGAAGCACCCTGCTTTCCTCGGTGGTGGAAGGACATGCGCCAAACTGCTATCCGCCTCAGGCCCAGCCACCACTGCATTTACCCAGTGCGCTGTTAGGGAGATATAACGTCCCTGACCGTGCTTACTGGTCCACGTATCCGTAGTTAGGTGGAACTTGGCAAAGATCGCGTTGCGCAGTGCACACCTGATTTTGTCCCCCACTTGGTTGTGCCTGGAAAATTTGTGGCGGATGGGTACGACGTACTGTGGGACAGCCAATGCCATCAGGCTTTTAAAACTCTGCGTCTCCACCAGACGGAATGACAGCATTTCAAAGGCCAGGAATTTTGAAATGCTGGCATTCAGGGCCAGGGATGGTGGGTGGGTAGGGGGGGTACTTCCTCTTCCGCTCCAGTGTTTGGGAGATAGAAAGCTAAATGCTTTAATGGGACATTGTGGAGATGTTTGGTGACCCAGGTGGTAGTGTTGCTTGCCGGTCCTCTAATTGTGGGGTGGCAGGTGGCACTGTCACTACAGAGGTGGATGAAGAGGCTGAGAGGCCCGAGACTGAAGCAGAAGAGGAAGCAGGAGGAGCCAGAGACCTTTCTTGGTTTTTGAGGTGTCTACTCCACTGCAGCTCGTACTTTGCACTGAGATGCCTGGTCATCCAGGTTCTGCTCAGGTTGAGAACGTTTATGCCTCACTTCAGCCTCTGATTGCACAGCGTGCAAACCACTCGTGTCTTGTCATCAGCACATTGTGTGAAGAACTGCCATGCTAGGGAACTCCTTGGACCTGGCTTTGGTGTGCTCGGTCCCTTGCGGCGTTGGGCTCCGCTTTGGCACCCTGCTCCCTCTTCTGCTGTGCTGGTGGCTCTGTGCGACCACCGCCTCTTCCTCCGAACTACATGGTTCACCTGCATGAGGTTGATTCAATGTGGGTTCGAGGACCTCATCGTCCACCACATCATCTTCCACCCAGTCTTCACCACTGCCCTCCTTGTCGGTCTGCACAATTGCGAAAGCAGCAGCAGTTGGCAACTGTGTTTCTTCATCATCCGAGACGTGCTGTGATGGTCCCCCCATGTACACATCTTGAAACATAAGTTGTTGGGCATCGGTGCACTCAATCTCTTCTACTTCTGGGGCAGGGCTAGGTGGATGGCCCTGGGAAAATATGCTAACAGAGTCTTTAAAAAGCAAAAGAGACTGCTGCATGATTTGGGGCTCAGACTGATTGGCTGATTTGCAAGGGGGTGAGGTGAAAGAGTGATGGACCAGGAGCTCCACCAGCAGCACCACGACCGCAGCCACGTCCCTTATTTGACGTTCTTCTCATATTTCTCAAATGTAGGATCTTGCCCTAAATGGGTGTTTTTTGAATAGAACAATAGAAGAACACTGGCTAAAGTGTTTATCTCACACCTACAGATATGCAGGAAACGCACCAAAAAAATATTATTTGCCCAAAATAATTGTTTTTTTGAATAGCACAATAGAAAACAGTATGTAAAGTGTGTATCTCACATGTACAGATATGCAAGCAAGACTGAAAACACAGGAGGAAAAATTGTAAAATATATTTTTTTGCCCTAAATGGGTGTTTTTTTAATACAACAATAGAAGAACACTAGCTAAAGTGTTTATCTCACACCTATAGATATGCAGGAAACGCACACAAAAAAAATATTTGCCCAAAATAATTGTTTTTTTGAATAGCACAATAGAAAATAGTATGTAAAGTGTGTATCTCACACGTACAGATATGCAGGCAAGACTGCAAACACTGGAGGAAAAACTGTAAAATATATTGTTTTGCCCTAAATGGGTGTTTTTTTAATACAACAATAGAAGAACTCTAGCTAAAGTGTTTATCCCACACCTACAGATATGGAGGAAACACTGAGAAACACTGGAGGAAACACTGCAAAATTTTAATTTTTTCCCTAAATGGTTGTTTTTTGAATAGCACAATAGAAGAAAAGTATATAACGGGTGTATCTCACAGTAACATATGCAGTGCTGCTGCACTTTGATTTGTGAAGTAGAACTGACTCCTATATATTTCTCTCCCTATAAGCACAATCAGGAACCTTTCCCTAAACTACCTAATGCAGAGTATCTCACAGGAACATATGCATTGCTGGTGTAATATGCAGAGTATCTCACAGGAACATATGCAGTGCTGGTGCAATATGCAGGACAATCCTATCTAAATCTCTCCTTGAGAGCAGCAGCGGCAGTCTTTCCCTACCCTAGCTAAAGCAGAGTGACAATCTGTGCTATGTGCCTCTAGCTTATATAGAGGCTGGGTCACATGCTGGGTCACATGCTGCACTGGAAAATCACAGCCATGCCATTAGTAGGCATGGCTGTAATGGCTTCTAGGTCACACAAGTAAAACAAATGGTGATTGGCTGCCCTGCAGCGCACCATTACATAGCCGAACACCGGACCCGAACCCGAACTTACAGCAAATTGTTTGGGGTCGTTTGCGGGTAAAAGAAAACCAAAAGTCTGGTACGAACCCGAACTTTACAGTTTGGGTTTGCTCAACCCTAATTGTGAACATAATGATGCATGACACAGAACAAGAATTATCTCCTCCACAAATTAGTACTTCATAGTCGCCTACCTTGCCTTTTTTGACATAGTTAAAAAATGAGTCACATGTTTAAATACCTAAGCCAAAGACACCCTAATAATAAAAATGACTAACTTTATGTCAACGAAAGGCCTTCGCTCAGCTTAGATGGGCCACTTTAAATGTGTCTACTGCCTCTGAATGAAGTTGACAGCAGAAATTTCAAAGGTCTGAACAGACATGTGTATAGTAAAAAACTTTTGGCATAAGGTCCTTTAGAAAGATGGCAGGACAGCAGTGGATGAACCTAATATTTGCTACAAGTATAAACTCCTTTTCCATCTTTCCTATGCATAATTGGGATTTTTTTTTTATCTGATTGTTAAAAAAAAAAAGGGTTTTCATAGCTCCTCTCTGTGTAGACAAAGCCATCATGACTGTTCTCACTAGGGTTGTCCCGATACCACTTTTTTAGGACCGAGTACAAGTACCGATACTTTTTTTCAAGTAGTCGCCGATACCGAATACCGATCCTTTTTTAAATGTGTCCCCAAAGGCAGCCATGTCCCCCACATATTGCAGACATGTCCCCCCACATATTGCAGCCATGTCCCCCCACATATGCATCCATGTCCCCCCCACATATGCAGCCATGTCCCCCACATATTGCAGCCATGTCCCCCCCACATATTGCAGCCATGATGTCCCCCCACATACTGCAGCCATGATGTCCCCCCACATACAGCAGCCATGATGTCCCCCCACATACTGCAGCCATGATGTCCCCCCACATATTGCAGCCATGATGTCTCCCTACCTGATGATGATGATGCCGCCGTATATACAAAGCTGCCGCCGCGAACATTACACGCACCTTTCGTTTTTCAATAGCCATGCCCCCCCCATACAGCAGCCATGATGTCCCCCCACATACAGCAGCCATGATGTCCCCCCACATACAGCAGCCATGATGTGTCCCCCCATAAAGCAGCCATGATGTCCCCCCCACATACAGCAGCCATGATGTCCCCCCACATACTGCAGCCATGATGTCCCCCCACATACAGCAGCCATGATGTCCCCCCACATACTGCAGCCATGATGTCCCCCCACATATTGCAGCCATGATGTCCCCCCACATACTGCAGCCATGATGTCCCCCCACATACAGCAGCCATGATGTCCCCCCACATACAGCAGCCATGATGTCCCCCCACATACTGCAGCCATGATGTCCCCCCACATATTGCAGCCATGATGTCTCCCTACCTGATGATGATGATGCCGCCGTATATACAAAGCTGCCGCCGCGAACATTACACGCACCTTTCGTTTTTCAATAGCTGTTTTCCCTATGTAAAGGACACTCCCTCTTGCTCGGGATTGGACAGATCCGTCCGATCGCTAGCAAGGGGAAGTGTGCTTTACACAGGGCGCGCGATAGGGAAAACAGCTATTGAAAAACGAAAGGTGCGTGTAATGTTCGCGGCGGCGGCTTTGTATATACGGCGGCGGGGTCGGCAGGGGCGACGGTGGCGGGGGGGGCGCAAAGTATTCTATTTGGGTATCAGGGGTATTTGCGGGAGTACAAGTACTCCCGCAAATACTCGGAATCGGTCCCGATACCGATACTGGTATCGGTATCGGGACAACCCTAGTTCTCACCAATTTCTAATAACCAAAATGATCCTATCTTGGCTATGTCTTCCCCCACGTGCCTCTTCCCCTGACTTCTCTGTCAAGATAAATGGCACAACTATCAGTCCATCCCTACATGCCAGGGTGCTAGGGGTAACCCTGTACTCTGAACTGTCCTTTCAGGCCCACATCTAAATCTTGTTGCCTCAACCTCTGCAACATCTCCAGAATACACCCCTTTTTAACACCACACCACAAAGCTTCTAATTCACTCCCTAGTTATCTCTCACCTCGACAACTGCAACTTCCTACTCATTGGATTACCTTTACACAGGCTATCCCCCTTTAATCCAATATGATTGAACGCTCCTGCCAGACTCGTCCACCTTACCAACCTCTCAGTGTCCGGCACCCCTCTCTACCAATTCCTCCACTTGCTTTGAATAAAAATACTAATTACAACTTACAAAGCCATCCACAACTCTACTCCCAGCTGCATCACTAACCTGGTCTCAAAATATCAACCAAACAGCTCTCTTCAGTCCTCCCATGCCCTCCTGCTCAGTAGTTCCCTAGTCAACTCCTCCCATGCTCACTTCAAGGACTTCTAATGAACACCTTACCACAATCTGTCCAACTATTTCCTATACTGTACTATCCATCTTTAGACGATCCCTGAAAACCCTTTCCTTTAAAGAAGCCTATCCTGCTTCTAACTAATACACTGTTTTTTCTTCATCCATCAGCTCATCTTCCACAGTTACTGTATTACCTTTTGTATCACTTGACCCTCCCTTTTAGATTGTAAGCTCTAACAAGCAGGGCCCTCTGATTCCTGTTCTACTCAAATTGTATTGTAACTGTAATATCTGCCTTCATTTTGTAAAGCGCTGCGCAATCTGTTGGCGCTATGTATCTCTTACATCATTGGCATCATCCCAACCAAAGGGTGGCTGCAATCATTTAAAAAAAATCTTGCCGTGCATTAACAGCTTAATAATCCTTAATATTTTTTTTACACGTGCAAACATGATGCGAGTTTTCAAAGTGTTTGCAAGCTGTGAAGTTTTAATCCCAATGGAGACAAGCCCTTATACATGTCCCCTAAAAATGACAGACAAAGTTGTAACCCTAGTGACAAGGGCCTCTGTTAACAACGCTTCATTTGCAACCTCCATTTCTTGTGACCTTGGAGTGGACCAGAATGTCTATATTTGGAAGTTGGTGTCATTCACAGTAATGTTAATTCTCTGTGAGAAGATTTAGTTTCATTGCACTTAAGAGTCTCTGTGTAAAAATCTCTGCAGCTGTTAGCTGTTGAAGTAAGCATATTTAATATAGCATTGTCATTGTACAATCACTATTAAAGCAGAAATTACATTTAATGAATTTATTTTAATTCCATAAAATCCTTAATGAAAATTCTGGTGCTGTTTTCAATAGCTGTGCAGCTGTGAAGCTTTGATATCTGAAACCTCAAAGGTTCAAAGCACACCCATTAGTCATCTATGAAGATGCTTGTCCTCGCAGAGCATACCATTGTCTGATAAGGACTTCGTAATTAAAGATTTGGCAAGAGCCCCTGAGTCTTGTTCTATGATGACCAAATGCAAATGCTCAGCACAAAACCAGTAGGAGATAATGACCTCTGGCGCCCCAACCTTCACTTTTTCCACTAACACATACATTTTTATCTGCAATGCACTTGAGTTTTATTTTTTAATGCCTTTAGTTACTGTACTCATCAACTGCATATCATAATAATGTATCATTATCTCTACAAAGGAATGTATATTGAAAGTTCAAAAGCAGCTATATTTTTTTTTTTGGCGCAGGATATTTTTTTTTCTTTTTTTTAAAATGAGTGCCGTTACATTTTAGCACACTACACCATAATGTATAGACATTGGTACTGTTAGCCCAAGACGTGCGCACATTGGTCAGTTATCTCCCACATTAGACTCAATGGGCCAGATTCTCAAAAGAGATACGCCGGCGTTTCGTAGGAAACACCGTCGTATCTCTCTTTTTTTTTACTGGGTATCTATGCGTGTGATTCCTAGAATCACTTACGCATAGATACAGTGAAGATCCGACAGATGTAAAAACAATTACACCGTCGGATCGGAGATGTAATGACATCGCTGGCCGCTAGGTGGCCTGTACGTTGATTTCTCATTTGCTTATGCAAATGAGCCTAATCCGACGATTCCCGAACGTTTTTACGCCGCCCCGTCGTAGTTTACGTTGTTTCCGTACGCATAAGGCTACCCCTGCTATATGAGGGGTAACCTTACGAAGTTCCGTCGTATGCCATGTTAAGTATGGCGTCGGGTCAGCGTCGTCTTTTTCCGTCGGTTACGTTGTTTTACTAAGTCGTTCGCGAATAGAGATTTACGTAAACGACGCTCACATCGGTTTCATTCACTTTTTCTGACGTGAGCTGGAGCATGCGCACTGGGCTATTTTTGAGGCCGGCGCATGCGCAGTTCGATCGACGCGGGGGCGCGCTTAATTTAAATACAAGCCGGGGATACGTAGAGCCATTTACACTACGCCGCCGCAATTTACGGAGCAAGTGCTTTGGGAATACGGCACTTGCTCTGTTAAATTGCGGTGGCGTAGTGTAAATGGCTTACGCTACGCCAGCGGCAATTCTAAGGGAATCTGGCCCAATATGCCTAGAATTGATCATTTATCACCCCTGCTTTTCGCCCTGGCCATGGAACCTCTCGCTATCAGGATACGCATCTCCCCGCTACTTAAGGGGTTGCCCATCAATGGTATGGAGGAGCGAATCTCGCTGTATGCTGACGATACACTGGTGTATTTGGCAGATGCCCAGGACTCACTAGCTAATGTGTTAAACATGGTGTCTGACTTTGGGGACTTCTCGGGATTCAGAGTGAATTGGGATAAATCTATTATCTACCCCATAAATCAATCACCCACCCCTCAAATCCATTCGGACTCTAAATTGTTAGTGGCCACCTCGTTTAGATATTTGGGAGTAGTGGTTCAGATGCCACTGTCCCTGTACATTACCAACAATCTGAGCCCTGTGCTCCTACAGCTGCAGTCTCAGACTAAGCAGTGGAAAGACTTACCTCTGGATCTGATGGGAAGAGCTAATGTTTTAAAGATGATATACCTACCTAAGTTACTGTATGTCCTAGCTAATGCCCCATGCAAAATCCCAAAAGCATTGTTTAGGAGCATTGACTCGATCTGTATAACATTTCTGTGGAATGGTAAGGCCCCTAGAATAGCTCTGGAAACACTTAGACTACCCTCTCATTTGGCAGGACTGGCTTTCCCTGACTTCTACCTTTATTACCAAGCTTCCCAACTGGTGAATATTCATTACTGGATACACCCTGACCCCAATAATGCGTGCACCACCACTGAAGGGGCTATGGTCACTTCGTTTGAGACACTACAAAACATTATATACCGTGGGCGCACCCCTCCAGGACCAGAACTGACTGTACTGCAGACGTCACTATCCCTGTTTAAAACAGTGACTCTCAAACATGCCCCGGGTTCCTGGGTGACTTCTCCAAATAATCCGCTATGGTTCAACATGTCACTTCCAGAATTTAATTCTTTGCCTGACCCTCAGGCTACCTATATACCGCAGAAGGCCTTAAATCCTTTTCCCAGTTGAAAGATGACTTTAATCTTCCCCCCAACTATTTATTCTTTTATTACCAGCTAAGACATGCCGCGCGAGCTCAGTTTGGTTCCTTGGATAGTCCACTTGCGATTCCTGACCTAGAAAAGCTTTTGCGTTCCCCGGACCGAACGAAACTCATCTCTAACTATTATTTGGCCTTAACGGTGAACTCTAATTCTAGATTTAAGGCAGCGCAGAGCAAATGGGAATCCTTAGACATTACTATGACGGAAGATGACTGGACTGAGTTCTGTGACACTTTTAAGTCCTCTGTTATAGCCTCCAGAGACAGGGTGATTCAACTAAAGATTTTCCACCAATCACACTTAACCCCGGCCAAGATGCACAGAATGGGCATACTGACCTCGGCGGATTGTTTCCGCGGCTGCGGACAGGTGGCTGATTTTATCCATTGCTTTTGGAATTGCCCCATTGTGGAAGACTTCTGGAGAAGTATAGGATCCTTCCTCTCTTCCGCCTTGGGGCTCCCCAATATACTGGACCCCAAAAACTGTCTGCTGGGGGTCTTTGGTGATCTCGCCGTTCCCTCCCAGGTCAAAAAATTACTTAGAATCCTATATTTCTATGCTAAGAAATCCATCCTCTTGACCTGGAAGGGAGCGGCGACCCCGACAAGGAGCCTATGGTTAAAACTAGTTAATGACGCCCTCCCGCTTTACAAGCTTACCTTTGAAATTAGAAAAAGAAACAAGTCATTCGATAAGATCTGGGGCAGGTGGCTGGCTAGCCCCCTGACCCTATCTCCTACACAGCCGTAAAAATGATGTTGGTGGTGTGGTATCCACTTGATAGAATAACCTTAATATGCAGTCCCACAAGGTGGTAATACTGCCTTTCTACTGTGTTTGTATGCAGCGCTCTACTCTGCCTTATACTTTTAATATACATATGCTGTTTATAATAGTGTACTGTGATTGAGGAGCAAACGAGTTTTGTTGTCTGTTCTGTGTTGTTTAATTTTTGTATGTGTTGTATTGTTGGTTTTGTGAAAATTTCAATAAAAATATCTTTAAAAAAAAAAAAGAATTGATCATTGAAAGTCTTTCTTTATATGGACACTCATATATGTGCTAATGCAAGAATCCTGCAAATAGAGTGTTAACGTTATTCTTTGGCGTGTTTTAGGGTTCAAGCAAAAATCTAAAAAAGACAAATGCTTTAAGCCCAGGCTTAGTTTAAGAAATAATGTATGGTCCAAATGCCGCTCACTACATACTGTCAAACTGTACAAAGACAGAACTCAAAATATTTCTACGGGATACTAAATCACTTAGAAACACCACAAGAACTGATGTTCTTACAAGCATGGGAAAGAGATCTGGGGATACCATTATCACAAGAGCAGAAAGATAGGATTATGGCATTTAACCAGAAGGTACCAAGAGGGAAGGGTACAAAATTCTAACTAGATGGTATAGAACACCATCTTTATTACACCGAATCTAGCCTTGGCAGAAGGTACGCTAATACATATTTTCTGGGAGTGTGAGAAAATTAAGGAGTTCTGGAGAACGATGATAGAAATTATGAAAACAATAACAGGAGTGTTTCTAGACCGACAACTATTCTATTACTTGATATCCCTATATCAAGGGAAAAATATAAAAACTCCCTGCTGAAACATCTTATCATAGCCGCTAGGCACACAGTGGTTTGCCAGAATCGCAGAAATCTAACAGATGGATAATCTTACTATGACAATGAAAGATCAAGATGAGAGGTACCAGGGCGACATGGGCCCCATACCTGGAATACAGGGAGGGGATAAGGGTAGAAAATTGAATTAGACCGGATGGGAGGAGAAAGAGGAGAAGGGGGAGGGGAAGTGGAGGGAGTCTGATGTGTCCCCTCCCCTTTGTTTACATTTTTCTACATTTTTAACATATTTTTTTTTTTTGTTAAGGAGGGAGGGAGGGGAGTGGCAGGGAGTAAGAAGATGGAGGTTAAGAGAGAAAAGACAATGGGCCAGATTCAGGTAGAGTTAGGCTGGAGTATCAGTGATACTCCAGCCTAACTCTCACTTTGAGCCGGCGTTTCTGTTTTCTGTAAGCAGAAAACAAGAAACGCTGGGTTGGAGTTCCTATACGAGCGGCGTAATTGTAATTTGCTGTCGTATCGGAACTGCAATTTTAAAAATGGCACTAGGGGCGTTCCCGCTGATTAACGCCGAGAATATGTTAATCAGCGAGAATCAGCAATTCACGATCGTATTCGGGCCCGACGCAGTGACTTTCCGACGTTTCCGTAAGAGATACGCGGCGTAAAGAAAAACCATCCCCCTAGTGGAGTATCCTATGTTAAGTATGGCCGTCGTCATCGCGTCAAATTTAAAAAATTTCACGTCGTTTGTGAATGGGGATTGACGTCATTGACGTTCACTGACAGAATTTGGAGCATGCGCACTGACAGTCGACACATGCACAGTACGTTCGCCGCGGGATCGCGCCTAGTTTAAATAATACACGCCCCCTTCCCGCCCAATTTGAATTCCGCCGGCTCATTTTCGCTACGCCGCCGCAACTTAAGGAGCAAGTGCTTTGTGAATACAGTACTTGCTCCTAAAGTTTCGGCGGAGTAACGTAAATGAGAAACGTTACTCCAAAATAAAGATTCGCCCATCTACCTGAATCTGGCCCAATGACAATTCACAGTGAATTAAGGAACTGATCAGGAGATAAGAAAATATAAGATGATAATTACTTAGAGTGTAAAATAAGATGGTATAAGAATGTGGAAATTATAACGTGAATGTGAAAATTGTATAAAAAATAAAGAATTTATAAAAAAAATAACTCAAAATTAATACCAAAGGCATGCCTTGAAGATTTGGTGACTTTTTTTGGGACTTTTAATCTGTAAAGAGTAACATTGTATCTATGTTTGGTTTACCAGAACATAAAGTTAGCAGTTCTGTCACCTGTAGAGTGTCATTGTTGTGAGTGTGGCCTTTTTATGTGAAGGTTTGTAAACTTACTTTGTGAAGATCCCCATGCGTTTACTCCCTTAAATTCACACATTTCACAGAGCCTGCCTTCTGATCTACAGAGGTGCTGAGAGGAGGAGTTCCAGCAGGTGGAGTCAGTTCAGCAATCACTGCTTTTCAGGCAGCAAGCTACCATGGGATGTTTAGTCCTTGTAATTTGAAGGTAAACAGCAGATGGAATGCTGCAAAGCATGCAGAGAATCCAGGAAGTTGTGGAAAGAGATGGTCAGTGGACAAGTAGCACTCAAAACATGAAAGGAATATTTTCAAGTAAGCTTATATTGGATAGTCAAAAATAACTATTGCTTGTATTGTTATCAACGCTGTATCTTGGCCTAGGCCAACAAGGCCCAGGCCTAGGGCAGCACATTGTGGGGGGCAGTATGAAAAGACTGCCTGTCGGCTTGCGCTACACTTTTAGTGCAGCGCCAGTCTTATGCGGTGGACTGGGCCGCAAGACAAATCGCACTGGTGCCCCCATAAAGCGGCCGCACTGCTGCTGGTATGATAGGGATGGCGCATACACATGGGACACTTACATGGTCACCTATACCTATCAGGTAGGTAGTAGGACTCTCCTGCAATCCTTTGCTTGTGTCAGATGTACATATTAGGATATCTTAATTTTATTTCTGTTGATTGTTGGTGAGAAAAATAAACAGATGGATTTATTTGTTCCTGCTCCCAATCCTTCCTTTGCTCACTGCCTGGACCACATACCTTTATCACTGTGCTACATGTTTTCTGCTGCACCACTAGCCTACTTATATCCTATTAGTCCTCCTAAATTTAGCAGAAATTTGTGCTTAAAGTAGAACTATAGGCAACATTTTTTTTTTTTTTTTTCATTTTGGATAGAGTAATGGATGGTTATAGCCCCTGTTAATTTTTTTTTGCCATCTGTCCATTTCCCTTCATTTCCTGCCCCATAGCCAAACAGGAAGTGAGAGGAAATCTCTGCAGATTAAGGTAGCCCCCCAAGGCCCTCAGAACTAGTGTCCCCACTGGAAAATTTCAGGGCAGGTGTGTGACCTTGACAGGAAGGCGTGAATCATATTTAAATTAGGGGTTGCGTGAATTTAGTCAGGCCTAGGGCAGCACAAAACCTAAATACACCACTGATTGTTATTGCAATGATGGTCTTATAAAATGAAAATGTATGCTGTGACTATACCTCCTTTAAATCTCCTAGTTACAAGTGATTAAAAAAGCCCGGGCTATTGTAATTAGGGTTGTCCCGATACCACTTTTTTAAGACCGAGTACAAGTACCGATACTTTTTTCCAAGTACTCACCGATACCAATTACCGATACTTTTTTTTTAATGTCATGTGACAGTTTGACAGATGGGGACTGATAGGTGGCACTGATAGGTGGCACTTATGGGCACTGACTGGTGACTGGTGCTGATGGGCACTAATAAGTGGCACTGACAGGTGGCACTTGTGGGCACTGATAGATGGCACTGATTGCACCGATAGGTGGCCCTTATGGGCACCAATAGATGGCACTGGTAGATGGCACTGATTGCACTGATAAGTGGCACTGGTAGATGGCACTGATTGCACTATGCAATCAGCGCCATCTACCAGTGACACATAAAAGTAAAAAACAAATTTTACTTGCCGAGGACTGCTCTACTGTCCATTCTGCTCTCCGCCCCTTTCAGTCCGCTCTCCACCCCTCTTAGCCTGCTCTCTGTGCACTCTATGTCCCTCTTAACACGCTCTCAGCCCACTCTCCGCCCCTCTTAGCACACTTTCAGCCCCTTTTAAACCCCGCTCTCCGCCCCCTATCAGCCCGCTCGCCACTTAAAAAAAAAAGTATCTAGTGAAGTATCGGGGGCATTTGTGCGAGTACAAGTACTCGCGCAAATGCTCAGTAGCGGTCCCGATACCGATACTAGTAACGGTATCGGGACAACGGTAGTAACATGTATTGTGTGGGTGTAACATGTGTATTGCATGGGTATAACATGTGTATTGTGTGGGTGTAACATGTGTAGTATGGGGGTGTAACATGTGTATTGTGTGGGTGTAACATGTGTATTGTGTGTGCTTTCTGTGTCCTCTCCTGCATGGATCCTGGCTGTAGAAGTGGGGGAGAGCTGCCCTGTAGTAGAATTTCTAGGATGGCATAGATGTGGATGGAGGAATGGATCCCTCTTTGACAGCTGATGGGGAGGGGGTTGGTGTGTGGAAGTCCTGCAGATCTCACTCATGATGACCAATAGAGCACCCAATAAGTGTCCATGCCCCCAACCCCTGTATCCACTTGTTACTGTGTTGTAATTTGCACAGACCTGCTCGGTGCCACTGCTGCATGATCCTCTGACAGCTGCACTGTATGACACTCGGAGATGGCATGGAAAGGACACTTCACCAGGGGGCGAACACATACCCCACACACATATCCAGGGACATTCAGTGCTTAGCATCGTCCCCACAATCCCGGAAACTCATACAGCGCCAGAAAGAGTCTTGCTCTCCGCCCCTCTTAGCCCGCTCTCCGCCCACTCTCCGCCCCTCTTAGTACCCTCTCAGCCCGCTCTCCACCCCTCTCAGCCCACTCTCCGTCCACTCTCTGCCCCTCTCCACCCCTCTCGGCACGCACTCAGCCCGCTCTCCATCCCTCTCAGCACGCTCTCCGCCCCTCTTAGCACGCTCTCCGCCCCTTTTTAAACCCCGCTCTCCGCCCCTTCTCAGCCCCCGCTCGTCACTTAAAAAAAAAATATCGGGGTGAAGCATCGGGAGCATTTGCACGAGTACAAGTACTCCCGATACCGATACTAGTATCGGTATTGGGACAACCCTAATTGTAATATTGAACTTCACCATACTGCCCCATTTAGAGGCCTGTAGAAGGAGCTGATGCGCATTGTCTTGTTTATCCAGGCGTTCTTCCCCCGATGTTTCACTGCTTCCGGTGACTTATTTTCCCTGCGTTGCACGCCGGCCCAGGCCGACTTCCTAGTGGCCACAGGAGCTCCCTCAAACATCTGCCATACTCGTGGATGCTCGTCTTGGATGCCGAACCACATCTACATTAGTGTTGCTCACGAATATTCGCATTGCGAATATTCGCTACGAATATTGCATATTCGAGTATTCGCGAATAACACGAATATCGCGGCGAATATTCGCTATTTCGAATATTCGAATGTTTTCAATTTTTTTTTAGAACAGATCACATCCTAGAGATCCCCAACGTCTAAAAGCATTGCTGGTATGATTAGAGACCTTGGGCCGAGTAGCTGCAGCGCTAATTTTATATTGCCGAAAAATCGCAATGCGATTATTCGGCAATAGCGATATCGCGCGATTATTTTATATTGTAATATATCACGAATATTCTGAGCCAATCAGAGTGCTCCATTCCGCATTTCTCGAATATTCGCAATTATTTTATATTGTAATATATCACGAATATTCTGAGCCAATCAGAGTGCTCCATTCCGCATTTCTCGAATATTCGCAATTATTGTGTATTGTAATATATCACGAATATTCTGAGCCAATCAGAGTGCTCCTTCCGCATTTGCCGAATATTCGCAATTATTGTGTATTGTAATATATCACGAATATTCTGAGCCAATCAGAGTGCTCCTTCCGCATTTGCCGAATATTCGCAATTATTGTGTATTGTAATATATCACGAATATTCTGAGCCAATCAGAGTGCTCCTTCCGCATTTCTCGAATATTCGCAATTATTTTGTATTGTAAAATATCACGAATATTCTGAGCCAATCAGAGTGCTCCATTCCGCATTTCTCGAAATTTCGCAATTCGCATTCGCATTCGCAATAGCGAAAATTCGCAATAATTTCATTTCCAAAAAATATCACGAATATTCGTATTTAGCGAATATATCTCGAATATTCGACTATATATTCGAGATATATCGCGAAATCGAATATGGCATATTCTGCTCAACACTAATCTACATTATATCCCCATACAGATGAGCCTGTTTTTACCTTGTTTTTTGTAAGTGCATTACTTACAATGCTATTAAACTATTCTTAATATACTACACTCAGGTGGCGCTTCCTGTGTCTTCCCTCTTTCATTTTGTTTACAGAGCTGGCTTTCTACTGAGGACAGCTGCTGCCTACCACCTCTCTTTAAGAACTGTTAGAACACGATGAGATTTATCTGAGAGACCGTTTTCATCAGACATGTCTGCTGGGCTATTTTGGTCACGATCAAACCAAAATCTCCGCGGACAGACAGCGCGGTAACGTGGCAGTGACGTTGACGCCGCCACGTCACCGAACCAGGAAGTAAAATACTTCCACTCATGCGTCGAATCCATTTGACGCATGCGGGGGATTCTTGTCCGCTGGTTAGGTTACTAACCAGCGGACATGTCGGACAGACGGGTTTCCAGCAGACAAGTTTTAAAGCATGCTTTAAATCTTGTCTGCTAGAAAAACCTGTCTGCTAGCCCATACACATGATCGAATCTGTCTGCTGAAACTGGTCTGCAAACTGGTCCAGTTTCAGCAAATATGTTTGATCGTGTGTACGCGGCCTTTAGGCCGCGTACACACGATAGGTTAAACAGAGGACAACGGTCTGATGGACAGTTTTCATCAGTCAAAACCGATCGCGTGTGGGCCCCATAAGTTATTTAACCATCGGTTAAATATAACCGATGTATTCCTAACCGATAGGTCAAAACCGATCGTTAGTAGGCACTACTATCGGTTAAAAATCCACGCATGCTTAGAATCAAGTCAACGCATGTTTGGAAGCATTGAAATTCATTTTTTTCAGCACGTTGTTGTGTTTTACGTCACCGCGTTCTAACACGATTGTTTTTTTAACCGATGGTGTGTAGGCACATCAGACCATCAGTCAGCTTCATTGGTTAACCGATGACAACGGTCCATCAGACCGTTCTCATCAGATGGACTAATCGTGTGTACAAGGTTTTACTTTTTATGGACTGATTAACTTTTATTGTTCATATACTGCCTGCTATATTTCTACATGTACACAAGTTTTTTTGCTTACAGTTTTCTCTTTGTCATTTACCTGGCAGCCGCCTAAGAAGTTCTACACAGTGTCTATCAGTATATATAAGAAAAAAATCCTAGGGGGGTTATAGGTGACTTTGGAAGACTCAGCCACTCTGCCTAATTGTAATGACAATAACATTTGTACACATTTTTTTTTTAAGCTGATCATTGAAAGCACCCCTGCCGGTGTTAAATGGTTTGTCTCATCTCTGTAACTGATACATTCTGCTGGAGAGCTTGTTCTCTTAGAAAACAACACACCTAAAATCTAAGAACTGATAAGCTGCAATGTAATAAATACTTGCTTTTGGGTTTAATACCACTTCAAAACTATGGTCATGAACCCAGGACCACCTGCATGTAAAGCAGACCTGAGAACCACTACACTATAGAAGCACCAGAACCACTACACTATAAAACCACCATGTTCTATAGCAGTATGTAGCAATCAGTGCAATTAGTGACTACCACAAATTAATTCTTAAGTTCCATATACCAATAGCACGTGTTGCCTGCTAAGACACGAAAACAGTGATTTCACCCCACCAATATGGATAACTAAAATAGAAAAATAGTGTAGCACAACGCTCATACTGTATATCCTGAAAATCTATTTATCTATCAATCAACTATCAAAATAAAAGTGAACATTTTGGTTATAAATAATATAATAATACTGAAGAAGTCCAATCATGGGGCGCAACGCATCTGGGGGGAGGAGCCAAGCCCATGCCTTATATTTTTTATAATTCGTGTGTAGATATGTGTAAGAATTTTGGAGAAATAAGAGGAGGCGCCATTCCAAACAGACTGAAAAGTATTAACTACTTTAGCTCCTTCAGGCCATTTTTTGCGATATGGCACTGCATTACTTTAACTGACAATTGCGCAATCGTGTAAAATGTACTTAAATAAAACATAAAAAATTACTACAAATAGAGCTTTCTTTTGGTGGTATTTGATCACCTCTGTATTTTTTTTTTTTTGAGCTATAAACAAAGAACATCTGACAAGTTACAGTGGATGTCACAATGTAGAGTATAAGATTTCCTATCATCTGTGCCCAGTCTTGCCACACAGAGTTAATTCAGCTCTGAGCAATCCCATTTTATTGTTCAGTGAAAATTAACAGACTTCCAGATAAAAACCTATCTAAATAAAAAGTCAGTTTCTCTCTTCTTGCTTTGAGTGACAGGTTATTTAGATATCTAGCTTGGACATGTTTATCATTTGTTATGTTATATTTATCATAATATGAGGTGATCCAAAGTATAAAAAGTGATAAATCCACCCCTTCCCCACATAACACATCCTGGTAATATACAATGAACTTTGGATCACCTCAGCCATGAATAAGCACTGATCCAGTGCGAAACGGCTGTTCCTTGTTCTGTACTGCTGTGACCCGATTTGTATATGCTGTTAATTTAAATAAAGACCACCTCATCAGGCTTTGGAGTGCGGCTATCCATTCATCTATTTCCTCATTTCGCAGTTCGTTTAAGGACTTGTCTGATGCTCGACCCATCATTTGCATGGGGTCACGCTTCATTTAAATGTATCATGCCCACTTCCAGCCCACTTCCACCTACTTTGTCTTAGGCCGGCTTACGCCTACGAATTAACGTTACGCCGGCGCAACGTTGGGAGCATTTGCTTTGTGAATAGGCGGCATATATATATATGCCTTGATGTATGTGAATCCGGGCCTACGTTTTTTCTTTCTGCTATAAAACACATCCAATAAAAAAAAAAGGAAAACATCAAATTTCTTCATCAATTTAGGCCAATATGCATCATGCTACATAAAAAAAAAAAGAAATCCCAATAAGCGTGAACTAATGGGTTTGCGCAAAAGTTATAGGGCCAGATTCAGGTAGAGTTACGCCGGCGTATCAGTGATACGCCAGCATAACTCACACTTTGAGCCGGCTTATCTGTTTTCTGTATGCAGAAAACAAGATACCCCGGGTTGAGTCCAAATACGAGCGGCGTAATTGTATTTCGTCGTCGTATCGGAACTGCAATTTTAAAATGGCAGCTATGGGCGTTCCCGCTGATTTACGCCGATAATATGTAAATCAGCGAGAGACAGCAATTCACGAACGTACGCGGGCCCGACGCAGTCACTTTACGTAAGGGGTTTCCCGGCGTAAAGATAAAGCAACAAAAAGCATGCGTATCCTATGTTAAGTATGGCCGTCGTGACCGCGTCAAATTAAAAAAGTTAAACGTTGTTTGCGTAACTCCTCCGTGAATGGGGATTGACGTCATTGACGTTCACGTAGAAAACACTGTCCTAATGTGGAGCATGCGCACTGGGATACATTGACGGCCGGCGCATGCGCAGTGCGTTCGCCGCGGGATCGCGCCTAGTTTAAATACTACACGCCCCCTACCCGCCCAATTTGAATTCCGCCGGCCCATTTTCGCTACGCCGCCACAACTTGAAGAGCAAGTGCTTTGTGAATACACTACTTTCTCCTAAAATTTCGGAGTAACGTAAATGAGCAACGTTACGCCAGAATAAAGATTCGCCCATCTACCTGAATCTGGCCCATAGTATCTAGAAACTATGGGATTTTTTTTCAAATATATATATATATATATATATATATATATATATATATATATATATATATATATATATATATATATATATATATATATATATATTAGGGCTGTGCAAATTAACTTTTAATTAATCGATTAATCTTTAATTTTTTTGATCGATCAAAATCTTTTTGATCAAATAAAATTCTTTTGATTTGGTACTCACCTCTCGGCTGGCCTCTGGGCCTACAGGGAGTTCCGTCATAGATTCGGTAAGGTCACGGACACCGGCGGGGCTTGCCATGTCCATCTAAAGGGCTCCTTTTGCTGTGCCTTCATATCTGCATGCCGGCGGGACCCTCCTATCTGCCACACACAAGGGCTGTTACACTTCCCTCTATCACTTCCCCCTATCACTTCCCTCTATCAACCTGGGATTCTACAGTCATCCACAGGGAGTTGTGATAGTTCCCTTCATGGGACATCTACATGCCGACGGACTGATGTTAACCACTCCTCATCTGGATTCAGCAGTGGTATCGTTGTACACATTTTTATACCAGTATCATACTCAGCTACATGTTCTTATGACTGCTTTTGGTACCCTTTGATATTTCTCGCACCATTTTTACAGTTTATGTAGCTACATCGATTTTATCTCCAGTGCAATATTTATTTTGTTACCTACTTGAAGACTATAAAAGTTTTAATAAGAAAAATAGTGTACTACAGCGCTAATTAAATAATTAATCCCAGGAACACCAAATAAAAAACCAAATAACACAGCTGCTATCCATGTGATACCAAATCAAACAGTGAGAAAAATATTATATAATAGGATGCGCTAATATTAACTTATGGGTGTAAATCATACAAACAAACAAATCAGGGAGAAACAGTCTCCATATGTGTTAGAATTCATGTGATTAGTCCTTAATCAGGTGCACAGTGAAGGCAGCAGCACGGATTCCATTGAGGAAAGAAACATAACATAAATGATGCCCTCCTTCACTAAGAGTGTGGATCCCAGTCCTTCAAACTGTGAATCAGGTGATCAGGCACTCGTATGCGGATAGATATGAAAAAAAGAAAAAGAAAACCTCATTGCACAAACATCAGGTAGCAGGTGGATAATGCGATCCAAAAACATCAACAGATGCACTCACGAATCCCCGCTTAGTACAAGCATGAAACGCCACTCAGTGTGCTGTCTCCTCAACTCGATCCGATAGACTCGGATTCGATCGTAGGCTCCTCCCTACGCGTTACGTCACGGGCACGCGACTTATTCATGGGTTGCTACGGTGATTTGAGGATAGCTTGTGTTTAAATAGCCTCCTCGATGTCAGCGTGTCATCAGAGTGAGCAACAGGGAAAAAAGGCAAACATCATTGGGGCTACAAACCTTGCACATAGTAGGTTTTATGTGAGCGCAAAGGCTGATACATGGATATACAAAATTTTAATACATATATCAAATAGAAATTAAAAAGATTAAAAACACTAATGATTTCCATTTCAAATACCTAAATGCGCCCTCTCGTGGCCAGGTACTGAACTGAGCATACATAACCATATAGTATACTGAGTAAATTGATTAAAAATTATAAATTGTCTACAGGTATATAGCTGTTTCTTTGGACCGGCTTGAAGTAAGTTTTGGTTTTCAGCTGTTGATTTTCCATAGTGATCTCCAGATCAAGGAACTGGATGGTTGTGTTATAATGTTGCTAATAGTATAGGTAAGTTTAATATTTTTTTGATTACTATTTAGTTTTCCAAAAAATTGTGTTAGGGAGCTCTCATCACCTTTCCAGATGATGATACAGTCATCTATAAATCTTCTGTACAGTAGGAGCTGTTCGGGCATATTCTCATATATAGATGACTCCTCCCATTCTGACATGAAAACATTAGCAACACTTGGTGCATATTTAGCACCCATTCCAATGCCATTAAGTTGTCGGTAATACTCTGATTTGTACCAAAAATAATTGTGCTGTAGCCCATATGCCAAACATCTTAAGATAAAACGTTTCTGTTTGGATATGAGATGACCAAAGTTATTTAGTGCCCATTTCGTTGCCCCAATAGCTTCCTGGTGGTTTATCACAGTATACAATGATGCCACATCGGCCGTGGCTAGTAGATAACCACAATCAGGTTCAATTGGAGTACTCTCAAGGATTTGTATCAAATGCTTCGTGTCCCTGAGGTACGCCTTTGTTTGGGGCACTAGTGGCTGTATATATTTATCCACATACTCCCCTAGACGCGAATTAATGGACTGGATACCATTTATAATGGGTCGTCCAGGGGGTTTGATAGAGTCCTTGTGGATCTTTGGAACTGTATAGATAATGGGCACTCTGCACACTTCAGGTATTAGGTATTTGGTTTCTCTTTTATTCAATACACCTTTTTCTTTCCCTCTATGGATTAATTCAACTAGCTCCTCTTTGTATTCTCCTGTAGGATTGGCTTGTAATTTGATATAAGTGTTCGCATCCTCCAATTGTTTGGCCAACTCCTCATGGTAGTAGTCCTTGGATAGGACCACTATGGCCCCACCCTTATCGGCTGGTCTTATAATCACCTTTTTGTTTTCTTCCAAAGACTTGATACCCTTATGTATGGCCATAGTATTTGGTGTTTTCTTCGCTTTGAGATAATCCAAGTCCTTGAGGACCATTTTAGAAAACACTTCTATATGCTGATTATTTAATACTTGTGGATTGAACAATGATTTATTCCTCAGATAACTCTGTTCCACTCTTCCTGGCATATTGTGTTTTAACTGATCCCTAATTGGCTGTGTAAGCATGTACTTTTTGATATTTAATTTGCGTGTGAACTTTTTAATATCCACATATGTATCGAATTTATTTAAATTCCGCTTGGGGGCAAACTTGAGTCCCTTATCAAGTGTGATTAATTCAGTTGGACTCAGGAGTACCCCACTTAGGTTAATAATACCTTCTCCTATTGGACCTTTCTTCTTTTTGTGTCCCCCTCTGCATCCCCTCTTTGATTTGGACTTCGACAATAAGTTGCTTCCCCTTGTCGTAAGGGAGGAGACCTCTCTCTCCGGCGATGGTCTAAAAAAGAGGAAGAACGGGGATTCACATCCTCTCTATAGCTAGATAGTGGTTCATATTTATTTTGAGTCTGTATAGGGCTTCTTCTTCCATCTTGTTGATGGTATTCATTACTTGGTGGACCTCTTTGTTGATATGTATAAGTCGGATCCCTTGTATAAAGCTGAGCTTCATGGTAATCCCTTGGGTCCCCTCTATCTTGAGTGTAATGAGGGTCATTCTGAAAACCTTGTGTATATCCCCCTTGGGGTCCATACTGATTTTTTGGGGGGTTGGATGGTTTATGGTTCCCCTTTTTCTTCCAATTAGTATTTTTTGGAGATTTGGACCGGGGTTTGCCATTATTTTTATTATTTTTCCACCATTGTTTCGGTGTTCTCGGCTCATTATGTTCAAATCTTGGTGGTCTAGGTGGTTCAGTGACATAATCTCTTGAATGTCTATTGTAATCATCCTCATACATTCTACCTGGTTCAGGTGTTCTGTGTCTTATCTCTCTTTCAGGTGAGATAATTCGTACCTCCCTGTCAGGTGAGGATGATACTGAGCCACCTCCACCTTGTTTTAAATTCAGTTGCCATTTAAATGTTTGGTGAAGACGATAGTCATTACTGTCCCTAAAGTACTTCCTCCTTTTACGTTGCTTTATTTCAAGGTCCTTTTGCTCCAAGACCTTATTTAATTGGCTCGTGAGTGTTGCAAAGGGTGGGGTGTCTTTATGACTTTCCAAAGAAGTTTTGCATTCAGCTATAAGCTTATTAATGTTAGCAATTTTCCTTTGTTTTCTTTTAGTAAGGAAATGCAGAACTTCCAACCCTTTTTCGTTGAAGAATTGATACCATTCTTCAATAGAATCTTTATCCAGTAAACCATCATTGATAGGAATGTCCCATCTGAGTCTTCTAGGGACTATTCCTTCTTTGATGTATTGCTCATGTGTGGTGAGGTCCCACCAAACACTCACTTTTTTCTCCATCAGGTGCCCGAATTTCCTAAAGTTAGTATCCAGGTCACCCGTTTGAGAAATGGTTTTGGTGGTGAAAACTTCTTTCAAATCAATGGTACGATTTTCCATAAAATTAAAAATATCCATAATTGCTGCTAGTAGTGAAAATAGGTGATGTGAAATAAGAAAAATAGTGTACTACAGCGCTAATTAAATAATTAATCCCAGGAGCACCAAATAAAAAACCAAATAACACAGCTGCTATCCATGTGATACCAAATCAAACAGTGAGAAAAATATTATATAATAGGATGCGCTAATATTAACTTATGGGTGTAAATCATACAAACAAACAAATCAGGGAGAAACAGTCTCCATATGTGTTAGAATTCATGTGATTAGTCCTTAATCAGGTGCACAGTGAAGGCAGCAGCACGGATTCCATTGAGGAAAGAAACATAACATAAATGATGCCCTCCTTCACTAAGAGTGTGGATCCCAGTCCTTCAAACTGTGAATCAGGTGATCAGGCACTCGTATGCGGATAGATATGAAAAAAAGAAAAAGAAAACCTCATTGCACAAACATCAGGTAGCAGGTGGATAATGCGATCCAAAAACATCAACAGATGCACTCACGAATCCCCGCTTAGTACAAGCATGAAACGCCACTCAGTGTGCTGTCTCCTCAACTCGATCCGATAGACTCGGATTCGATCGTAGGCTGCTCCCTACGCGTTACGTCACGGGCACGCGACTTATTCATGGGTTGCTACGGTGATTTGAGGATAGCTTGTGTTTAAATAGCCTCCTCGATGTCAGCGTGTCATCAGAGTGAGCAACAGGGAAAAAAGGCAAACATCATTGGGGCTACAAACCTTGCACATAGTAGGTATAAAAGTTTTAATGCTATTCCCATCGAACGCTGCCTCTGTGTGTTTTTTTGTATCCTGCTATCTATTTTTCCAGTGGTTGGTAGCTGCACTGGTAATTGACCTGCAAGGAGATCAGCTAAAAGTAGTTGGATCTGTATGTGCGTTATAATTAATCGAAATTAGTCGATTAATCGATTAAAAAGAAAAACGATTAATCGAACACCAAAATTTTGATCAGTAACAGCCCTAATATATATATATATATATATATTGTGACAGGGAGTCAGGTAAATCTGTGGGTGTTGTCACAGACGGGAGATACATTTCTGCCTTGTTTAGACAATACACCAATTACTACCAGGCGTCGGCTGCAGAAGTAGCCAGAAAGGTTTAGGGCGTTGGAAAACTTCAGCTGTTCAGAATGAGGCAATTAAGGCCTCTATAAAAGGATGACTACTGATTGCTGCATTCTGAGGCTTTTTGAGTTAAGGAGAGCAGTGAGAAAGACTTCTGAAGAGGTGAGGTGGTTGTTGATTTTTCTGTGTGATAAAAATCAAAAAGACTATTGTTTCTCTGCTGTATGACCAGCAGTGTCTGCCCAGCAGTAGGCTGTGCCAGACTCCATAGATAGGTTCCTGTGTGGTTAAGATAGACGCCCCAAGTGGCCAGGGTTTATTTTATGTTTTGTTTTGTTTATGCTGTCTGGATGCTTGCACTTGTTTCCAGCAATGTGGAAGAATAAACCAAACTCTTTGTTTTCCACCGTCTTCGACTGCCTCTCTGTATAGTTCAGTGTGTAGTGAACCCATCCAGGGGGTCACACACCCCCGCTACCGAGCTAACCACTTACAATATATATATATATATATATATATATATATATGTATGTTTGTGTGTATGTATATATATATATATATATATATATATATATATATGTGTGTGTGTGTGTGTGTAGCGCCATGCTCCCATTGAGTAGGCGCTAATTATAGTTGTCTGAGCAGTAGTTTGGTTCAGAATAATTATTCTAAATTGTTGGTTCTGTTCACCGCAGGTCAAGGTTGGGAAGGCAACAGGCTGGATGTATTGGGTATCTCTCTCTCAGAAGTAGCTCAGGGGGCATGGTCAACCCGCTGTGCATTCTGGGAAGGGGTACTTAAGAGACAGACGCCGTTTGGTGGGGTTTATCTTCTGGTCTCGACTTGATGGCCCTCCTGGCCTAAGAGATGTTGAGCTGTTTTGTAGCCTCGGGCCGCCTGGCCCGAGGCTTAGAAACTAAGAGTAGGCCCAGAAATTTATGGGGCCTACTGATCCAGGGATGGTCCTTCGCTACCTTATCTATGGAAGGAAGTTGAACCAGTGGGTTTCAAATGATGGACCTACCCTGGCAGATTTGCCTCACTGTCAATGCTGCATGTCTGGCTGAAAGATTCTTGGCACTGTGAGTTGTGTAACTTTTGTTGGAACTATATCAAGTGTGCAGCTGGTTACATGATCTTGTGGCAGAAGATCGTGGGATGGCCTGACGACACTTTTCAAGTCTGTGGCAGAGACTTTGATGAGCTTCGCACCAGCTCCTAGGATGGTGAGAGTATGCCTATCTGGTGGTTGCTAAAATCCAGTGTGTAGCTGAGTTAATCCTCTGGAACTAAGTTGTACCCGTGATCCCTAAAGCAAAAGTACCTGTGTCTTTCCCTGTCCCTCTACCCCTCTGTTGGAGAACTTTGCTTAACCACTTAAGACCCGGACCAATACGCTGGCAAATGACCCAAGGGGTTTTTGCGATTCGGCACTGCGTCGCTTTAACAGACAATTGCGCGGTCGTGCGACGTGGCTCCCAAACAAAATTTGCGTCCTTTTTTTCCCACAAATAGAGCTTTCTTTTGGTGGTATTTGATCGCCTCTGCGATTTTTATTTTTTGCGCTATATACAAAAATAGAGCGACATTTTTGAAAAAAAATCAATATTTTTTACTTTTTGTTATAATAAAAAAACAATAAACTAAATTTTAGTCAAACATTTAGGCCAAAATGTATTTAGCCACATGTCTTTAGTAAAAAAAAAATCGCATTAAAAAAAAATTAGCTACCTAGCGGGAACAGCGACACTAATACAGCGATCAGAAAAATGATCGCTTAGTGATGCTGGCAATAGGGAGTGAAAGGGTTAACTAGGGCAGTGATCAAGGGGTTAAAACTTTATTGGGGGGGTGGGGGGGGTTACCCTGACACTAACACTGACTGACTGTCACACTGTCTGTCACACTGACACTAAATACAGTAATCATACATGTATGATTACTGCATTCAGTGACACTGTGACAGGGGGGAGGGGGGGGCGATCGCGGGGGTTAAATGTGTTTGTGTCTGTGTGTAAGTGTGCTGTTGGTGCAGACTTACTTGTAGTGTTGTGATCTCTCCTCAGCGGCGCTTGAAACAAACGCCGAGGGAGAGATCACGTCGCTTCCTCCTTCCTGTGTTTACACAAGAGGAGGAAGTGACAGGGCGGGCAGGCGCGCGCATTGGCTGGGAGCGATCCGGAGGGGGCGGGTGAAAACGGATAGCCGCCCCCACTTGTCGGATCACTCCTGCAGCCGCGCGGACCGCCGCATGTACGGGGGGGGGGGGGGGGTCCGATCGGACCCCCGATCCCCCCCAAGGCACCAACGTATATATACGTTGATGTGCCTGTCGGTGCCATTCTGCCGACGTAAATGTACATGCGGCGGTCCTTAAGTGGTTAATAAAACCCTTGAAAGAGACTTTGTGTTTGGTGCATAAATTCTTATAACAAATCTTCATTAAGGACCCCCTGAAACGAGTGTATGGAACAGTAAGGTGACGGAAGGGCCCAAATCAAAACCAGCAGCTCGTTCGGGGATAGTGCTACACATATATATATTTTTACTAATAATGGTGGCAAAAAGCCACTTATAGTGGGACTGCAGACAAATCGGACACCTAACTAACACTTTTGACACTTTTTGGTGACCAGTGACATTATTACAGTGATCAGTGCTAAAAATATTCACTTTCACTGTACTAATGACACTGGCAAAGAAGGGATTAACATCAATGATGATCAAAGGGTTAACTTTGAGCCTACGTAATGTTTTTTTAACGAACGATCAGCGGGTGCCACCGGAGATCGGGTCCCGCTGTGTAAAATCACGGCACGCATTTGCGACCAAAACCTGGAAGTGCAGAATCACATATATATGTGATTCTGCGCAGCACGGCTGCCCTGTAGCAGTAATTCTGCTATGGGGCAGTCGGCAAGCGGTTAAGGAGCTTGGCCCGGATTCAGAAAGGACTTACGCCGACGTATCTCCTGATACGCCGCGTAAGTCCACGGATGTGCCGTCGTATCTATGCCCCTTATTCTTGAAATTAGATACGCCTGAATTTTGGCTTAATCCGACCGACGTAAGTCTCCTACGCCGTCCGATCTTGGGCGCATATTTACGCTGGCGGTAAGGGGCGCTTCCATAGATTAATGCGTCAAATATGTTAATGAGCAAGATACGCCGATTCGCGAACGTACTTGCGCCCATCGCTGTAATCTATGCCGTTTACATAAGGCGTCCGTCCGGTGTAAAGTTACCCCTGCTATATGAGGCACAGGTAATGCAAAAGTATGGGCCAGGGAATGACGCTGTCAAATTTTACGTTGCGTACAACGTTTACGTAGTACTACGTGAACCTGTGCGTAGGTTGCGTTCACGTTGTAGGCGTATCTTAGGCAGCTATTTCGACGTAACTGTGAGCATGCGCACTGGGATGCGTCCAAGAGCCGACGCATGCACAGTTCGTTTTTTGAAGCTCAGCCCATCATTTGCATGGGGTCACGCTTCATTATAATATATCACGCCCACTTCCACCTACTTTGACTTACGTTGGCTTATGCCGACAATTATACGTTACGCCGCTGCAACGTTGAGCGCATATTCTTTAAAAAATAGCATGCTTGCCTCTTAACGTTGTGCCGGCGTAGTGTAAAGACGATGCGCTACGCCAGCATAAATATACACCGCTCTACGTGAATCTACCCCTATGTGTGTTTCTTATTCTTTTGAGGTGAGCAGGTTTTTCACCTGGTGACAGATGTGCACAGAACTGTGAATTAATATTGAAGACACTCGGGTGTTGTTTTTCACCATTTTCATTGATTAAAGTCACTGGACTTTTGTTATATTATTTTATTAATGCATTATGTTGCTATTAAATTTTTGAATTCTTTATAATTAAAATATTCCCTTTTATTTTTAGAGATGATAGATAAATCGATTTTGAGGATATATGAGTGATAAAAACTTTTGTTTACACACCCGAAATGAAAAAAATAAAAACTCTGCCTGGAGTTCCGCTTTAGTAATACTTAACATGACACTTGTACCATTTTACACAGGCGATGTTTGAAAGCAGAAGGCTTCCTTAAATGGTTCTTTAAACAGCTGTCTCTTTAATCTTTGTTCCCTGCTCCGAAACCACAAGCCAGTCAAAGTGTCCCTGCGATTCCATGAGGCCTTTGTGTACTAAAGTCCACTCTGGTCATTTGTGTTAGTTCAGTAGCTGTGACATAGGACGCTCTAGCTATGCAGCAAGTGCCAGTCTGCTTTATTCCAGGGACATTCTTGGCTGAAGCAGTGCGCCCTGCACCTGTTTCTCCACTATGACAACACAGTAGTTTGAAAGGATAATATTAATATCTTGGTGCTCACACGCAGTGACACAAATGTCTGCATAAATAGCTTATACCAGGAACTGGATTCTTCTACATATGCATCAGACAATGTCATTTTCCACAGGAGGTATTCACTTAAATGGATGAATTCATTGCACAGCTTATTAAGATATTTTACAAGGATTCCTATAACATATGTGTGAATGTCGGGTTACCTTGGCCTGCAATGTTAGTAATACTCTTTGGCAGCACATGGTGTTAATTTAGTTAGCACACACATAGCTTCAGTGACTTATCTACTATCCTGAATTTCTCAAAGCGCCCATCAGTCTAAAGCCAAGACACAAATTTAGCTAGATCATGTCTGCACTGTGCATCCTCCACATTACTCAAGGCTCCTTCGTGTTCATGTGTTACTGATTGAGGACAATGAAAACTGATTTTACTACAGTGAATTATAGGACGGTGTACTATACAGGTGCAAGTAGTATTGTTTTACAGCAACAACATTTTTTATGTATAGGGACAAAACATTTGCTAGAAATTTTATGTTGTTGAATACCATAATTTAGTTTCCACAACTAGAGTTTATCCTGTTTAATTTCAAACATTATTGAAGACAAAAATGTTAAAGGGGTTATAAAGGTAAAAAATGTTTTCCCTAAATAGCTTCCTTTACCTTAGTGCAGTCCTCCTTCACTTACCTCATTCTCTGATTTTGCTTTTAAATGTCCTTATTTCTTCTGAGAAATCCTCACTTCCTGTTCTTCTGTCTGTAACTCCACGCAGTAAAGCAATGCTTTTTCCCTGGTGTGAAGAAAGCCTCTTGAGGGGGTAGGGGGGCACGCAGGAGTGCCAGGATGCCCACTAACACACAGCTCTTTTCTCTATCTGCAAAGTAGAGAGCGTCCTGACCCTCCTGCTCGCCCCCTCAAGAGGCTTTCTCCACATCAGGGCAGCACAGTGGTCTAGTGGTTATTAGTGTTGAGCGAAATACGCCATATTCGATTTCGGGAAATATCACGAATATATAGAAGAATATTCGAGAAATATTTGCTAAAATCGAATATTCGTGATATTTTGTCCAAATAACAATATTGCGAAATTTCGCTAATGCGAATGCGAAATTTCTCTAATGCGAATGCGAAATTTCGCTAATGCGAATGCGAAATTGATTGCGAAATTCTCGTCAACACGCGAAAACGGAGATCATTTCCTGGATTATAAACTAATATGCACTAAACACTAACTCTACTTACACAAGCTTATATGACTAAACTAAAGCTAATTATTTATTTTTTTTATACAAAAAACACAGAAGGGCAGAGAAAGTATTTGCGAATATTCGTAATACGAATATTCGCATTGCGAATATTCGGCAACATAAAAGGATCGCCTCAGCTACTCGGCCCAGGGTCTCTAATCATACCAGCAATGCTTTTAGACGTCGATGGAGATCACTAGGATGTGATCTGTTTTAAAAATAAATTTGAAAAAATACGAATATTCGCAATATCGAATATTCACCGCGATATTCGATTTATTCGCGAATACTCGAATATGCAATATTCGTTACGAATATTCGCAATGCGAATATTCGTGAGCAACACTAGTGGTTATCACTTTCACCTAGCAGCAAAAGGGTTACTGGTTCGAATCCCGACCACGACACCATCTGCTTGGCGTTTGCATATTCTCCCTGTGTCTGTGTGGGTTTCCTTTGGTTGCTCCGGTTTCCTCCCACACTCCAAAGACATGCTGGTAGGTTAATTGGATCCTGGCCAAATTGGCACAGTATATATATGTATATGTGTGTATGACTGTGTGTCTCAAGCGTGTCAAGATCCTACAGGGTAAAAATGACTGCACCAGCCAGGAAGACACTGGCTGCAAAAAGCGCCCAGAGGCAATTCAGTTCGGATGTGTAGCGCTATACAAGTCATTCATTCATTCATTCATTCACTGTGTGTAGTTACAGACAGAAGAACAGGAAGTGAGGATTTCTCAGAAGAAATAAGGACATTTAAAAGCAAAATGGAAGGATGAGGTAAGTGAAGGAGGACTGCACTAAGGTAAAGGAAAAAATGTTTTACCTTTACAACCCCTTTAAGTTTGTACCTAGAATATCAGCTGTCACTATGCAATATACAGAGCGGTCCAAAAAATGTATAAACTTCAAGATGAAAATATATCCATAAAAATGTTATTACTAGATTTATATAAACATTAACCACTTGCTTACTGGGCACATAAACCCCCTTCGTGCCCAGGCGAAATTTCACAATAAGTGACTGCTTTGCGCAAAAGTTATAGCACCTACAAAATAGGGGACATAATTGTGATTTTTTTTTTTATATTTTTTTTTACTAGTAATGGCGGCGATCTGCGATTTTCATTGGGACTGCGATATTGCGACGGACACATCGGACACTTTTGACACATTTTTGGCGCCATTCACATTTATACAGCGACCAGTGCTATAAAAATGCACTAATTACTGTATAAATGTGACTGGCATTGAAGGGGTTAACACTAGGGGGTGAGGAAGGGGTTAAATGTATTGCCTGGGTGTGTTCTAACTGTGTGGGGGGAGGGGGGTGACTGGGGGAGGTGATCGATGCTGTCTCCCTATGTACAAGGGAAACAGCATCTGTCTCCTCTCACTGACAGGACGTGGAGCTCTGTGTTTACACTCAGAGCTCCACGTCCCTGCTCTCTCACCGACGATCGCGTGTACCTAACGGACATCGCGGCCGCCGGGTACACGCATCGGATCCTCGGTGATGCGTCGGGACTGTTTTTCCCCGCCGCGCGCCACCCTGTGGCGCGCGCAGGGAATTACAAGTAAATCACGTCCAAAGACGTGACCCCGGCGCCTCAGGTCCGCGCTGTTCACGTATTATGTCAATAGCGCGGACCTGAAGAGGTTAAAGGGTAGCTAGCTGTAAGTCATGTTTGAATTATGCAATCACATTAAGTTCTCAAAGTGGTCACCATTAGCATGCAGACACTTTTGATTTTGGTTAACTACTGCATGAACAACATTGACTAGAGTGTCCACAGGAATTGCTCTGCATGATGTTTCAATTTCTTCCCATAATGTAGTCAGTGTAGGTGGTTTTCTATGGTACACTACATCTTTTCGTGCTTCCCACAGATAGAAATGGAGGGGCGTTATGTCCGGAGCATGTGGAGAAAAATCTCTACGTCCTAGCCAACGTCCTGGCAGAATGTCATTCAGGCTCTCATGTCTCGGTGGTAGTGGGGCAGTGCGCCATCTTGCTGGAAGTAAAATTGCTCATCTGCACAAACCACATGATTGGCCGGTAACATGATGACATCAACAATGCAATGGTGTGTGAATTGGCCAGATAGGAGACACAGCATTTTATCTGGTCTTGTGGCACTGATCCCTGGTGTGAATCTACCCTCACAAAATGTTGCTTCTTTATTAGAGCTGTGCAGTGATTTTTGCCCCGGGTGCTGAATGACATGAATGATGATTGTATACATTTTTTGGACCCATCTATATAAGGAAAAATATCTGATTTTAACAGATGAATAACTTTCCATTATGTCTACTACATTATAGTTTCTTGGATCATGTCGTCTCTGGACTACAAATGAGCATTACTACACTAGGGAAGTCCTCCCAATGCTCTCACCACCCGTTACTCCTTTAACACGTCACCTTCTTCATCTCACACTGAATTAAAATAGCAGGTGCCTTTAAGCGTCTGATGTCCAGGAGGGTGGCCTTAGGCTTCTGCAAACTAGGGGCACTCTGGTATGGTTATGGCAACCAGCTTCCTGATCACCATCTCTGGTCTGCACCCCTACTAAGCCCAAGTATTGGCCCATCATTTGCATAGGAAGTAGCTGCAGCCAACAGTGAAGTGCGTGTTACCAGGAAGCTGATTGCTGTATTACCAAACTAGAGCACCCATGGTTTTAAGGGGACCAGAACAGCTCTCAGAGACAGTGGGATTGGGTACAGAAACCTGCAGATACTTGCTCTTTAATAAAGTAACAGATTCACAGGTCTAAAATGCCCACAGGTTTATTTTGAACATTGTAAGGTGACAGCACAGTACAATGCAATAGGAAATCACTGGTTTATACAATTGTCCACTTTCAGCCTGATTTTAGATGTTCATTAACTATAGTAATGCATTGTGACACCTTTTTTAGGTGCTTTTACTAGCTTAAAAATACAGTTTATAGTTTATTAAAAGATGTATAATTAAAATGACATGTGCAGCATACAGTATACTATAATAATGTATAACCTATTGTTGAACATCCTGATTTCTGGCCACATATACTGCAGTGCTATTAATGTGGTCATTGCAATGCCTACACATTTAAACTGTTTCTTAAAGTGGAGTTCCACCCATTTTTTTTATGTTTGTCTGTGCTGCATGCCCTAATCTCATAGTGTTCAGAATGGACAATTTTTATTTATTTTGTTGCTTGTAAATACCTTTATTTTGTAGTCCTTCATTACTTCCTCCTCCTTATTAGCCTAAGCTATTAAGTCACATGGCTATTTGCAAGGGTTTATGGGATAGGCATCATGTTTCCCAGTAGTCCTTGCAAACCTGACTGAAACCTATTACATTGCTTGTGCAGCACTGAGCATGTGCGAGATATGCAAAGCTGAAATCCAGGAAGTCATACAGTCTGGCTTCATGATGCCCACACTTAAGATGGCCACGGTCTATTTCTAGATTATAAACTAAATGCTGTAACAACCTAACAAAACAGACCTTAGTTTACAGACTAACTTTACTAGAATACATTAAGCTTGTGTATTACAGGGGTATTTATATTTAAAAAGTGAAATTGTGGGTGGAACTCCCCTTTAAAGACTGAAAACTGACCACAAGCTACAAGACTAGGAGCTCTTGCTGCAGCCTTTCTGTATACCACTGATTTTAGCATGAATAAGCACTGATCCAGTGCGAAACGCGTCGGCTGTTCCTTGTTTCTACTGCTGTGACCCTATTTTTGTACATGCTGTCTATTGAATAAAAGACCACCCATCAGGTTTTGGAGTGCGGCTATCCATTTTTCTTTGTCTTCATTTTGCTTAGTGCACCGCCAGCACCCTCGGTATCCTGCACCACCTGTAACCATTTAGTGATCCCACCTGGAGCGGTGACTCCTTTCTCTCTCTGATTTTAGCCTGTCTTACTAATTTTAAGGAATAGTGTGAATTAAAATGTTGGTTAATTGCTGGGGGGGTTTTTTGCAAGAAAAAACAGCATGGACCCATCCAAAGTACATAAGGTGTGATGTGAGAGGGGGACCTGTGATATGGAGGGCTGTGATGTGAGAGGGCGGAGCTGTAATATGGGGGGATGTAAATGTAATAAGAGCTGTGTTTGGGGGAGCTGTGAAGTGAGATGGGAACCTGTGATATGGGGAAGGCTGTGATTGTAAGGAAGGACTTTGTTTGGGGGGAGCTGTGATGTAAGAGGAGGAGCTGTGATATGAGGCGACTGTGTTTTGTGGGGGAGCTGCGATGTGAGAGGTGGAAGCTGTGATATGGGGGTTGTGATTGTAAGGGGACACTGTGTTTGGGGAATCTGTGATGTGAGAGGGGGCTGTGATTGTAAGGGGGCTGTGTTTAATGGGAGCTGTGATGTAAGAACAGGGAGTTGTGATATGGGGGGCTGTGATTGTAAGGGTGATCATTTGTTTGTGGGGAGCTGTGATTGAGAGAGGGGACCTTTGATATGGGGGGCTGTGATTGTAAGAAGGGACTGTGTTTGGATGGGGGAAGCTGTGATATTGGTGGAGGCTGTGATTGTAAGGGGGCTGTGTTTAGGGGTAGCTGTTACATAAGAGGGGGGTTGTGATATGGAGGGCTGTGGTGTAAGAGGGGGCAGCTGTGATATGGGGGGCTGTGATTGTAGGGGGGACTGTGTTTAGGTGGAGCAGTGATCTGAGAGGAGAATGGGGGGGTTGTGATTGTAAGGGACACTTTGTTTGGGGGGACTGTGATGTGAGAGGGGGAGCTGTGATATGAGGGGGCTATGATGTCAGAGGGACCAGCTATATGTAAAACATGAGACCTGTGAAATCAGGAGGTTGTGATTGTAAGGGGATAATTTAGGGGAGGCTGTGATGTAAGAGAGGGGGCTGTTGGTATGGGGGGCTGTGATTGTGGTGGAAGCTGTGATGTGAGAGTGGGTAGCAGTGATATAGAGGGCTGTGATTGTAAGGGGGGACTTTGTATGGGGGGGAGCTGGGATGTAAGAAAGGGGTCTGGTGTGGATTTTAGGGGGAACTCCACGCCATTTTTTTTTATTTGGGGTGGAGTTACCCTTAAAATCCACACCAGACCTGAAGGGTCTGGTTATGGATATTTGGGGGGAACCCCACGTAATTTTTTTCTTAAATTGACGGCGGGGTTCCCCTTAATATCCATACCAGACCTAAAGGGTCTGGTTATTGAATTTGGGGGGACCCCCACGCATTTTTTTTACTAAAAGTCTGTGTCCCATTGACTTAAATGGGGTTCGGAGTCCGGGTTCGGGTTTCCGAACCCGAACTTTTTTTTTCCGAACCCGACCATCCAGGTGTCCGCTCAACTCTACTTATAGTAAATCATGATAATAATGTGACAGTGTAAACCATAAATAAAAAGCAAAAATTAGAGGGGTATCGAGGCTAGAGACCTATTGGATATATGAATTACAAACATATGTACCGTATGGGTTAAATGTTGAATGGGACATTAATGCATTTATCAATGCATCCTAGTTTTCCCATAAGTACACTATATCCAAATTTTTTGGAATTGAAATCTGGGGTAATTTTCAGGAACTTTTTAAATATTTTTAAAATATGTAAAACATTTTTAAATATTTTTAAATATTTTCTTATTTTTTAAATTAATTTTTACTTAGTTTTATTATTATTCACATGTATATACATTTAAGGACTATGGACCTATGTATATTATTTTATATGCCACTAAATGTAATAATTAAGTGGACACAGCTGTACTGTTTATCTGTGTTTTTACACTTTGGTAACAGTTATTTTTAAACCCCCTTTTCCTTATGGGTCCAACTTTTCCATTATCAGCTGGACATTTTTGTGCTATTTTGTTGAAATATGTTATTGCTTATAGTTGGAGCCGCGTTATTTAGTTTAGACACTAGATGGCTTTGCTTTAATTCCTCAATATCTGCGCGTTGAGATACGGATGATGCTTTTGTGTGTCATTTGTGTGCTGGCAGAGATCTAGACGTTGCACTCACGAGTACAACGACCTTTTAGGACGCTGTGGGCGTTGCGTTCCAGTCCCGCGATTTATTCTGAGGCTTGGAGCGCACGCTTGTACTGGCCGCTTCCTACCATGTGATGTACGTTGTGTTCCAGCCTCGTCTCTCAGTACGAGGCGTGGAACTAACGCCTATTCACTATGCTGGCGCAACCTGTAAGTATGCATTGGGATTATTTTCCCACTCGTTGGAGCCATAATTAAGGTACGGGGGGAATTTTGCTATATAAGGGTGTCTTCTAGCAGTGTGTCAGTGCCCCAGATGATGTTCTAAGGGAACGAAATGCGTCGGGAGACTCCACTGACCCCACTGCTAAAATGTATTACTGAGCGCTTGTTGTATTCTACTTTAATGTAAGTACAATACCTTTTCTATTAAATGTTATTTTTTTGGAAATACAGAATCACGCTATGTGCACTTTATTTTTATTTTTTCCTTGGCTGCAATAATATATTATTTTGCATGGTGCTTAACCACTTAAGACCCGGACCAAAATGCAGTTAAAGGACCTTGCCCCTTTTTGCGATTCGGCACTGCGTCGCTTTAACTGACAATTGCGCGGTCGTGCGACGTGGCTCCCAAACAAAATTGGCGTCCTTTTTTCCCCACAAATAGAGCTTTCTTTTGGTGTTATTTGATCACCTCTGCGGTTTTTATTTTTTGCGCTATAAACAAAAATAGAGCGACAATTTAAAAAAAAATGCAATATTTTTTACTTTTTGCTATAATAAAAATCCCCCAAAAATATATAAAAAAACATTTTTTTTCCTCAGTTTAGGCCGATACGTATTCTTCTACGTATTTTTGGTAAAAAAAATCGCAATAAGCGTTTATCGGTTGGTTTTCGCTAAATTTATAGCGTTTACAAAGCAAAAGGAATAGTTTTATTGCATTTTTGTTAATTATTTATTTTTTACTACTAATAGCGGCGATCAGCGATTTTTTTCGTGACTGCGACAATATGGCGGACACTTCGGACAATTTTGACACATTTTTGGGACAATTGTCATTTTCACAGCAAAAAATGCATTTAAATTTGCATTGTTTACTGTGGAAATGACAGTTGCAGTTTGGGAGTTAACCACAGGTGGCGCTGTAGGGGATGTGTGTCTATGTGTTTTGTTTACTACTGTAGGGGGGTGTGGCTGTAGGTGTGACGTCATCGATCGCGTCCCCCTATTACAGGGATGACGCGATCGATGCTACGGCCACAGAGAAGCACGGGGAAGCCGTGTGTACACACGGCTCTCCCCGTTCTTCTGCTCCAGGGACGGATCGCCGCACTGCAGCGGCGATCGGGTCCGCGAATCCCGCGGTCCCGGTCCCGGAGCTTCGGACCGGGTCGCGGGCGCGCGCCCGCGACCCACGGCTGGGTACTAAAATCAACGTATATATAAGTTGATGTGCCCAGCCGTGCCATTCTGCCGACGTAAATGTGCAGTAGGCGGTCCTTAAGTGGTTAACATCACCTGAGTGTATACACTAAAGAGCCAATCAAATGGTTTTCTGTGGATTCATTCCATCTATGAGGATGTCCCAGGAGGTCAATTGAGTATTCAACATCTGAAGTACATCTTGATCCTTGACATCATTTGAAACTTGTGATCTGATAAGTATATGCTTATTCGGGTCCATTTTCTCTGGTAAGCCTCAAAATTTTCATTGAATTGGTGGCGGACCTATCAACCACTGTGTCATAAATCAAGTCACTATCTTCGATAAATAGAAGCTTCTTATGAACTTTGGATTTTATTAAGAATTTTTTTGTCACAATATGGACATTTCACTGGTTTATATTATATAAAGACCCTTTAATTAGGGTTTTTCCTTCTAGCGCTACACTTTATTTTTTCTAAACCATAAATAAGTGGGTAAACAAAACACAAAAACAGTAATAATAATCAACGATGGTGAAAGGTGCAACTCTGCAACAAGTCCCAATGACTGATGGCTGCTGAATCCAATGCAGTGTGTAATACACAGTTCATATGGTAGATTTGATGATACAGACAGGTGCAATATTCAATTTAGTCTTCCTGGTGGTGGGCTCACAGAGCGCTTACCAGACTTCAAAGGAATGACTGCTTTTATCAGCTGAGTACTGATCTCCTGGAATCAGTGTGGTTGCTGTGTGGGCATCTGTTGTTGACTGGTGTTGGGCTTCACAAAGATGGAGGCTCCCCGACAGATCAGAGACAGCAGTGGATGAATCCGGAATAAATAAAATAAAGATCCATAGTGAAGTATGTAAAAGTAAGACTAATTTAAAAGGATAAATGTGCTTACATGTAAAAACGATTAAAATATGCAAAACGAGGGATCTGGTATAGCATCCAATCGGACTGGTGGACGGACTCACGTCACTTCCGGTCACGTGTGCTAATTTTTGTTCCTGATGCGTATCGTCATGTCACATGACTTCATCAGAGAAATGTGATTTGCTGTATGCTATACTTCTATTTATATGTATAAGACAGGAAGTGGGTCAGTGGCCATTTTGGAAAAAAAGTGACGTATATAGCGGCGGCGGCGACGGCCATCTTGCTGGTGGGAAAAGTGAATGGTTTCATATGCTCACTATTATTATGTCGCCCTGTGTGTGAGCGGCCATATTGGTGGTTGGGAACACCATCCTGGTGGTCACACGAGTAGGGCAAGCTTTCTCAAATATATATAATATGTAAAATATGTGGTGTTGTTATGCTGTTTATATAGGTGGTGACATTAAGCACTTAAGGAACGCCTCCTGCAGATATACGTCGGCAGAATGGCATAGCTAGGCACAAGCACGTACCTGTACGTCCTCTTTATGTGCCCAGCCGTGGGTCGGGTCCTAAGCTCTGTGACCGCGGCCGCGGACCTGATCGCCCCTGGAGCTTCCCCGTTCTTCTCTGTGGCGCTGTCATTGATCGTGTGTTCCCTGTTATAGGGAAACACAATCAATGACATCACACATCCAGCCCCGCCCCCCTACAGTTAGAAACACAGATGAGGTCACACAAAACCCCTTCAGCGCCCCCTAGTGGTTAACTCCTAAACTGCAATTGTCATTTTCAAAGTAAACAATGCATTTTTAATTAAGCATTTTGTAAATGCTATAAATTTTGCGCAAACCAATCGATAAACGCGTATTACCAAAAATAGGCAGAAGAATACATATCGACCTAAACTGAGGGAAAAAAAAAAAACATATATTTTTGGGGGATATTTATTATAGCAAAAAGTAAAAAATATTGAATTTTTTTCAAAATTGTGGCTCTATTTTATAGCGCAAAAAATAAAAACCGCCGAGGTGATCGAATACCACCGAAATATAGCTCTATTTGTTGGAAAAAAGGGACGGCAATTTTGCTTGGGAGCCAATTTTGCTTGCGCAATTGTCAGTTAAAGCGACGCAGTGCCGAATCGCAAAAACTGGCCAGGTCCTTCACCTGCCTAAAGGTCCGGGTCTTAAGTGGTTAAACATTTACTTTATAGTGTAGAGAAATTCTGTGAAAAACGCATGTAGTGCGGGTAGTGCAATATGTAAGTGGGGCTGTTGTGTGGGTGTGAGCTTTGTCCCTTGGACCCCATAAGTTGCCAGTCTGCCCCTGGTGACATCATCGCTCAAATATGGCTATGGTCATGTTTGGTAACCTTATTGCCCAAATATGGCCATATTCCCCCCATTCTGGCAGGTGACATCAGTGGTTGCTGAGGAGATTCCCAGCAATGTAAGTAAATGGGCCTGGGAAGAACAATGGAACCCACAGCTTCCCTAGCAAACATTTTAAATAACATCTAAGCTTTGGACTAAACACCCAGCTTTGGACTGAAATGAATTGAATCATACCAAAGCAGCAGCAAGTGAGTCCATGATTTCCTGTATAGCGTCCGTGTTGCTCTACCTTCTCATCTAACCTGAACAAAGACTTGTCATAGTATAATGCTTCAAAAAAATTTAACATTCAGGCAGACCCCCAAGGGGCTACAGTCAAAATCAGAGGAAGCAGTGTTTCAAACTTGTAGTAGATGTTTGTTATAAACTTCTAAACTTTATTAAAAAGCCATTATTAGAAGAAAAAAAAAAGCAGCTGCAACCGGTTACAGTGTTGCAGTGTTTGATAGATACATGGTGGTGTTCCATATAATCAGCCAATTGGAGTGATCTACCACCTCTGCATTTTTGATGTTGGTTGGTCTCTATGCTTTTAATATCCTGTAATGAATAATAATAAAATTATTTGCTTTGAAAGCAGACCCGAGATGTAAAAATTACAAGAGGAAGCTGGCTGGTTCTTAAATATTATATACCTCTTTGTTCAATACTTGTTGAATATTTTTTTTTTAGAGTTGGCACATGCAACAACTGGACTTTACAATTTTTTTCCAAATGCAGGCCTGATGTCCAAGGACTCCTGCTGTGTAAATACCACAGTGTTATTAAGGCTAACAGGATATAAAACACTGAGAAAAATATTAGAGCTGTACCAGAGCCATGGGTGTCAGATATTGCCTCTGTCTTTACTGCGTGTGAATTCATTACTACCCTTTCTGTTAAATACGAAAGTACATGATTAGCTTGTAAAAACATGTACAGTATTTGAAAACATGTTTTTGCGGTTGGGGTATCAGATTGCACAGCAATGTATATAACTTGTGATCATAAAACCACAGGGAGACAATGATGACCCTTTTACAACTAGAGTAGCGGCATGTGTCAGTTAAAGCGGAGGTCCATCCAAATTTTTTTTTTTAAAGCCAGCAGCTACAAATACTGCAGCTGCTGACTTTCAAAAAATGGACACTTACCCGTCCAGAGCGCCCACGATGTCGGCAGCCAAGGCCGAGCAATCGCTCGTCTCTCAGGCTGCCCCCGCCGCCATCCTCAGTGAGGGAATCAGGAAGTGAAGTGTTGCGGCTTCACTGCCCGGTTCCCTACTGCGCATGCGCAAGTGCGGCACGCCCTCACTGGTCCCCACTCTCTCCTGGGACCAGTGTGTTTCCCAGGAGACAGCGGGGGGGGGGGGGATAGAGCGGCAAGTGGCGTGACTCCCGCGAGAGTCTATGCCCGAAAGTGGGTGCAAATACCTGTCTTAGACAGGTATCTGCACCCCCCTCCCCCTGAAAGGTGCCAAATGTGACACCGCAGGTGGGAGGGTTCCCGAAAAGCAAAATTTCAATTTTTGGGTGGAACGCCGATTTAACTTGTTATAATTCTATGACTAATTTGCATACCAAAATAATGTAAATGCATTTGTGTTTTAATAAAACGCTACTCTTTTTTATTGTATGCTAAAAATGCACACATATTATTAAAAATACTGTATATTTTTTTAATAATTTTATTTTTTAAATAGTGTAACTATATCTGACTATTACAGTATTAGGCCGCGTACACACGGCAGGGAATCTCGATGGGCAGAACACATCGTTCCGCCCGTCGAGGTTCCCTGCCGGCCGTCGAAATCGGCGACCCGCCCGTCGGGAATGGCAACCAGCCATTCTTCCGGGCGGGCCGTCGAGGAAATAGAGAGCGTGCTCTCTATTTCGGCTCGACGGGCTTCCCGACGGGAAGCTCGCTGAGACCGTACACACGGCCGAGGTCCTCGCTGGAATGTGCATTCCAGCGAGGTTCTCGCTGATTTTCAGCGAGAACCTCGGCCGTGTGTACGGGGCCTCAAACATACACTGCTATCTTCAGGGTACAGTGATATCTGCAGAGCTGTTTGCTTGAGAATAAAGATTCCAACCTGCCTGTCATCATTATGTTATAGCTGATATACAGTAGTAATCCTATGATTGGGAACTATTCTGATTTGTTCCCGATTGCTAGATGAACCAATGCTGGTAGTGGCAGCCGAGACCGGAGAATCATGAAGGGGAACATTTACAGGTTGGAGGTACAGGGTTAACAAGCTTTTTTTTTTATGTCTTCAAGGGTTAGATCCAGTGGTGGCTGGTGCTCAAAATTTGGGGGGGGGGGGGCGCAAACAAACGAAAAAAAAAAACATTTCAGACTCACTGTGCCCATCAAACGCAGCTACTGTGCCCATCAAATGCAACCACTGTGCCCATCAAATGCAGCCACTGTGCCATCAATTGTCACCACTGTGCCATCAATTATTACCACTGTGCCATCAATTATCACCACTGTGCCATCAATTGTTGCCACTGTGCCATCAATTGTCGCCACTGTGCCATGCCATCAAACGCAGCCACTATGCCATCATTTATTGCCACTGTGCCCATCAATTGCCACCACTGTGCCATGCCATCAAACGCAGCCACTGTGCCATCAATTGTCGCCACTGTGCCCATCAATTGTCACCACTGTGCCATGCCATTAAACGCAGCCACTGTGCCATCAAATGCAGCCACTGTGCAATGCCATTAAACGCAGCTACTGTGCCATTAAACGCAACCACTGTGCCATCAATTGTTACCACTGTGCCATCAATTGTTGCCACTGTGCCATCAATTGTCACCACTGTGCCCAGCAATTGTCACCACTATGCCATGTCATCAAACGCAGCCACTGTGCCATCAATTGTCACAACTGTGCCATCAATTGTCACCACTGTGCCATGCCAAACACAGCTACTGTGCCATGCCATCAAACGCAGCCACTGTGCCATCAATTGTTACCACTGTGCCATCAATTGTTACCACTGTACCATTAATTGTCGCCACTGTGCCCAGCAATTGTCGCCACTGTGCCCATCAATTGTAGCCACTGTGCCCATCAATTTTAGCCACTGTGCCCTGTAAAATGCTGCCAATGTGCCCTGTAAAATGCCCCTCCCCCCACCTGGCACTTACCTTTCTGGGGTCAGACATTTTGCTTCTTCCGTCCATCAATGTCTTCTCCCGCTTCAGCCAATCAGGTTACCGGTAACCAGAATCGGTGAACCTGATTGGCTGAGACGCCTTCAGTCTTATCCAAGGAACGCACCCCCCGTGCGTCCCTGGGATAAGCTTTGTAAGCCTATTAAAGCCTGAGGGCTGTAATCAGAAAGCCTATCAGAGCCGCTTCCACAGCCAACCAGACGTTATTCAGATAGCCGACACTCGCCAGGGGGCCGGCTATCTGAATAGTGGGCGGGAGCGGCAACAATACATGGATTCATGCAATGCATGGATCTACTGTATGTATTGTATTAGTGGCGGCGCAGAAGCAAGAGGGGGCGGCGCTCCGGCGCCCTCTATGAACGCACCGCCGCTGGTTAGATCTCTTATGTGACCTCCCTCTGGCCACACAAACAGTTATGCCCTGTCCACACAATCGTTTTTTCCATCGGAACAAACTCCGATGGGTTTTTGCAACGAAATTCCACTTAAGCTGTCTTGCATACAAACGGACACACCAAATTCCGACCGTCCAAAACTCGGCGACGTACAACACTGCAATGAGCCTAGAAAAATTACGTTTAATGCTTTCGAGCATGCATTGACTTGTTTCCGAGCATGTGAGTGAGTGAGTGAAAAACGTATAAAGCGCAACACATGCAAACTGAATCACTCGTTCCATTCCTTGGGTAAGGAAATCCCTTGACCTCAGAAGAGATGGGTTTTAATCTCTCTCCTGAAGGCCAAGTGGTCTGAGTCGGATGGTGGTTGGTAGTGCATTCCACAGCCGAGGTCCCATGTATGTTCCACACAGACAAACAGAAGTTCTCTTTCTAATTCCTTTGGAATTTGCGATGGAAAAAGTCAGATGGGGCATACACACAGTCGGAATATCCAATGAAAAAACTCCGTCTGACTTTTTTCATCGGAAATTCCAAATGTGTGTATGAGGCATAATACAGACCTGACAGGAATTCTAACCCTTCTTCATGCTATACAAAATACAACAACAAAATTTGACTAGAGTTCTTCTTTAAAAATATTTTAATATAATGTCAGCTGAACAAGTACCATGAACCATGAAACAAGCTCCACTATATTTATGATTTATTTAAATAAGAGATGTGGGGGAGCGTTTGTGTCTTCCATGTGTTTTGAATCATTGCTCAATCTCTAACAGGAAGGCAATTCTTTAAGCTATTTGATGTAATAAGATGTCCTGTCAAATCTAAGATGGTGGTGGCTTAAGCCTGTGAGCACAGTTCATTTCCAACCAGTTTCCTTAAATTTAAATCTAAAGACCAGTCTCTAAAAAAAGGTAAAGTCATGTGTAGCTTAAATTATTTCCTGAAACTCTGAAAAATGATTATACAAACAGGTGCAACAAATCAAAGATTTACTTAACAGATGGCATATGCCAGTTCCTTGTGGATGCTGATATGTAACACCTCATTTTCCATCCTGAATATACTGTATAAAAATGTTAAAATATACAGACTCACTTTCATCCTTAATGCAAATAATGTAAATTAAGAAATAAAGGGAACATTCCAGATACAAAAAAAAATTATCAGTGTCGCTAGAACTAATTTTAAAAATGACTTGAATGTATATGAGTAAAAGGAAATGAGGATTGGTATTAAAGTTGTACTTCAGGAAAATAAAAAAAATGTATCTTTGCAGAAAAGATTTCCCCACACTGCAAGGGTAAAATGCTAATTTTTGTCTAGAGGTAACAGAGAAAGCAGTTTTAATAACCTTATCCCTTGCTTCCTTTTATTTATGATTTTTTATTTTATGTAGATCAAATATGCTACATTTAAAAAATTCCAGAATTGAACTATCATTGCACCTAGTGTTGAAAGGTCAAACAAAAGCACCTGTATATTTAAATATGTGTCTTAAAGGGGTTGTAAAGGTTTGTTTTTTTATTTTCTAAATAGGTTCCTTTAAGCTAGTGCATTGTTGGATCACTTACCTTTTCCTTCAATTTCCCTTCTAAATGTTTTTTTCTTTGTCTGAATTTCTCACTTCCTGTTACTCCTGTTCCTTATACAAGCTGTTCTGGCTGGGGGTTAGTCAGTGTACTCGCCCCCTCCCTTGGGACTACATTCCTGCGGGAGAGGCTGTGAACGTTCAAATATATTGCGACTGGATATTCTTACATTGGAACGAGATCTACTGTTGTACGTGGAGGTTTTTGATTTTGTAAGAATTTCAGATACTTCAACAGCTCTCATGATTGGCTGGCAACCATTCAAGGATATTCCCTATAACACATGGATAGAGAGGGTAAAAAAGGGGGAGGTGTATGCCTGTATATCAAAAATGATATACAAGTGAATGTGAGAGGCTACATCACTAATGTAGGAAGGGAGGAGGTGGAATCCTTATTGGTAGAGCTAAAAGGGGAGGAAACTGTCGGGAAAGTAATACTGGACATTTGCTATAGGCCCCCTAATCAGAGGGCCCTCCTGTCACAATTTGGATTAGCGGCAAGAATGGCAAGTGTTATTATAATTGGAGATTTTAATTATCCAGTCATAGACTGGGCGGAAAGCTTGCCATTTTCAAAATGTCTTGCAGAACAATTTCATGGGTCAGATGGAAAATACACCAACAAGAAACAAAGCGTTACTAGATCTACTGATTACCAACAATACAGACCTGATCACGGATGTGGAAATACGGGGCAATTTAGGAAACAGTGATCACAGGTCAATTAGTTTCAGTATAAATCACACAAATAGCAAACATAAGGGGAATACAAAGACATTTTCAAAAGAGCCAAATTCCTTAAACTATGATCCTTGCTAGAAGATACTAAATGGGATACAAACTTATGAACAAAGAACACAAATCAATCATTCAAGGAGGGCATGGTGCCCACCTTGCTGAAACAAGGTACAATAAAACCAATTCTAAAAAAAAACACCCTTGACCCCAAAGACCCAAACAACAGGAGGCCCATAACAGGTCTAAATGTTTTCTCAAAGATAATGGAGAAAGAAGTTGTACAACAGCTGCAACTGCATTTAGAAACCCAAAAATTACTCGATACGTTTCAATCAGGCTTCTGTCCGGGTCACGGAACTGAAACACTGCTCAAAATATGGGATGACGCTCTAGAGGCCGCAGATGAAGGAGAATCTTCTCTCCTGATCCTGTTGGACCTAAGTGCGGCCTTTGACATGGTAGACCACGGACTACTACTCGCTAGGCTAGCCGAAGTGGCCAGAGTCGCGGAAGATGATTTACCCTAGTTCTCCTCCTTCTTGGAAAACCCGATCACAAACAGTGAAACTGGGATCTTTCACTTCTGAAAAGCGTACGGTATCATGCGGAGTCCCTTAGGGATCTCCCTTGTCACCGTTGTCACCGGTACTGTTCAATATCTATCTCCGCCCCCCTCTTTGAAATCATCAGCAACCAGAAGCTACTCTACCACTCCTATGCAGACGACACTCAACTGTACCTCCGCATCAGTAACAAAAAGGATCACTCTCTTGGACTAGAAAGATCCTTCACTCTAATAGATAACTGGATGACATCCAGTTATCTTAAACGTAATGGTTCAAAAACAGAACTTCTCCTGTTTCACGCAAACCGAAAAAGTCACCCCATGTCAACTTGAACCCCCCGCCCATTCTGGGTAAAACTATCACCCCTAGCACCAAAATCAAAAGTCTCGGAGTCATTTTCGACTCCTACATGACAATGGACGCAAAATAGGGTCTGTAGTCAGCGGGTTTCCCATCATCTGCTGCGCTTACTACGCCGACTCGCCCCCTTTATCCCTAAAAAGGACATTGCGGTAGTGGTGGGAACAATCATCAATTCCAGACTTGACTACGCAAATGCCCTCTATCTAGGACTCCCCATATACCAAATCACTTGCCTGCAAGTCGTTTAAAATATGGCTGCTCGATTAGTGACTGGCAAAAAAACATGGGAATCAATCTCACCTTCGCTGAGATACTTTCATTGGTTGCCAGTAAAAGATAGAATCACTTTTAAGGCACTCTGCCTAATGCATAAGTTCAAGGAAACGCCCCCCAATATCTATGCGAAAAAATAAAAGCCCATAACCCAAATCGCATTCTGCGATCAACAATTTAAAACCTACTGCAAATACCCAAAGCAAGATACAAATTCAAAGGAGATCAGAGATTTGCTGTCCAGGGACCTCGGCTGTGGAATGCACTACCAACCACCATCCGACTGGAGTCGGACCACTTGGCCTTCAGGAGAAAGATTAAAACTCATCTCTTCTGAGGTAAAGTGGTTTCCTTACTGAAGGAATGGAAACAGCGCCCAGAGGTGATTCAGTTTGCATGTGTTGCGCTTTATACGTTTTTCACTCACTCACTCACTCACTCACTCAAAACTGGGTATGCTTTCAGAGCATATTTGCATCCCATTGGTAAATAAATTTAAAAGAACTAATACAAGTCCTGGATGGGTTAACTCCAATGAAAAATGCATATAAATACAAAGAAGAGGGCCTTCAAGAAATACAAGGCTGAAGTATCATTATCAGCATTCCAACTTTACAAAGAATGCAACAAGAAATGTAAAGGTGCAATCAGGTTGACTAAGATAGAACACGAAAGGCACATAGCGGAGAAGAGTAAAACAAATCCAAAGAAATTCTTTAAGTATATAAATAGTAATATTAAAACTAATGCATATGTCTAATAAGCAGTAATCAGCATAGATTCATGAAAAATCATTCTTTCCAAATTAACCTTCTATGAGGAGATGAGCTGCTATCTAGATAAAGAAAGGCCCGTAGATGTGGTGAATCTGGATTTTGCAAAAGCATTTGATACAGTTCCCTATAAATCCTTACTGTACAAAGTAATGTCTTTCAGCATGGACCATAGGGTGAGTACATGGATTGAAAACTGGCTACAGGGGCGAGTTCAGAGGGTAGTGATAAATGGGGAGTGCTGAAAATGGTCCGGTGTGGAAAGCGGGTTCCCTCAGGGTTCTGTCCTGGGACCAATACCTATTTAATGTATTCGTAAACGACCTGGAGGATGGAATAAACAGCTCAATCTCAGTATTTGCAGTATTTGCAGATGATACTAAGCTAAGCAATAATTTCTCCACATGATGTGGAAACCTTGCAAGAAGGTTTGAACAAATTAATGTAGTGGGCAACTACATGGCAAAATAGGTTTAATGTAGAAAAATGTTATAAAATGCATTTGGGTGGCAAAAATATGAATGCAATCTATTCACTAGGGGGACAATCTCTGGGGGAATATAGGATGGAAAAGGACCTGGGGGTGCTAGTAGATGATAGGTTTGGCAGTGGCATGCAATGCCAGGCTGCTGCAAGCAAAGCAAACAGAATATTGGCATGTATTGAAAATGTATTGAAAAGAGATAAAACGATAATTCTCCCGCTCTACAAGACTCTGGTCTGGCCGCACTTAGAGTATGCTGTCCAGTACTGGAAATGGAGAGAGTCCAGAGAAGGGCAACAAAGCTAATAAAGGGACTGGAGGATATTAGTTATGAGGAAAAGTTACGGGCACTGAACTAATTCTCTCTGGAGAAGAGACGCTTGAAAGGGGATATAATTTCAATGTACAAATACCGTACTAGTGACCCCACAATAGGCCGCGTACACACGATCAAATCTATCTGCTGGAAACGGTCGGCCCGACCGTCCCAGCAGACAGATTCAATCGCGTGTACGGGCGAGCCGACGGATTTGGCCAGCCGACAGATTGGAAAGCATGCTTTCCAATCTGTCGGCTGGGAACCCGTCCGCCCGACATGTCTGCTGGTTAGTACGCTAACCAGCAGACATGTCTTCTCGCACACACGTCGAATGGTTTCGACGCATGCGCGGAAGTGTTTTACTTCCTGGTGCGGTGACGTGGCGGCGTCAACGTCACCGCCACGTCACCGACACGTCAGCGCGCTGTCTGCTGGCGGGGATTTTGGTTTGATCGTGTGTACACGCGATCAAACCAAAACGGCAGCAGACAGATTTGTTCAAATCGGTCGGCCCGACCGATTTGAACAAATCTATTTGGTCGTGTGTACGCGGCCTTAGATATAAAACTTTTCCACAAAAGGGCATTTCTAAAGTCACGCAGCCATTCACTAAAATAAGAAGAGAAGTGGTTTAACCTTAAACTGCGTAGAGGAATCTTTTTTGTAAGAGCGGTAAGGATGTGGAATTCTCTTCCACAGGCAGTTGTTTCAGCGGGGAGCATCGATAATTTCAAAAAACTATTAGATACGACTACAAAATACAGGGATATACAATGTAATACTAACATAAAACCACACATATGGGTTACACTTGATGGACTTGTGTCTTTTTTTCAACCTCACATACAATGTTACTATGAAACATAAAAGAATGACCGCACTCCAGGATACAAGGAAAATGCTGTATTCCATAAAATCATCCAACATCATAGAATAATTTCTGGATAGCATCTTGACACACTAGGAGGAGAGCTCGGTTGATGTGTTTCATTAAGTTCTTTGCTAAGTCATAACTAAGGGGGTTATGACTAAGCAATGAAATTTGTGAAACGCGTCGACCATGCTATCCTCCATGTGTATCATGATGCTATTGTAAAATTATTCTTTGATGTTGGATGATTTTATGGAATAAAGCATTTTCCTTGTATCCTGGAGTGCGGTCATTCTCTTTCGTTGCTGGATTACCTGGTTAGATCACGGACTGGTCCAGCAGCACCTGGTTATCAAGAAGAGGTATTACTTTTTACCTGGAGTGGTGTTGCCCTTTCCATGTTGCAGTTTTATTCTTAAGGCCCATACACACGGTAGGACATCCAACAAAATTTCCCTTGGATTTTTGTCCTAATTGATTTGTCCGGTCACACCCATAGCATACACACAGTCAGACTTTTCTGCAAACTTTTCTAAAACTTTCCCATTGTCATGTGGTTTTTCTGCTCTTTTCTGCTCTTTACCGCCACCCTTTGGTTAACTTCTGCTATTGTTGGTTGATTTTAACATTGGTTCTGAGCATGCGTATTTGCACTTTGTACAAAAGTTGGTTGGATTGCTGTACACACGGTCACACAAAGCACCATCAGACTTTTGTTGCCGAAAAGTTGGTCCGTTCGCAGACCCAACTTTTTGTTGGATGAAACCTGAAAAAGTTGGTCTGATGGAGCGTACACACGATCAGACAAATTTGAAAAGTTGCAGATTTTGAAGTTGGTTGGCCAAAAGTCTGACCGTGTGTATGGGGCTTTACACTGAACTTCTCTTTGCAGTGCCATTAGTTGTAGGCAGTCTGAGATCATCACGAATAATGCAGGACCAGCAGTCCTGCATTATAAGCATGGATGCCAAAGAGCCAGCCCACAGCCTATAGCTTTGGAGAGTGAAGACGAGTGCCAGTTTCCTGGGGAGCAAAGGATAAGGTAAGTAAAACTGTCTTTTCTGTTTCCATTAGACAAAAATGAACAGTTGATCTAAGTGGTGAGGTGGTAGCCCCACCGCATAGGTAACTTTTCATTTTACCTCGAGTTTCGTTTTAATATCACTTACCTATAAGTTACTATCTCACTGAATCATTATGCTGAAGTACTATACAATGTACCTTTTATTTATTTTGTTAACAGTGAAGACTTTAAATCTGTTTCTGCTCCTAACCTACCATGAGAGCAATACAAAGGCTGTAGGGATTAGCTTGATGTTTAAATCAAACATAAGTTCAACTCGAACATCAGGTGTTCGCCCCTTCGCTGAACAGCGAACAATATGGGGCATTCGTGGGACATTCGAGCGCCACGGAACACCCCATAATGCACTGTAAGATCGCAGTACATTAGTGTCTGATGATTGCGCCAAAGCATGCACCTGATCTTCCTATTTAAAGGAATATTTAATTGTTATTGTTTTAAAATCACTGCTATTGAAAAAACGGCCGTTTTAAAAACTTTTTTTTTTGCATTGATACATGTCCCCTGGGGCAGGACCCGGACCCGGGTCCCCAAACACTTTTTTTATGGCAATAATTTGCATGTAAGCCTTTAAAATTAGCACTTTTGATTTTTCACCTTTGTGTCCCATAGACTTTAACGGTGTTTGCATGTTCGCACACATTTTTTGTCTGTCAACCTCTTTCTAAAAATGCTAGCTGTCTGCATATTGCATTACCCACTAGCTACAATACTTCAACAACTCAGATTGAGAAAGCCAGAAAAAAGGTCCCCTCACCCTCCCCGTATTCCTTTGGGTTGCAATTATTTTTAGTCAATATCAGAAATGACAGCTTCTATATTTCCCTCATGACAGATTTAGTTTAGAGCAGAACTCCAGGGAGATATCAATGCATCAATTAATTAAGCTCTGTATGCACCCTTAAATGTTTTGTTTATATTTCAAACAGTATAAATACCTTACTTAAAGTGGATGTACACCCTCACATATACCCAGTAAATTGAGCAGCCTCAGGTGACACACAGGGATAAAAAAAATCTCCCTACAGGAGTTTTACATGTATATCTGCTGTTTTCAGCTTTATATACTGTTTAGAAAGTTCAGATCGTGTTAGATTTTCTCCAAGTTTCCTCCAATAGCTGGATGAGATGTTTTGTATCTCTCAAGTAGTATTTAGTTCTTCTCACTTCTAAGTACCAATCAATATTTTCACCAATTCTTGCTCCCACTGAATTCATTCTATTGACAATAGGTCTCCCAGGAGGATTTGATTTGTCTTTATGGATCTTTGGGAGCGTATAAATAACAAGAACCCTACATGCATCTGGTTAAAGGTAAACAGAAAAGGAAAAGAAAGGCGCACCAGCCTAGTGTATTACCATTTGACGATTTATTAAATATAAATAATATTAAAAAACTACTCACAAATAAATCAGTATACAGGCTTGTCAAAAAAGCGATAAGGTAGATACCCCTCAAACCACACTCCAAGATAGGGGGGATAGAGGTATGTTGCAGCCGGCAGCAACATACCTCTATCCCCCCTATCTTGGAGCGTGGTTTAAGGGGTATCTACTAGGGTTGTCCCGATACCACTTTTTAAGGACAGAGTACAAGTACCGATACTTTTTTTCGTGTACTCGTCGATACCGAATACCGATACTTTTTTTTAAATGTGCCCACAGATATGCAGCCATGTCCCCCACAGATATGCAGCCATGTCCCCCACAGATATGCAGCCATGCCCCCCCACAAATGCAGCCATGTCTCCCCATACCGTAGATGTAGATGCAGATGCCACCGCCGCCACCGTCTAGTTAATCAGCGCGGGGAACATTACAGCTTTCATTTGAATAGCTGTGTGTTCCCCGCCGCGCCACATATAGACACTCCCCCTTGCTCGGGCACTTTGATAGACAGATCACCCGTCCAATCCTGGGGATGGGTGATCTGTCTATCAAACTGCCAGAACAAGGGGGGGTGTCTATACGCGGCGCGGCAGGGAACACACAGCTATTCAAATGAAAGCTGTAATGTTCCCTGATTTGATTAACTAGGCGGCGGCGGCATTGCGGTATGCGGCGGCATTGCGGCGACGGCGGCGCGGGGGGAGTAGTATCGGATCTGGCATCGGGGGCATTTGCAGGAGTACAAGTACTCCCGCAAATCCTCAGTATCGGTCCCGATACCGATACTGATATCGGTATCGGGACAACCCTAGTATCTACCTTATCGTTTTTTGACAAGCCTGTATACCGATTTCTTTGTGAGTAGTTTTTTAATATTATTTATATTCAAAAAATCGTCAAATGGTAATACACTAGGCTGGTGCGCCTTACTTTTCCTTTTCTGTTTTCTGCCAGGACTTTCCCCATCCATGAAGGGCAGCAAGGCCACTGTTATTACTACTTTTTGACATTTGTGGAATTTTTCATGCAGAATACTGACAAAGTGTTGGACATTCCACCCGTGCGCAGGAGTTTGCTTGTTTTTTCTGTACATCCGGTTAAAGGTATCTACCTTCTTTTTTGGTCAAATTTCCCATCTAAACCCTTTTCAACTATTCTGTTCAATTCCTTCTTATATCTTATCTTTGGGTTACTTACTAATTTCTGATAAGTATTTTCACCTTGTAATTGCCTGTTTAGTTTATTTTTGTACACTCTTGTATGGCGAGTTAGTTCCCATTGTATGCGGCCACTATGCACCAGGAAAACTGAAAATTGTATACTCACCTTTCTGTAATTTTCCATTCCTGGTGCATCTTCATGGCAGCATACATATTCCCACCCTAATGGTGAGAGTTGCAGATAATGCCTGTCTTTTTGATTTAGGCCTCATGCACACTGGACGTTTTTGGACGTATTTACAGCAGCTGTTTTTGGCACTAGATGTTTTTTTTTCAGTCAAAAAACTCTTCATCATGTTGCCCTATGTGTTCATGCACACATAGGCTGTTATCAGAAGTTTTGGGCAGTGGCGTTTTTGAGCAATAAAAAAAAAGTAGGTTTTGAGAGACGTTTTTCAGCTGTAAAAACGCTCTAACGCTGATAAATGTCGATAAACGCAGATATACGCTTAAAAATGTCACTCACCAGCATTTAACATTTTTGATCCATTGAAGAAAAAAATAAATTCTTCATCAAAGAAACGCCTAAGGCCTCATGCACACTGGACGTTAAAATAACGTTATAAAAACTTTTTTCAGCTCTTTTCAACGTTTTTTCAATAAAGTTTTTTTGCGTTTATTAGCGTTTTTTGCGTTTTGCCGCGTTAGAGTTTTTTAGCGTTTTTTGGTTGAAGACATTCTTTTTTCAATGGATCAAAAATGTTAAATAACGCTGGTGAGTGTTTATAGGCATTTATCAGCCTTTATCAACATTAGAGCATTTTTGCAGCTGAAAAACGTCTCTCAGAACCCACTAGTTTTTATTTTTTTTGCACAAAAATGCCACTGCCCAAAACTGCTGATAACAGCCTATTTGTGCATGGACACATAGGATAACAGGATGGAGAGTCCTAAGCCACCTGACAGCGTGCTGTAAAAAAAATCACTTTGCTTGACTGTCAAAATGCAAATACAGAACAAACTTGATTGCATGCTAAACATCTTGATGCATTTTATACAAAAGTTGCACTAAGGACTATTCACCTTTTTTTGAAAACACAGCAAGGTCCTCTGTGATGCTTGCTCATGATTGTTGCCTAAAGGAAAAAAATACAGAATTTTGACATGTAATCTTGTTGAATATTTACTTCAATTACTTTAATTTACCCAGTAAAATTACATGTACATTCATTATGTGCAAACGGGGCAAAAAACAAACAAATGTTGTTAGCCTGTTTCCAATGCTGGTTTTTCATTGATTTAGAACCGTTCATACCGCATTTGGTCACTAGATGTTACTAAAAATCATAGGAATCTCTTATGATACTTAGCACCATCTAGTGGCCAAATGCATTGTTTTCCCTAAAAAAAAAAAAAACATTTAATCAGCACAGTGAAACAGCCTAATACCATTTATTTTTGGTCCATTTGCACATGATGAACATACATGCACTCTCGATAACTAATATTTTCAATGGCAGCTTTAATCTTTCCTTCAGCACACATTTCATTTGAAATATATATTTTTAAGACCACAGGACTGAATTAAAGTTTTTGATAAACAGAAGTCAGCCTTAGGAATATACCATTTATAAATGAAGTGACAGGCCAGTTCTCTGTCATTAACATTCTGGATGAGGATGGATGGAATTCTCAATGTTCCCAAGTTCACTTTTGAGTCATTTCTTGTGTGAATCCTCTCCACTGTTATTTTTCGCCCCCAAGGAAGCTGTCATCTGTAACATCAATTGTTTATCTTTTGTCACTCTGTTTATTGTAACACTGCAGTGCCACACACCATGTTGACTGCCATATTCAAATACTAAATAACCTGCAGGACTATAACCGCTCGGCGTGTCAGTGCAGCACTCTGTTACAAAAATCTACCCAAAAAATCCACAAAGATCCCTCTAAACTAAGGTGATCAGATTTTTTAAAAGAAATCCGGGGACATTTTTTTTTTTTACTAGTAATGGCGGCAATCAGCGACTCTTTGACCATCGCTGCCGCCCGCCTCACAGCCTCTCAAGTCTTACTCTCTGGCTACTACTGAGTGGGGAGCGGAGGAAGATCACTCCACCAGGGAAGGCAAGGAGATAAGCAGGCAGGCGGCTGGCCGTAACAGGCCAAGGCAGAAGAACATGAGAGCTCCGGAATGGGCACCCAAAACTAAAGAAATATTCCCTCCGCTCCGACCACCACATGATCATCAGAAAGGGGGACAGATAATGGAAAAAAAATCCACCCCCCTAAGGTAGTAGAAGCACTGACTGTCTATGAAATTGCCCCAGTCCCTGTTCAAATCCAATTCGGGGACAAAACTGGGGACAGACTTGTACCGGGGACAGTGTCCTCAATCAGGGGACTGTCCCCTGAAATTGGGGATGTCTGGTCACCCTACCCTAAATACCCTTTCCTTTAAAGTGATTGTAAAGTTTTTTTTTTTTAATAACAAACATGTCATACTTACCTGCTCTCTGCACAGAGCAGCATTGATCCTCCATTTATGGGGTGCCTCGTAGTGCTCCTGGATCCTCCTCTTCATCTGGGGCCTCCAAGGAGAGCCAGGCAGGACTCAGCTTTGCCCCTCCAGCTCCCATGTTACTCGATTTGATTGACAGCAGTGTCCTTCTATATTCCAGCAGCAGTGTCTCCTCCGCCATTACTGAAGGCTGAGAGGGAACAAATTAGAGGCAACCATTTTGCAGAAGACCACAGACAAGTTATGAACAAGAAGGAAGCCTGCCCAGTGGCTACAATAGAAATTGAGCGGCGATACCGCCCACCCACCACCCCTTTACACAACATGACAGACAGACAGACAGACCAGGGGCAGTGGGGGGGGGCGGTTACGCAGCTCAATTTCTATTGTAGCCACTCGGCAGCCAGCGCCATCCACCCGCAGTCCGCTCAATGCTGCAACTCCCTCCACACAGCGCCGTACCACAGAGTACCAGAGCGGAGGGGAAGACAGCGGCCACGGTGGCTCACACTTTCAGTGCCTGATGTCTCCCGCCGCCATGTTTAGAGTTTCCCGGCGCTCTGTGATTGGGCGTATGGCGGTCATGTGCGGAGGCGGGACTTCCAGCCCCATCCCTAACATGACCCCCATATACCCAATCACAGAGCGCTGGACATTAAACATGGTGGGCGTCTAGCCGGTCTGGACATCCGTGTCGGTGACACGGGAAATAAAAAATAAGGAGGAGGCACGGAAAGTCGCCCCCCTAAATGTCGCGCCCGGGGCAACAACACCCCCTGCCCCCCCTTGCTACGCCAGTGCTCGGCAGGCTCCCTTCCCGTGTATGACTAGTCTGAGGTCTTCTAGAAAATGGCTGCCGGCAGAGACATTATCTTCACCGGCCGCGGGCCTCCAGCGGTGGCGGTGGGCGGCGAAAATCAGTACATTACAGTGCGGGGAGGCCGCGAATGCAAAGAAGTTGCCGCAGGAGCGGCGCAGCCCTTCACCCACTGCCGCCCCGAGGCCTGGCCTCAGTTGCCTTGTGGGAAATCCGGCCCTGCCTGCATGCTGCAGCCTAAACTAGGACATGATTCCTCCTCCCCGTTTCCCCCCTGCTATGTAGGTGATACATGCTCCGGCACTCGCTCCGCTTCCCTGCTGGATTGGAGCCTGCTGCTAGGTTGGTAATGTGATTGGATGGGACTCGAAAAGGGGGTATAGCCAGCCTCATCAGTGGTGGGACCCAGCCCTCATAGGTGCATGCAGAATGCAGATGTGGTAAGTCCCAAAATCAGTGTGTGTGCTGTAGATTGGTGGATTGCATTTAATCTCCCCAGATGGCACATCATATACCTGACCCTGATAAGCTGACATAATGAAGTTACATTGTGGAGAGGGATGAGGATGTTTTTGGGTGAAGATGAGAGTTACATTGCGGAGAACCTCTTCATAATGTGACTCTCATCCCCACCCAGAATCATCCTCATCCCTCTCCACAATGTAGCTCCATCATCCCCATTGCCGACCAGAATCATCCATCCCTTTCCACCATCCTCATCCCCACCCATAATCATCAATCCCTCTCCGTCATCCTTCTCCCCACCCAGAATCATCCATCCCTGTCCATCATCCTCCTCCCCACCCAGAATCATCCTCAACCCTCTCCACAATGTATCCCTATCCTCGCCCAGAATCATATTCATCCCTTTCCACAATGTAACTCCATCATCCAACACAGAGGGACTTTGTTAGAAATCATGTAATGTTTCATATTCCTATTGCACACATTCCTGGAAAAGCTCTCAGAAATAGGGTGCTGTAGCAACAACCAGCTGGATACTGGTTCAAGTCACAGTAGATATTTGCCAGCACACCAGAGTGGCGTCCAGAAGGGTAGTTTATTGCATGATCACAACACAAGAAGTGCAACGTTTCGAAGTCACACAGGACCCATTTGTCAGGCAAGTGATCGATGAAGGGGTCCTGCGTGACTCCGAAATGTTGCACTTTTCTTGTGTTGTGATCATGCAATAAACTACCCGTTTTGATGCCACTCTGTGCCGATTCCTTGGTGTGCTGGCAAATATCTACCTTTGTTAGAAATCAGGGATGGCCCCTGAAAATCAGTGACATTTGGGAGCTACGGCCCTGTCTGGAACAGAGGGGGATATGATATTTCCATGCTGCAGTTTACCCTTCACTTATAGTAAAAAAAGAAGCACACAGATGAGCTCAGAAATCAGCAATGATGTAGGGCTCTGAGGAAGAAAGATAAAAAACGCAGAGGTGATCAAATACCACCAAAAGAAAGCTCTATTTGTGGGAAAAAAGGACGGCAATTTTGTTTGGGAGCCACGTCGCACCATCGCACAATTGTCAGTTAAAGCGCCGCAGTGCCGAATCGCAAAAAGTGGCCCAGTCATTGACCAGCAAAATGGTCTGGTGCTGAAGTGGTTAAATATGGGGAAAAAAAATTATGTACGGGAGATTTACCGCGCAATTGTTAAATCGATTCGAAAAAATGACCTTGTCATAAAGGGGGTATATCCTTCCAGGGCTGAAATGGTTAAAAGCCAATTAAAGCAATGTCGATTGCATTGAGGCTTGTCTATGCCAGCCCTTACAAATTGTGCGAGAATGCATCTCTGTCCTCGCACAAAGAACTTGCCATAAAGTGGCACTGTATTACCTCTAGAAGTATTTATATCTTTGCGTGTCCTAGATTCAGCAAGCAATGCTAGAGCTCAACGACTACCAGGATACATGCAAGATGAACTAAAATTGCAAACTTTGTGCATATATTTGTTTTCTTTTATCTTTTTGGTATATTTCTGGTGAAACCATTCTAGTTCCCATATAAGTCCATTACGGGAACATAGCATAAATATTGTAAAGCGATATCCAAGCACGGCTGTCTTAAATACATACCTAAGGATACAATATACGCCAGGACTAAAACCTTTTATTTACATTGACCAAAATGTTTAAAGTAGGAGACAGCAGATGCTTTAAGGGTCTTAGGGGGTTGAATTATTTGTCAGTCTTTGGTAAATTATTACAAAAGAAGAGAATTAGGCTAATGAGTATGTGTGCTGGGAAGAGTTAAAGAGACCACATTCTTTCTGAATCTTCGATGCTTGACAGTGTTTCTTGAAGTGATCTGTGGTTGGGCTGATGAATAGCTACCGTTTAGACTGGTTTATTTGAAAATTATCCCAAATATATATATAAATGTCTACACTAGCATCTCTGCTTACAAAGAGAATTATAAATATGAATTTATTGTTCATGAATCTGTAGTAATAATGTGATTCAAACTCACTCAATGTGGTGACATTTTCCATGGTTCACATGTTTTTGACCTGGTGAATTTAGGATAAATACACAGGGCCATATTCTCGTACATGCCGCGGTGGCGTAGCGTAAGCCATTTACACTATGCCACCGCAACTTACTAGAGCAAGTGCCGTATTCTCAAAGCACTTGCTCTGTAACTTGTGGCGGCGTAGTGTAAATGGCCCGGCGTATCCCCGCGTAAATCGAAGGGGGCGGCTTGTATTTAAATTAAGCTCGCCCCCGCGCCGAATGAACTGTGCATGCATCGGTCGAAAAAAAAAAAACAGTGCGCATGCTCCAACTCACGTCGGAAAACGCAGATGAAACCGACGTGAAAACGACGTGATTGTCACTTACGCAATGCCCTATTTACGAACGGCTTAGTTAAACGACGTAACCGACGGAAAAAGACAACGCTGTCCCGACACCATACTTACCATGGCATACGATGGACCTTCGTAAACTTACCCCTCGTATAGTAGGGATAAGTTTAGGCTTACGGAAACGAGGCGGCGTAAAAATGTTTGGGAATCGGCATATCTTGCTCATTTGCATAAGCAAATGAGAAATTGACGTAAAAGCCACCTAGCGGCCGGCGTAACATTACATTTAAGATCCGACGGTGTAAGATTATTACGCCAGTCGGATCTTAGCGTAAATCCGGCGTATCATGTTTTCAGGATAGAAAACAATGATACGCCGGTGGGAAATTCGAATTACGCCGGTGTATCTGTAGATACACCGGCGTAATTCTTTTGAGAATCTGGCCCACAGTTGGTGAATTTTGGCACTTGTCTATAATTCTCTGGGCAGCCTTGGACCATTATCAGTAGCTTCCGAGCATCCAATAATGGGGGGGGGAGGGGGGGTGGGATTGGATAACCCAGTATTCCATTACAAACGGGAAGGTTTACAGCATACAATTCTGTTGGGGCAAACACATTGCAGTTGTGACTTACATTTGGGGTTTCCTGATTGTTGCATTGACACCCGCAGCAGATCACAAGGACAGTGCATTTGAAATGCTTCACGGTTTTAGGGTATTTCACACTAGAATGCAGTGAGAGAAATCAATGTTCCTGTGCAGCTTCCCACACCAGATTCCAGTTACCCTGCCCTTGTGATCTGCTGTGGGTGTCAGTGCAAACCTAACGACACCTCAAAGGCAGGTTGCAAAAATTATTGGGGGGGTGACACCATGTTTTACCTCACCCGGTCACACCAACCCTAGTGACACCACTGGGCAGGGCTGCAGTGTGCTATCAGGGTTTAAAACCAGGATTTTTTTTTTTTTATCTTAATAGCTTCCTTTACCTTAACCACTTAAGCCCCGGACCAAAATGCAGCTAAAGGACCAGGCCCCTTTTTGAAAATTGGCACTACGTCCCTTTAACTGACAATTGCGCGGTCGTGCGACGTGGCTCCCAAACAAAATTGGCGTCCTTTTTTTCCCACAAATAGAGCTTTCTTTTGGTGGTATTTGATCACCTCTGCGTTTTTTTGCGCTATAAACATATATAATAAATATCCCCCAAAAATATATAAAAAAAAATGTCCTCAGTTTAGACCGATACGTATTCTTCTACCTATTTTTGGTTAAAAAAAATCGCAATAAGCGTATATCGGTTGGTTTGCGAAAATGTATAGCGTTTACAAAATAGGGGATAGTTTTATTGCATTTTTTTTACTACTAATGACGGCGATCAGCATTTTTTTCGTGACTGCGACATTATGGCTGACACTTCGGACAATTTTGACACATTTTTGGGACAATTGTCATTTTCACAGCAAAAAAATGCATTTAAGTTGCATTGTTTATTGTTGAAATGACAGTTGCAGTTTGGGAGTTAACCACAAGGGGGCGCTGTATGGGTTATGTGTTCCCTGTGTGTGTTTACAACTGTAGGGGGGTGTGGCTGTAGGTGTGACGTCATCGATCGTGTCCCCCATATAAAAGGGATGACGCGATCAATGCTGCCACCACAGTGAAGCACGGGGAAGCCCCACGGTCCCGGAGCTTTGGACCGGGTCACAGGAGCACACCGTGGGCACGCGCCCATGACCCACGGCTGGGTAGTAGTACTGGACGTACCTGTACGTGGATCTGCCCAGCCGTGCCATTCTGCCGACGTATATGTGCAGGAAGCGGTTCTTACGTGGTTAATGCAGTGCTGTTTTCATGTCCTCATTGTTCGTTTTTGCTCTCAAGTTGCTGTAATTCTTCTCTGATCTCCACACTTCCTGGTTGTCGGTTTCCTTATAACCACAGTCCTGGGAGCTTTCTCTCTGTGGTCACTAATCAAGGAGGTGTGATTACTGTGTGTCTAAAACTCCTCAGCACCAATTAGTTTCGTTTTCCAAACCATCACTGCCCTGTATTGGCTCTGTGGCTCTGTAAAGCACAGGCAGGAAACAACATGCAAAAACAAAACTAGAAACTGCAGGTACGTTATATGATTGATTTTTATCTATTTTTAATCATTTTTAAAAAGGAACAATTTAACTATTATGTCTCTATACCCTGGAAACAGTCATTTTAGCAAAAAATTTTTTTTTTTATTTACATCTCCTTTAAACTTGCCATACAGGTATCAATGTTTTCATTCAGCCTGCAGGCTAAATGAAAGACATTTAACAGACTCCTCCATCCATACTAATAGTACAATTGTGAAGCCTACTGCATACACCTCCAGCTGTCACAGTGCCCAAACAGTACTATTCAGCTGACAACAGCTTGCACTGATGCATAGGAATGTGTTCATGTGCATTGACATAATTCTTGTAATGCTTTGTGTGGATATCAGGGGGGGACTTGACCCATCGGGCGCTCTGGCACTGCCCAAGGCCATTAGGGGGCCATGAGTGCCTCCGCTAAAAAAGGAATAGCATGGGAAGCGGCTCTAATAATACCTCTCACTTCGTTCTGCTCCCCACCAGCCCCTCCTTCTCTTCCATCCACCGCAGGTGTTTGTACATGACATAACATCACCTGGGATGGACGAGAAGAGAGGAGGGGCCAGAAGGGAGCAGAGCAATGCATGAGAGGTATTATTATTGCAGGCATCGGTTGAGGCTGTGCACTTTTTTATTTTTTACAGCAGTCTAGAGATAACAGTCCTGCCATGGGGGGGGGGGGGGGGGCAGCCAGTACAGATGTAGGGGACCACAGTCTCCAACAGGACTGCAGGAGGCCCCATGAGACTTTCCTGGTACTTCTGTTCTGGCGTATTGGTTGTGAATTCTTGAGCAAGTTCCAGTAACTTTCTGGCCTGATGGGGGCGCACACTAGCGTGGGCTCCAAGGACACCTTTCCCGCATCTCGCCTTATAGACAGTAGGGGAGGGGGGACATTGAACTGCTGCTGATGATGTAAGTTCTGCCACTGTTTATGGATGGATACAGAGGAGGGGAACAGCACACATAAAAGAGTGATGGGAGAGGGGGCAGAGGATTGTGGTGTGGGGGGGATTTCAGGTCCTCTCACCTCCTGAAGCACCCCGGGACAAATCCTCCTACCCCCCAAATTAAAGTAAAGCCGCCTGCCACAGTGGAAATAAGTCCTCCTCTCACGGAGTCCTCCTGTGTCCCTTCCCTCTCCCCACGCCATCCACTGTGTCCTCCTGCTCCCCCCACAATGTCCCCTGTGTACACATGTTGCAACAGAAATTATACACCCTCACACTTAACAGGTATAGCACCTGCCATTCAAATAAATGGGGCCACTCTGCAAACATCTTGCAACATTGTGCAGCACAGCAACCAAGGGACTAAAACAGGCAGTGAGGAGGCATTTTATCACCTTTTCACAACCTGCTCTAACCCATTGGATTCCAAACTAGCATGCTGAAACTCCATGCATTACACACAGCTGCAGGGTGTTTGTAGAGCGGCCCCACCTGGTACAGTAAGTGTGACAAGGTGTATAATTCCTGCTGCAGGATGTGTACACAGATGGATAGTGGGTGGGCCCTGGGGAATGTTGGTGGTCAGATCAAGGGGGGGGGGCACGCACTGGAGGATCTCAGTGCTCGCACACTGCAGCAGCAATGTACTATGATGTGTGCCCTATGTTTTGCTTTGTGCCCTAGTGTGTGCCCCATGCCCTGTGATGTGCTACGTGCCCTACTGTGTTCCCCATGCCCTGGTGTGTGCCCTACTATGTTCTCTATGCCCTGTGATGTGCCCCATGCCCTGCTGTGTACCGCTTGATGTGCCCTGTGCCCATGATGTGCCCTACTGCGTGCCCTGTGATGTGTCCTACTGTGTGCCTTGCCTTGTGATGTGCCCCATGCCCTGCTGTGTACTGCCTGATGTGCCCTATGCCCTGTGATGTGCTTTAATGTATACTCCATGATGTGCCCTACTGTGTGTCCTATGCCTTGTGATGTGCCCTGCTGTGTAAAGCCTAATGTGCCCCATGCCCTGTGATGTGCCCCATGCCCTGCTGTGTACCACCTGATCTGTCCTGTGCCCTGTGATGTGCCTTACTGGATGCCCTATGGTGAGCACTGTGATGTACCCTGTGTGCCCCGTATTGTGCCTACTGTGTTCCCCATGCCCTGTTATGTGCCTTGCGGTGTACCCCCTGGTGTGCCCCATGTAGGTGGGACTTTGTGCAGGTGTGGCCTGCATGTGGGCTGGGACATAGGGCCCTGTGATCTTCTATTGCCCAGGAGACCCATGAGTTATCAGTCTGCCCCTGGTTGATATGCATTGGGCAGATTTTCTTGTTCTAAGCAGGAGACAAAATTCAATATTTTTGTTCTCTTAACAAATGCTGCACTGCAGCATGTTGCATTTCCACAAAGGGTACGCCAATGCCACAGAATTGTGAGAAGCCTGTTGCCAGGGGTGGAAAACCATGCAAATGTTTTTATATACTCCCAATGACTTTTATTGACCGCTCCAACCTGCATTAAGAGATAAAAAACCTACCACATACTGTAGATGTGAACCAGACCCACTGAAAACAATAGGATCAGAAGAAACATATTTTGATGCATCATAATACTTGTGTTATAACATATAGGTGTTAACAAGAACCTAAAAGTTCAACCCTAAAAAAGCACCAGGAAGTATACAGACATGGTATTACAGTTACAGTGTAAACCTTTTTTAGTTTGATCAGATGATATAAACAATGGCAGCCGTGTGTGCTACCAGTTTCTCATCCCATACCCCTTCTCAACATTCCCTCTGACTAATCCTGCATGAGTAGGTTGAGACATAGGCATATCTCAGACCAGTTGTAAGAGAACTGTTTATTCACGTCTGGCGCGCACTCGTGCGCATGCACGGGTTCCTGGACAACAACAGATTTCCAGAACACCAATGTGCATACACATGCGCAACGAACGGCGCACATGTACAGGAGCACGTCCCTAACGCCAGTTGGCGCCAGATGGCCTATGTAAGGGGCTCTCAGACTCTCTTCAGTGCTGACTGGTCTGCAGCTGTGCCCTGATTCTCTGAACTCTGCTTTACCTGCTTGATACACGTTACTGATCCCGGCTTCCTTGACTCTGCTTTTTAACTCTGACATATCCTGATTCCTGGTTCCTGACTCCGGCTTTTGGAAACTTGTGCTGGCTACCTATCATCTCAGCGCCTCTGAATCATAGTAACCTCCTGTCTCCTGACCACAGGAATTACTGGCAAGCCACCAGGCTTGAACCTGCGAGTGGGTTGGAGTCCCTCCTTAATACCAGTGGATCTTCTGAGCTTCATCCTAGCTACTTACTTGCTGCCCTGCTTGTACTACCGAGTCTACAACTCTCATCACAAGTTCTGCAAGCAACATTCCCTGGCACTCGTGTCCCTCCTATTCCTAGCCACCATCTGTTCAACCTTCAGTGGGGCTTGGGTAGGAGATGCAAGGGAGGCCGACCTCGTCTTTTTAGACTCCGACCAGGTACGTGACACCTGTCTCTAATATACACTATATTACCAAAAGTATTGGGACACCTGCCTTTACATGCACATGAACTTTAATGGATTCCCTGTCTTAGTCCGTAGAGCTCAATATTAAGTTGGCCCAAACTTTGCAGCTCTAACAGCTCCATCTCTTCTGGGAAGGTTTAGAAGTGTGTCTGTGGAAATCTTTGACCATTCTTTAAGTAGCGCATCTGTGAGGTCTAGAACTGATATAGACTAAAAGGCCTGGCATGTAGTCTGCACTCTAATTCACCCCAAAGGTGTTCTATCGGGTTAAGATCAGTTCTATCGTGTTGAATCTAGTCAAGTTCCTCCACCCCAATCTCGCTCATCCATGTATTTATGGACCTTACTTTGCGCACTGGTCCAAATCATTTGGTGGAGGAGGGATTATGGTGTGGGGTTGTTTTTCAGGGGGTTGGGGTTGGCCCCTTAGTTTCAGTAAAGGGAACACTAAGGGGTTAGCATACCAAGATATTTTGGACAAATTCTTTCTCCCAACTTTGTAAGAACAGTTTGTGATAGCCCCTTCCTGTTCCAACATGACTGTGCCAGTGGACAAAGCAAGGTCCATAAAGACATGGATGAGTGAGTTTGGGGTGGTGGAACTTGTCTGTCTTGCACAGAGTACTGACCTCAACCCAATAGAACACCCTTGGAGACTGTTAGCCAGGTCTCACAAATGCACTTCTGGAAGAATGGTTAAACATTCCCATAGACACACCCCTAAACCTTGTGGACAGCCTTCCCAGAAGAGTTGAAGCTATCATAGCTGCAAAGGGTGGGCCAACTGAATATTGAACCTTTACGGACAAAGGGCTCTTTCACACGTCTGTCCGTGTTCATCCAATCCGATCCGCCAGACGGAAGGAAAAGTAGATCTTTTCTCCGGCATACTTTGGCGGATTGGAGCGGATCGGATGTCAGCGGACATGTCTCCGCTGACATCCGCGATCCCATAGGGATACATGTATGTCCGTTTTTCATCCGACAACGGATGTATGAAAAACGGACATATGGAACGTCCGTGTGAAAGAGCCCTAAGACTGGGATGCCATTAAAGTTAATGTGTGAGTAAAGGCAAGCATCCCAATACTTTTAGTAATATAGTGTATATGTTAGAAAGCCTATAATAATAATCTGTCCTAAAATGTATGCCTGCATGTTTTTTTCCACCTTCTGCTAGATGAGCAATTGCTCGTTATTAAGCATTTTTTTGCATAATACCCTTGACTTTGAGCAATTCACACATATTTTATCAGTTCAATGCATTAACTTGTGTGTGAATAAATGGGCCTACAGGCCATGAAGAATTGTTCTATGGGCATCACTTTTTTCATCCTGTGGACATGAAATGTGGGCATGAAATCTGTTAAAATATAGTAAATTACTTCACCCCGATGTCTCACAGAACAAATCCTTTCAGACTGCTGCATCCAAATGACTCTGTTAATTGGAACACTCAGTTATAATGTTGATAGTTCCCATGTATCAAATTAGCCTCTGCCACAATCTGATGGAAAAGGACAAACAAAAGAACAATATCTCAATGTGATTCATATAGTACCTCAGATTATTTATTTTTCTGGTTAGTTTGGAGAATTGTTTTTTTTTTGGGGGGGGAGTTAGGGAATGAATGGAAGGTGTGCACAGGGGAACTTAAGAAGGTTTTCCAGAGAATAGTATTACGTTAAGGTAAGGATTCAAGGTAATGTTCAAACCCACCATGCCTTCAAAATTAAATCTATGGTACTGAGTTAATCAGAATGGTAGGTGATATGTCCACAATGTAACGTGTTAAGGATTTCCTGTGTTTATTTTTACTATGCATAAAAATTTTAATTTAGCATTTTGCAATTGACATGCTTAAACTGTCAACATTTATGTAGTTTGTTGCTTTGGTTTATTAGGCAGACACACTATTAAAGTAATTGTAAACCCTCGTTTATTTTCTAGAGCTGCTGTGCTCATGTACATCGCTGGATCGGATAGGGCTCAGGTAAGAAAAATGGAGGGGGGAGGTCTGAGGGGAGGTGCAGCACAGCACAACCTGACAGAACTACTAAAAACTCTTTCCTCCCCACAATAGATGTTATAGACTCCAACAACTTGTAGGTTAAGATGGAGTTCTCTCTCTCTTTTAAATAGCTAAAATTCACAATTAATCATTGCATAATTATCTGTATATACAGGGTATGTATGTGTGTGTGTGTGTGTGTGTGTGTGTATATATATATATATATATATATATATATTATATTATATATATGTATTTGTACATATAGGCCTAAGGGTCTCTGTTTTTGTTTTAATTTCATGTACACACAAATTGTATTGCATTCATTCACCACCTTTCAAAATGTACTGAAAACTGACTCCAGGTTGTTTTATGAGAAAGCAGTATATAAGATCAATAACGCACAAGTGTGTGACGCGTGTCCCTCAATGGACATCAAGAAAGAAAGATTTTATGGTAGTTACAAAAATATAATTTTCTTTATTATCCATTGACGTACACAGAGATTGTAGAAATGATTAGACAGTTGAGAAGTTCAAAAGAAGTCCAACTGATGCATGGACAAAAGCCACTTAGGAATTCAAAAAAGTGGAGATTATACTAAAGGAGTATCTCAAAGTATCAGTGCCTGAAAGAAGGGCCCATCAATCTGGAAAATTGCCATGGCCAAGAGGAGAGAACCTATGCTCAAACAGGTGATGCAGAGCAGGACAGGTAAACACCACTTATGCCTCATACATACGGTCGGACTTTTGACCATGGAAAAGTCCGCCGTGAGTCCGTCGGAAGTCCAACAGAAAGAAAGAGAACAAGTTCTCTATCTAAGGTCCATCGGACTTCCGACAAAAAAAGTCAGATGGAGGCTACACACGGCTGGACTTTCCGACAAAAAAAGCCTGTCTGAATTTTTTTCTTGGAAAGTCCGGCTGTGTGTACCAGGCATAATGGTTCTCACTCAGCAAAATGGAGGACCAATCGACCATCCACCATAAAAAAAATAAACCACTTACCACATGAACAGAAGAAAAAACACTAGATGATGAGTTACTAAGTCACACTAAGGTGATCAATAAAACATTATGTTTACTGGGCCAAGTACCAGAGTAAAAGCAGGCATACTTTGTCCAATAGTGGAAAAGACATTTAGACAGCTATAGAAAAGACTAAAACCTAGCATACCTAACCACCGACTTCAGGGAAAGAATCTTAGACAGATAGAATATTTCCAGGGGAAAGACCAACCAGACAACAGCTTTTAAGTTAAATGTTCCTGACCCTTGACCTCAGGGTGAAAGAGGTCTAAGAAATGACAGGATGGTACGTTATAGACATCTAATTTCTTGAAGTGATATCCAACCTCATAGAATAAAATGTAAATGGCAAGAAGAGAATAAATCATTAGCAGTAAAAAAAAAAGTGAAGCTACAGTATGGAGAGGATGGGGTGAAGCTATGCAGAGCATGGCGTGATCAACAACACCTGTACAAAAGGTTTGGCAGGGATGAGGATATATCTGGCATAACGCAAACTGGCATACAAGAACATCAGGGTTGAAAGGATGAAAAATAATCCATCCAATTAAAACACATATGTATTTTAGAGATGTGGTAAATACACTGCAAACCTATCTAACCAGTTAAAAAATATATGATTCTAAAAATTATTTAATCCACCCCTGTAATAACAGAATCTGCCATTGAGGAGTAGAAGTGAAAAGCGTTCTCTGATTAGATGAGGTGGAGAAGCCACACTATTCACCCTTTCCAATCACATAATAATTTGAACCCGTTCAGTAAATGCAGGGCATTCTCTGGATGGCATTGTTGCTGAGTGACTGGCCTCCTGTGTTCAGAGCGCAGCAGGGCAGCCTCTCAGCACGGTACCCAGAAGCAAGTGGAGAGCACTGGAGAAGTGGTGTCTACTTCAGTGATTTTCAGCTTCAAGGGGGGATCGGCCAGGTATGATAAATGCTTAGTTACATTGGTCCAAGTTAGACCAATGTAATTAAGTATAAAATATCCATACCTGGAGTTCTTCTTTCATCTTACTATTGTCTACCAAAACAATTTTTGTGGGAGAATTTACCTTCTAGCTTTTCCTCTTTGCATTTTTTAGTTATGTTTAAAGCTCCTTGCAAAGATAGCAATGGTCATCTATTACAATTAAAATAATACACTACTTACATGTATGCTGTAAACCATTTAGAACTGTGGGTGATTTCTTATATTATATCTAAAATTACTGTTAAATGCTGTTTGTTTTTATACACACATTATGCACATGAGCTTGGGTGTTTTTGCAAAGCTATGTATATATATATATATTTTTTTATAAAAGTCATACTTATTAAACTATCATCAGGTAAATTGAAATATCAGTTCTCAAATTAATCCAAATATTGAATTCCTCTTTTCATTATTGCCATATTTTAGTTCCATGCACACTGCTTGGAGTGGATGTAAAAAAAAAATATAAGATTTTGTTCATCTCAATGTGACCAAGTGGATTCTGGCATAAAACAGAATCTGCTGTACTTTTCAAAACTATTAGCTTTTTAAATATATTCGGGGATACGAAGAAGCTGTGTGACTATAACCTTTTACCCTTGCATTGTTCTCCCTGTGCTTTTGGAGTTGCCATTACTGGTTGTTTGATGACATTCAACCTGTCTGCATCTGTACTTTAGCTGCAGGCAAAGTTAGATAAGGAGGAAGACAGGCAATTGTGAAATGTAAAATTCACACAGAGGAATCTCCTGTATCTCAGTTCTGACCTTGTAAGCAGGTGCTTCCAAAAGGTTCTGTGTCAATAGGTTATCTTCTGCTGTGTAATATGCTCTGGTTTGATTATTTCAACTGTGGGTAAATGGGAACGTGGTGGGTCCTGGGAAGGAAGGATTAACTAGGGCCTCATTAGTGCCCTTGGAGGGGGAACACGGAGAAAGATTGGCAAGGTGTAGCTGTTAGGCTGTCTGGGGGTACCACCCCTGGGGGGGGGGCTTGGTGGCAGTAAGTGTTCTCACTGGGGTATGAGGCCTGTGGATTTATATGGATTTGTGCTACCTTAACTAAATCTGCTTATGGATTATTGCTGCTGAATGTGGATTCCTGACAGTTATGGATTTGCACTGAAAAGTACTCTCTTATGGACCCGCTGCTTAATACAGGTATAACTACCTCATGGGGCACTACTTTGGGGCATTTAGAGAACTTTGTACAGGAATGTGTGTGGAAGATGTCTTTGAGAACTGTTCTTTTCCTACCTCAACTACTTAAGCAAAAGATATTTATTGTTGCTTTAATTTGTCTGGTCTGAGGTCTCTAAAGGGGTGCATGTAAGTCATATGAAAAGAAAGGAGCTTACAACAAGGGACTGGAAAGATTACAGAAGATAAAGTGCATAAGTCCAATGACCAGAGAAGCTGTGCTAAGGATGCTTTATTTCTTTTGCTAATAACTACGGTAGTTGTGTCACATGTTTAAGCCAACCTTAAATTAGTGACAAGACAAGGGTGACAGATGCTCTGTTAGTGAACATGTGTATGCTTGGTCACTTCATTAGCGACTAGTTCCCCATATACTGAGACCAACTTTGTGGCACTGAGTAGCTAAGGACCTAGCCTGGAGTCATGTATAGAGATGTAGAGGAGGCCCTAGGAGGAGAACAAATATGGAGTTATGGAGAAGTGTGTTTTCTGTATCCATTAGTAACATACGGAACATTGTCACTGAGAGTGAGGCGTTGGGACTGCTGAGTTGGTGGAGACCGGTACACGCTCTGTAGTACCCGCTCAGAAAAGCTGCACACCTAGAGGGAGAGGTGATCGCTAATAGAAGATGTGTCTGAAGTGCATTAGTCTCAACAGATAAGAAGTATGGCCATGGATTACAAAGTGTGGCAGAGAAAGTTTCCCCATTGGGGCTTTAGGGAAGCTCAATTTGAAAAAATGAAAATGCGGCTGGCTGGAATTGAATCCTGAGGCATCCACCGCTCAACTCAGATTTTGGGGCTCTAAAATATTACTACCTGCCTCCTGGATACTCCTAAACGCCTGACAGCCAAAATCGGGACCCAGACAGAGCGGCATCAGCCACATCTAGGCTCCTTCCATCACAGCCCGGCCGCCATCTTGGGCCTACGAAACCCTCGGATCCTCCGGGGTTCGCAGACAGGATCCCCACACAACTTCAAGATCCCACAGGTCAGTTCCCGGCCTATGCCTTCAGATCCCCGAGTCTGGTACCTGTAGATTCCGGCTCCCCGTCTGCTCCTTCCCCCTCCGCGCCCGGCCGCCATCTTGAGGCCTGCTCCGCTGTCGGGACCCCCTGCGCGAGCCCGCGGCGTCCCCGGAGCCCTGGACTCTTCCTGGTGGGTGTCTGGCTTCCCCCAGGAGCCGGTGCTGGAGGTCTGTTGGCTTTCGAGCTCCCGACCGGCTCCACCTGCCGCTGTCCGCCCGCCATCTTGAGGCCTATGAGGCCTGCTGCCTGTCAGGGATCGGGACCCACATTCTGCGGCTGCACATCGAGCCCCCCGTATTCCACCCAGTGGGGCCCCCAACGATCCGTGGGCAATGCGGTAGGGGATCAGGGCGCAGTCCTCTGTATACAGATCCTCAGTCACAGGGGTGTACGGCGGCCATCTTGCTGCACCCAGGCCTAGCTGCAGCCTCCTCTTCCCCCCGGACCTTGTTTGAAACGTGACCAGCCCTGGGAAGCCACCCTCAGACAGTTAGTTTGACCCTAGGGACAGAACGGGGGAGCAGTCAAGCAGTTTGAAGACCCTGCATATAGTTAATCCAGCCTCTTAAAACAGCACTGGAACTGGTGTCCCATGTTTAACAAACCATCATCTCCACTAGCTGTCTCAGGTATCTCCTATATACTACTACCGCTGCCAATTCTATTACCTTGAGACCACCACTTGCTCTGTGGGGTTACCTCTGCCACCGGTCGTCACTTATAAGTGATGGCAGCAAATTCAAACTTTGATTTAAAAATGTCAGCATGAGCTAGAAGACACAATCTTCACTAAGGGGGGTCGCTTGCGTGATGCGACACCACAGCGACTCTATGTAAAAGATTCAGCGAGGAATGTAACATAATTACGGTGCCAAATCCTAGCAGAACCCACATTATTCATCTATAACGCCGGAAAACGCCTGAAAACAGCCATCACCCCCATAGTACACCTCTGTGCATGCCTGGAAACTACAGGACTCGAGGTCGCCGATCAAAACATACCCCAACTAACATCTTGCTCCGCTCCAAGTCGAAAGGCAAGATGTCCCAGAACGGCTCCCATCCCTCGCCGCAGGCCTCTCCGACATTCCCTCAGACTTCTCAATGCGCAACTCCGCGTAAACAGGTTTGTGAACCACCTACACAGCTCACAAAATCAGATCTGGATGCCAGTCTCACCATAATGTATGAAAAGCTAGCAAACAAGTTCCACTCAGAACTGAAAACATCCACTAGCACATTGCAACAGGAAATAGCATCCTTGGGTGGTCGCACAGACATGTTAGAAACAAAGCATGATGAATTAGCATTAGCCCACAATGATCTAAGGAAGGATTTTGAGTTGCTGGCAGAAAACTACTCCTATCTACAGGCTCACGTCGAGGACCTGGACAATAGAAATCGAAGGAATAATTTAAGAATACGCGGGGTTCCAGAGTCGGTGACGGACCTGATGCCGGCTGTCTCAAAACTGTTTCATTCTCTTCTTCCTGACACCCCACCTCAATCCTTCACCTGCGATAGAATTCACAGGGCTCTCCGTCCCAAACCTCCTATAGACAAACCACCCCGCGACATTATCCTTTGCATGAAGGACTTTATCACCAAGGAGAATATATTAAGGGCCGCAAGGAACTCGCGCAATATCGAGTTGGAGGGCACAAAGATCCAATTATACCCTGACATCTCACAGGCCACCCTGGAAAGAAGACGCAAGATGAGAGAAGTAACATCGATCCTACAATCGGCCCGCATCAGATATAGATGGGGTTTTCCATTTAAATTAACCGTACCGCATAATGGAACTGTCTACTCTGTTGTCAACGTCGCAGAGGGCAAGGAGCTCCTAATTAAATTGGGATTGCTCGATCCAGAGGCGTCCCCGAGACCACCTTCTACTCCACACCCATCTCCCATTTGGGCCACCCCGTCCTCAAGATACGATCAAAGAAGGATGAGATCAACTTTGAGATTCGCAAATCCGTGAAAGTTACAAGAAACTGATGGGTTCTCTAGTTTTCCCCTTTTTTTTTTTTTTTTTTTTTTTTTTTCTCTCTCTCTCTAATCTATACTTTTACTGACCCGCAAATGATACCTTGGCTCCACCTTAGACTCCTTCTTTAAGGACTGTATTAATTTCTGGCTCCCCTATATAACATTTCACCGCTGAACATCCGCACTCAACTATCCATTACGTTTTGAACTTCCAATGCAATCAAGGGAATTAGCTCACATTCTAGTATTAACTGTTGCCCGTTATCCTGGGCTTTGCTAAAGTAGGGGAGTCGCCTTAAGCATCTTCACTCTTTCAGGAAATTTCCGATATGACTTCTCCCCCCCCCCAAGGAAAAAGTTTTCTCTATCCCCCCCACCACCGGGGTCAGTAGATTCAGACAACTTGCACCGGACTATTCCAGGAGTGGGAGAGGAGATGGGGGAGAGGCAGGGAAATTTTTTTTTTTTTTTTTTTTTGTGTTATGTTTCTCTCTCCCTCTCTCTTCTTACACTCTCCCCTTACTACCATTAGATAGCTCTCGCTACAAACACATGGAGAGTAACTCGGTCTCTCCGTCTCCGCTAGATTGACCCCCCTCTCACTTTTGGAGTCTCAGTATGACTCTTACGGCACGCTTTTTTGTGCCTTTGATCATACTTTCTGCTTTTTTTTTTGGCAGGACTCCGGAGGTGAGCTTTGGACTCCCAGATCCAAAGGTTACTACTTTTTTGTCAAACCGTTCTCTTCAGTTTGACCCCTTTTTTTGGTTTACTCAATGTTCACAGTTTTATTACATGATTAGTTGCTTTATAATTACAGTAATAATGTTTGTACGGTTCATTTTATTGTGCTTTATTACACTCAAGTCTCGCAGTAATAACAAAGTGTTTAGTTATAGACTTGGCAAGTATTTCTCAACTAAGGTTAATGCTACATTATCACATGTTTCTTTATACTTAGTAGATACACACAATGCGATTGCGAGTTTGTACTCTTGGTATACAACCTATCTGTCACGGCCTCACATTTCCAAACCCCATGACACAGACAGTGCTAACCACTATCACTATATGTCATCCCTCAGAACTTTATTTTTACACTATAAATGGAATTGAAGGTAATTTCCCATAATGCCAATGGCATAAACTCTCCCCAAAAAAGGAAAAAGGCCTTCCGTCATTATAAAAGACTGGGTGCCGACATAATATTAGTGCAGGAAACCCACTTCGCTGTATCCAAGCATCCCAAATTTTTTGACAAAACTTATAGGCAATTCTATTTCACATCTTTCGATTCCAAAAAAAGAGGAACTGCCATCTTTATCAAAAATTCAGTTATCTTTGAAACCCATAGTGTCTTCAGAGACCCAGAAAGTCGTTTTTTGATTATTAAGGGCTCTATAGGAGGACGTCTAATCACAATAGCCTCGGTATATGCACCCAATGAAGCTCATGCAACATTTTTCTCAAAGTTTTTTGACACTTTAGATAAATACTCCTCCCCCCATATGATTGTGGGTGGAGACTTTAATTTAGCTGCTCACTCATCCCTAGATAGAAGCAAAGTAGCACCTTCATCCAAAGCCTTCCCTAAAACGTTAAATCGCATACTACTCACCCACCAACTCATTGACACGTGGCGGGCCCACAACGTGGGCATCAAAAATTACACCTTTTACTCTCACCCTCATGATTGCTCTGCTAGACTAGATTACATCTTTTGCACCCCAATCCTAGTCGCTAATTCATCTAAAGCAGACATCCATTCTTGCCCCTGGTCAGATCACCAGATTGTATCTTTCACCACCTCTAAAATTGGCCTCGCTGACACCCCTCACAAATGGCGCATCAACGATGCACTACTAACAGATTATCTGAATATCCAACAACTAACATCCAAAATGGAGGAATATTTTCTTCTTAACTCCTCCCCTGACATTCTTCCCACGTCTCTTTGGATGGCCCACAAAGCGGTCATGAGAGGCCATCTTATTAAGTTGGCCTCGATTAAAAACAGGAATAAGCTGACAGATATAAAAACAATAACTAGAGACCTAGATAAACTATATCACAAATATAATCAATCCCCCTCCAATGATATATTAAAACATATCCAAGAGAAACGCACGGTCCTAGACACTCTACTAACCTCAGATACAGAAAAAGCCCTTAGATGGTCTAAAGCTAAGTTCCTTTTACATAGTAACTCTACCTCCACCATGTTTGCCAGGAAACTAAACCAATCCACAAAACCCCCCCATACCTATAAACTGAGAAACTCTGCAGGCAACATAATTTCCCATCCTAAAGAAGTCATGGAGGTCTTTTTGAAATTTTACAAGAAACTTCTATCATCTCCACAAAACACACCGAAACCATCCTCGACGCAATGGCTTGATGATATCCCGCTCCCCTCCCTTACAACCCAACAAAAAGAGGCCTTGAATGCACCCTGCTCTGAAACAGAAATAGGCAAGATCATAAATTCTTTAAAGACCTCTACAGCCCCCGGTCCCGACGGCTTTTCCTCATCCTACTATAAAAAATTTGCACCAGTATTAATTCCCCACCTTATGAGTTTGTTCAATCACATCCTAAAAGGCAATCAATTCCCTTCTGAAATGCTCCTTGCTAATATGTCTCTCCTTCCAAAACCAAACAAAGATCATTCAACCCCCCAGAACTTCCGTCCGATCTCAGTTATAGACAATGACCTAAAAATTTTCGGCAAAATATTAGCAGACAGATTGGCCTCAGTCATCTCACCCCTTATCCACCCCGACCAATCAGGTTTTATCCCAGACAGGCAAATTACAGATAATATAAGATTAACAACAAACATCATTCAAGACTCCAACCTCCACGCTAGATCCACCCTTCTACTTAGTTTAGATATTCATAAAGCTTTTGATAGCGTTAGTTGGTCCTACTTAGACTCACTACTCCCCAGATATGGTATAGGTGATGAATTTCTACATGGATTTAAAGCATTATACCACGACCCACATACCCGTATCAAACTCCCCGGCCATAACTCTGAATTTTTCCCATTAAGTAAGGGCACAAGACAAGGCTGCCCCTTATCCCCTCTTCTATTTGCCCTAGCCATCGAGCCCCTTGCTTGTGCCATCCGCAGTAACTCCGACATCAAAGGGTACACTAAAGGCTCGAAAGAATTCAAGCTAAGTCTCTACGCAGACGATGTCCTCTTATTCCTCACTGATCCGTTAATTTCGCTACCAATCCTAATCGAGACGTTGGATACGTTTCAAGACCTCTCAGGTTTAAGCATAAATCTATCTAAATGTTCTGCCCTCCCAATTAATTGCTCCCCCGATTTGACTGCCTCATTGAAAGAGAAATTTTCCTTTCAGTGGAGTTTGGAATCCTTTCGTTATTTGGGCATTCATATCACCCCGTCCTACAAAACCCTATACCACAAAAATTACCCTAGATTACTTCAAAGCATCAGAGACTTACTCAAGGCCTGGTCAGTATTCCATATATCTTTTATGGGTAGGATAATTGCCACCAAGATGGTTATATTGCCAAAACTACTGTTCTTCTTTAGATCGCTCCCTATCCTGGTACCTAAAAGCACTCTAGACTCTGTACAGAGAGATATAAATAAATTCATATGGCAAAATAAAAAAGCCAGATTTGGTTATGCACTAATGTTTAGACCTCAATCGAAGTGCGGGTTGGGTATTCCCAACATATGGCTATACTATCTCTCAGCCAGGTATACACAACTCGCACAATGGTACGCACCCTCCAATCATATCCCGTGGCTAGAATTTGAGGAACAGTCTGTCCTACCGTTCCACCTCCAAGGCCTTCTATGGTCCAAATCTATTAAAACACAAAGAATGGGCAGCCTCAACAGAGTGGTACACCAGGACCTACTATTGTGGCACAGACATAAACATAAATTTAATTTATCCTCAGAACTCCCCCCCCTAGCTTCCTTCCTGGGGGACCCCCTATTTTCCCCCCCGGACCTACACTCTAACCAATACTCTCTTTGGCAACTCCTCAATCTATCTAACCTCAAAGCATTCACTAAAAACAATACTTTTCGCACATTCTTAGATTTGCAATCAGAATATAAACTCAAAGATACTGATCTCTCAGACTACAACAATATCAAACAATTCTATCAAAAAAACTTCTCTCTCTACCTCCAAACCCCCTTCACAATATTTGAAAAAATGTGTCTTACTTCACCTCGAGAAAGGGGCTTGCTATCTAGAATGTACAGAAACCTAAATGAACACAATTTACCAGACAAAACACGCCAAATGTTGCAATGGGAGTCAGATCTAGATGAATCCTTTTCCACAGAACAATGGGACAGCATGGCAAATAACCTAAGAAAATGCACCAAAACAGCCTCTATTAGGGAATCCGCTATAAAACTTCAACATAGATGGTACCTCACCCCTGATAGAATTAACTCATTCTATCCTGAAATCTCTCCCTTGTGTTTCAGAGGCTGCCCAGACCAGGGCTCCCTTATACACACCTTCTGGGACTGCACACACCTCAAAAATACATGGCAACAACTCAGTATCAAAATAGAACAGATAACAGGTAGAAGAATAGAACTAACACCTAAATTATGTCTCCTTTTTTATCCTATCCCTGACATTCCTATAGCCCACACTAGGTTAATACACACCTTGCTCACATCAATACACTGGGCCATAGCTCTCAACTGGCGTTCCGCTACAGTGCCTTGGTGCCAAATTATGGATCGTATGTTGTCCATCAAACTAGCAGAACGCATTCACCACACCTTATATGATACTATGGACATATACGATCAAAAATGGAAACCATGGGACCTAAGTCTGTTAATTCATTGAATAAAGATTTGAGTCTATTATCTTCCCCCCCTTTATTTTTTATTTTTTATTTTTTTCCTCCTATTGGCCATTAAACTAATTCGTTAGACCATTCTGTCACTATATATTGCTAGTGAATGACCTTTTATACTTAACAGAACCTATATCTTCTCCTCTTGATTTACTGCTATGTCTATGTTTCACAGATGCTTACTACTGATATATATATATATAATAATGTACATATGTTTTATTTGTTTTTGTACCTCTTGCCACTGTACTTCATAACTGTATTGAGACTTATTTTTCAATAAACCGTTTGTAAACAAAAAAAGAAAAAATGAAAATGCAATGTGAAAGATAAAAGGATTTATTGGGAAATACAAAAAATATTTATAAAGAGGTTAAAGAATGAGTTGCGGCATTGTTACAAACATTAAAATATCCATATATAGTACATGGTATGACAGTTAGATACACAGCCTGTTAAATCAGTACAAGCGTATATGCTAATTCTAACGCGTTTCGACCGAAGGGTCTTCTTGAGAGTTTTTTTGTCATAGCAGAGTGGTGAGTATGGAAAAATCCAAACCGAGCTCCTATGTGGAAATGGGGAGGCCCCGTGGATCCCCCAATTAAACCATCCGTCCTCAGCGTGCTCCAATATTGCTGATCCCCAAAGTCGGGAGGTGGTCACATGTGACTATACGAGGAATCACCCGGCAGCTAAGGGCCGCACCTAGGAAGGGGTGGGGGGCAGGTGAATAAGCCCTCAGGTCTCAATGCGTAGCAATTTTGCTGGAGTAATTGGTGATATGGTAACAAGCAAAGGAGCTGAATTACAATTATGCAAGGGACAGGTCTACCATCGAGTTGGAAATGCTGTCACTCATGGAGATACCATAGGTTAGAACCTATGGTATCTCCATCCTTTTATCTTACACATTGCATTTTCATTTTTTCAAATTGAGCTGCCCTAAAGCCCCAATGGGGAAACTTTCTATGCCACTATATCGGGGTGTGCAGCAATATCTCTCTGCTCGTAGGTTTGTCTCTTTTTTATGGATTTCAAAGTGTTAACTGTGTAAATTGCCTGCTCACTTTTAAGTCTGGAGTACCATCTTCATGCTGATTTCACTTGACCGCAGCTCCTGCCTATGGTTTAGGTATTAGCTAGTGCAGTTACATAGTGTCCCCGCTAGGACAGCTTAAGCCCCGCCCAAAGATGTGTCTTTCTATGCTGCAGTTAAATGCTCACAGACTGCCCTGTTACAGCTGCTTTTTATCTATTTCATGATGGTCTACCTAAACAATCCACTCAATTTATGTCCAATGAAGAAAGCCATCAGGCAACATAGTTGAACATTTTGTTGATCTATCAAATTGGGTGTAAGTAAAATGTGTGTTTGTAGTCAGCTTCATTAGGGTCATTTCATCACATCATCAACAAGCAAAAACTGGAGGGATAGTAACTAAAGCCGTCGGCCATGAAAAACACATTTTTTTATGTTTTCATTTAATTTCAATCGGAATGTTTTTTATGGAAAATAATCCAATTTCTTTCTTCTTTTTGCATACAACATTACCTCTAAAGGGATTATATGTTTATATTATGGATAGCTGTGCTAGGCCCCACAAGCTTAATGGCACACTATTGCAATTGGACATACATTCACTTTTTTTATTGCATTGATGTGTAAATATGAGATTTGAAGTCTTTTTGACCACAGATCTCATATTTAGGAAGTCCTGTCATGATTGTTTTCTATTATAAGAGATGTTTACATTTCTTGTAATAGGAATAAAAGTGACACATTTTTTATTAAAAGAACAGTGTAAAAAAATTACTAAAAGGTAAAATAAATAAAGAAAAAATAAATACATTTTTTAAATGTGCCCTGTCCCGCCGAGCTCGCGTGCAGAAGCGAATGCATATGGAGTAGCGCCCGCATATGAAAACAGTGTTGAAACCACACATGGGAGGTATCACCACGATCGTTAGAGCGAGAGCAATAATTCTATTTCTAGACCCTCTCTGTAACTTAAAATATGCAACCTGTAGAATTTTTTAAATGTCACATATTGAGATTTTTAAGGGTAAAAGTTTGTCGCCATTCCACGAGCGGGTGCAACTTTGAAGCGTGACATGTTGGTATCAATTTACTCGGCATAACATTATCTTTCACAATATATATAAAAAAAATGAACTAACTAACTGACTTTACCGTTATATTTTTGAATAAAAATAAGTGAATTTTTTCCAAAAAAATTGCACTTGTAAGACCGCTTTGCAAATACAAAAAGTATTGTAACAACCGCCATTTTATTCTCTTGGGTGTTAGAAAAAGATACATAATGTCTGGGGGTATTAAGTCATTTTCTAGCAAAAAAAAATATTTTAACTTGTAAACAAGTTGGAAAAATAAGCCCGGTTTTAAAGTGGTTAATATTTAAGCATACTTACCACACTATAGAGTCCTCGACCTGAAAACATAGCACAAGCTTTGATGGGACTCATCTATTCATGCCTCTTTGTACACCGATCCTTTTTTGTAACTTGAGAAAGAAACAACAGCTGCATAAAATAAAAAACTCATATAGACTGTTAATTTATGGTTCCATAATGCATTGGGTCATGGCTTTGTTTGAAGCAAGGGCTTGGTTTTAACCACCTATACTGCTGCGTTGTTTGACAGAGCCATAGCACTAAATATGTCATGGAATGTGTCCTGATCCCTGAAAAGTATCATTAACATAATCACACTGCTCAATCCATCATACATACAATATGTGTTTGCTTATCTACAGAACACTACCCAATCAGAAATCAGAGTTTAAATTGAGATTGTGTGTATTATGTAGATTGTATCCAAGTTCAGTAATAAACATTCAGCCAGAAAACATCTGTTATAAATGTAATTGATTTTAAATGTAAATCAGACGGGTAACGCTAACTGATTTCCACATTCAGAATCCCTGTTGGCTATAATGCCATGGCAAGGTACTGAATAGCAAACTGGTTGGGGGCGATTTCTAACTTTTGAACAATTTATAGAGATTAGGTCAATCGTAGCACTATTAAATAAATATGTATGCACATATTATCATATACGGTAATATAATTATTTATTGCACATCTGGCATAAACTGCAGTTCAAAATTATGTTGAATAATTTAAGTAGTACAGTGTGTGTTCCATGGTGTATTGCTTATTTCTAGCATATTGAAAAGAATATATAAGAAAGCTCTGTATTTTACTTTTTTAAGCTCCTCTCTGGCGTGATTGTTCTCCAATCATCTTCATCTTCATGTAAGCTTCATTTTCTTCAATTATCTGAAACAGCAAAATTACCAAGCAGTGAAACAATAAAACTAATGCCACGTACACACAATCATTTTTCGGGTTGTAAAAAAACAATGTTTTTAAGGGTCTTTTCAACCTGATCATTAAAACGGCCTTGCCTACACACGATCGTGAAAAAAAAAAATGCTCTAGCAAAGCGTGGTGACGTACAACACGTACGACGGCACTATAAAGGGGAAGTTCCATGCGGATGACGCCACCCATTGGGCTGCTTTAACTGATTTTGTGTTAGTAAAAGACGATTTGCGCTTTTCTGTCTGTTACAGCGTGATGAATGTGCTTACTCCATTACGAACGGTAATTTTACCAGAACTAGCGCTCCAGTCTCATAACTTGCTTCTGAGCATGCGCTGATTTTTCACGTCGTTAAACCCCACACACGACCATTTTTTATAACCCGAAAAACGACAACGTTAAAAACGTTGTTAAAAAATAGAGCATGTTCACATATTGTTTTGGCCGTTTTTCAGAACCCGAACAATGCTCTGAAGCCCACACACGATCGTTTTTAATGACATTAAAAAAAAGTACGTAATTTTTTACAACCCGAAATATGATCGCGTGTACGCGGCATAAGACATACCAGAAACTTGCTTGACAAGCACAGGTTGAAACACAGAGGACAGCAAGCTTAACAGAATTCAGTTTGCTAGAGCACCAATGCGTCATCCTTTTAGCCCTATGTTGCACCAGCTGATCTCCTGCAAGTCACATTCTGTCTGCATGCAAGAGGTGCCATGTGTAATGTATATAAAAAATATATATTTATTCAGAAATGCAGAATGCGTTTAAAAAGCATAGATGCTTAAATGACGCATTTCAGATGCATCCTGTGTCTTTTCTAAAAAAAAAAAAAAAAAAAGTGATCTTTTTAATTTAATAAGTTAATTTTTTGTTTATCCATTTTTCCATTTTATCATGGGTATTTTAGTTGTTTCTTGACTGCAGACCTATACAGTGGTGAGACACAGAGGCCATACACAGAAACAGTGATTTCAGTCTCTCTTACCTGTAAATGATAGTAAGATGAACAAAAAAAGCTAGAAATGTTTTATGTACTGAAAGGTTATGACTTTCCTGTTATATTGCTATGAAGCTATTTGGCCCAGTGAAATTCTCGTTAAAATATGGAGCATCCAGTTATTACGTTGAGCCTTTAATTTTATTTAAATGAATATTTAACATTTCCATCCTGTGTCCTAAACCTCTACAAGTGAACTAAGCACAAAACAGACAGCATGAATGTGTGCAAAGAGCAGAATTCTGCAGGGAGAAGCAGAAAGGTATCATTTCAGGAATATCTTCTGCATGAAGACTGAATACTTTTAGTGAAAAAATAATCCCATATAATGTTGCTAATCTAGGACAAGGTGAAAGATGCATTCATAAAATAAGGAACAGCTGGAATATCAATTTTCTCACAAAGCAACACAGTTTATGCATTGTTTTAAGCAAAAGGTATCAATAGCATACATTAAACTTAAATATTACTCTGGGATTTATCATAGGAAACATTCTTCAGTCAGTTTATCACCTTCTGCAAGTGTAGTGAAAGAAAAATACAGGTAAAATAACACATTTAGAGAATTCAAGTATACATTAAGATGTCTATGCTGACAACACTATATACAGAACAAAACACTCTGGCCCAGATTTACAGAACAATTACGCATGTCTAACTGGTGTTAGACAGGAGTAATTTCAAATTTCGCGCGCCGTATCACTAGTTTGAATCCTCAAACCATGATACGGCGGCTTCGGGCTTCGATCCGAGAGGCTTACGTCTTCGTAAGCCTTCGGATCTACGCTGCGATATTTTTGCGGCCGCTGGGAGGAGTTCGCGTCGTTTTCATGCGTCGGGATATGCAAATTAGTTTTTACGGCGATCCACGAAGGTACGAGTGTCCCTCGCAATCGCCTACGTCATTTTTTGGCTACGTGGTGTTAGAGGAGCTTTTTGCTGGTCTAACAGTGCGTAACCCATGTAAAGTATGGCCGTCGTTCCCGCCTCGATTTGAAATTATTATTTTTTTTTTAACGTAACTCGTTCGGGAATAGGAATGTACGTAAACGATGCTACTACGACGTAACAATGTGATTTCGCGCAATGCACGGCGGGAAATTTGCGAACAGAGCATGCGCAGTTCGATCGCCGCGGGAACGCGCCTATTTTAAATGCTTCACGCCCCCTACTCGCGCAGATGGATTGCGACGGGAGAAATACACTACGCCGCCGTCGTTTACTGGACAAAATCTACCTGGATTCCACGTAGAGCCAGGTAAAAAACGTTGGCGTAGTGTATTTCTGATACGCTACGAGAATCTAATTCTCTCTGAATCTGGGCCAAAGTTCTCAAACTGCTATATTACCTTTCATTGAGATGCACTGTCCCAAGATAATCAAACATATTTCCTTTATTTCAGCTGTGTTCAAGTTTTTTACCGAACCCCAACCACCCACCTAAAACCTACCATTCAACCATATGCCTCGGCTGAAATGCTTCACATCCTTGGAGGAGAGAATTGAAATTAGTCTCCCACCAAATGTGGCAGCCCCATAAACACCAATGTCCCCTATGCACCAATGCTTTCCAGCTGACAGTATTTTACCTAGTTTGCATTGCTGGCCAATAATTTTTAATAAACATAAAAATACAATGGTATATAAAAAAAAGGAATCTAAAGCCCTAGCCAACAGTGAATAGAAAAACCAAACAAGAGAGGAAATAAACTAATTAAATGCAGCTCAAATCTAGTATGTGCTAACAACAAAAATAGGTATTAAAGTGAAATGATGAGCACAGCTAAAACTAAACTACACAATCAATCCAAAGTAAACAAGTGAGCATCGCTATAGGAAACAGTGATAATACAATGAATACAAAATAAGTGGAGTATTCAAATATGTGCAATCAAGTGCAATAACAAATGTCCCAAATAAGTGTAATCCAGTGAAAAAGCAAATGTAGATCAATCAGTGACAAGGCTTCTGTCCATGTAAACAATGAGATCATCCAGATGAGACTTCACAGATGAACGGGCTCACAGAGCGCTTACCTTCCACAAGGAAGAAAAGGGGCATCAACATATACACCGATGGTCCTGTGGACAGCCGTCTCTGATGTAGATCTTTTAGCCAACCTTAGCCACAATCGAGGTCCGGTCACCATAGGATAGAAGTGTAGAGGATGTTCCAAAGAAAAAATGAAGCTCACATGGTGAAGTACGTAAAGCTGAGGACAGTTTAACCACTTAAGACCCGGACCAATACGCTGGTAAATGACCCAAGGTGTTTTTGCGATTCGGCACTGCGTCGCTTTAACAGACAATTGCGCGGTCGTGCGACGTGGCTCCCAAACAAAATTTGCGTCCTTTTCTTCCCACAAATAGAGCTTTCTTTTGGTGGTATTTGATCACCTCTGCGGTTTTTATTTTTTGCGCTATATACAAAAATAGAGCGACATTTTTGAAAAAAAAACACTATTTTTTACTTTTTGTTAAAAAAAAAATCAAATAAACTAAATTTTAGTCAAACATTTAGGCCAAAATTTATTTAGCCACATGTCTTTAGTAAAAAAAAAAATCGCAATAAAAAAAAATAGCTACCTAGCGGGAACAGCGGCACTAATACAGCGATCAGAAAAATGATCGCTTAGTGACGCTGGCAATAGGGACTGAAAGGGTTAACTAGGGCGGTGATCAGGGGGTTAAAACTTTATTAGGGGGGGTGGGGGGGCTATCCTGAACCTAACACTAACTGTTTTTTACACTGCCTGTCACACTGACACTAAATGCAGTGATTAAATCACTGCATTCAGTGACACTGTGACAGGGGGGTGGGGGGGGGCGATCACAAGGGGTTAATATGCCTATGTGAGTGTGTGTCAGTGTTGTGTTGGTGCACACTTACTTGTGATGTCTTCTCTCATCAGCAGCGCTGGGAAACAGCGCTGCGATGAGAGAATACATCATTTCCTCCTTCCTGTGTAAACACAGGAGGAGGAAGTGACAGGCTGGTAGCGCGCTCCCATTGGCTGGGAGCGATCGCGGGGGGGGCGGATATCACGGACATCCGCCCGCAGATCCCGGATCGCTCCCAGAGGTAGGGGGACCCCCGCACGCCGCGGAGGGGGTCCCGATGGGACCCCCGAACCGCACTCAGGCGGGGACGTAAATTTACGCCCTTGTGCCTGTACGTGCCATTCTGTGGCCGTATATGTGCGTGCGGGGGTCCTTAAGTGGTTAATGAGGTAAAACACACTTACAAAAGAAAAAACGAATAAAACACCAAAACAATGGCACTTCCGGTCGGACGGTCAGGCTGACACGTCACTTCCGGCCAACCTTACGCGTTGTGTCTCTGCGGCCATTTTCGATAGGGGAAAAGGACTGTTTAACTTAATAAATCTCCAAGGCAGATGCCAGCAAACTGAAAATAATAAATGTACCACGGAATATTTCATAATAGTTCCTGTACTAATGTGTAGCTCGAACTCCCAATCATATTCGACAGGCCGTCGAAACTGAAATACCGTAACGGTCATTTCCGGAAAGGGAGACGAAACAGTATCTGTAAAACATAACATGAGCGAATGCAAATAAACATTGCTCAAAAGAAGATGTTGAAAAATATATAGTATCTGTGCATTCTATGCAAGCCAGTATTCGACTTGTTTATATGCAAATTGCAACCAGATAAAAAGTCCAAAAACAATAAAAGGCTAAAATAGAATTGGATTTATATGCTAATGGGGAAAGGGTATGATCAACTAGAACTGAGTGACACCCCTTCCGCTTACATACATGAATAAAGCCAATCTAACTAAAATAAGGGTCAAGTAGAAACTCGAAACCTTAAATATTAAAATATAATTAACTTAAAAATGACTCAGAAAACAATTTAAATAAAATTTAGATCAAACTCTACGTTCAATCCATAAGGGACCATGGTGTTCAGAGAATGAATCCACTGGGATTCCATCTGGCTGATGGACCTAAACAGATGGGCTCCTCTCCAGGGCTTATTAAATTTGTCTATGCGCTAAAAGGAAAGGTGTCTGGGGTCTTTGTTGGGTTTCTCCGCAAAATGTCGACTGACACTATGTTTGGGAAAGCCCTTCTCAATATTCACAACATGTTCTTTTATGCGAACCATCAGTGCTCTTTTTGTCCTTCCTACATACTGTAGGTTACAGCTACATTGTAGCACATACACCACGCCTTCTGTGTGGCAACTAATAAAATTCTTAATTTGATGGCACTCGTTAGTGTGAGTGCTTATAAATTGTGTCCTCTTCTGTTGAGGACACTTCGAACGTTTACAGGCATAGCAATATTTGCAAGGAACAAATCCTTTAGTATTGAAAAACATATACCCACTTTTGGGTGGAGGATCCACTACATTTTTCACGAGTATGTCCCTAATAGTGGGGGCTCTTTTATAGCCTACAGTTGTTAGAAGAGGTTCCTGTAGTGGAAGGCCAGACTTTGATTGCCACTGCAGATGTATCTTCTTTATACACGATTGTACAACATCATCAAGCTTGTAGTGCAACCAAATGGCTCCTCAAGAATTATACCTTACTTATTTGTAAGCAACGAAAATTCCTTATCAAGTGCCTAGAATTTTGTTTAAAGTCTAATTATTTCTGGCATAACCAGTCTTATTACAACCAAAGCACGGGAATCGCTATGGGCGCTAAAGTTGCGCCCTCAGTTGCCAACGCCTTTATGGCACAATGGGAGGAAGAGGCGATTTATTCAGATACCCCCACTGAGTTAATCTGTTACAAAAGATACATAGATGACATGCTAATGGTATGGAAGGGCACCAAAGAAACATTGGAGAAATTTTGTTTAGACTTAAATACCAATGATAAGAACATTAATTTGGTTTTTCATATCAGTGATAAGGAAGTTAATTTTCTTGATTTGGATATCACTATAACATCAAACAAGCTGACCACGAAAACACATTTTAAGAGTGTTGACTCAAATAGCTATTTATCCTTAAATAGTTGCCATTATAAATCTTGGTTGTTGAATATACCGAAAGGACAACTGGTTCGGATTAAACGAAATTGCACTAAAGATACTGATTTCTTAGCTCAAGCATCCTTTACAGGAGAGAGATTTAAAGCTAAAGGTTATTCCCACAAATTCATTCAAAGACAGATTCAAGAAGTCGCTGGTCTTGACAGAAATGCGATGTTACAGGGAAATGTGAAAAAACAGCGTGATATGACGGCCCCGGCCATCATCTTGGATTATAACATCCAACATAAGGATGTGGCAACATTGCTTAAAAGACATTGGCATGTGTTGAAGGGGGATAGGCATTTGAAATCCATCCTACCGGAAATGCCCAACATTGTGTATAAAAGAGCCCCCACTATTAGGGACATACTCGTGAAAAATGTAGTGGGTCCTCCACCCAAAAGTGGGTATACATTTTTCAATACTAAAGGATTTGTTCCTTGCAAATATTGCTATGCCTGTAAACGTTCGAAGTGTCCTCAACAGAAGAGGACACAATTTATAAGCACTCACACTAACGAGTGCCATCAAACTAAGAATTGTATTAGTTGCCACACAGAAGGCGTGGTGTATGTGCTACAATGTAGCTGTAACCTACAGTATTTAGGAAGGACAAAAAGAGCACTGATGGTTCGCATAAAAGAACATGTTGTGAATATTGAGAAGGGCTTTCCCAAACATAATGTCAGTCGACATTTTGCGGAGAAACCCAACAAAGACCCCAGACACCTTTCCTTTTGGGGCATAGACAAATTTAATAAGCCCTGGAGAGGAGCCCATCTGGTTAAGTCCATCAGCCAGATGGAATCCCAGTGGATTCATTCTCTGAACACCATGGTCCCTTATGGATTGAACGTAGAGTTTGATTTACATTGTTTTCTGAGTAATTTTTAAGTTTATTATATTTTAATATTTAAGGTTTTGAGTTTCTACTTGACCCTTATTTTAGTTAGATTGGCTTTATTCATGTATGTAAGCGGAAGGGGTGTCGCTCAGTTCTAGTTGATCATCCCCTTTCCCTATTAGCATATGAATCCAATTCTATTTTAGCCTTTTATTGTTTTTGGGCTTTTTATCTGGTTGCAATTTGCATATAAACAAGTTGAATACTGGCTTGCATAGAATGCACAGATACTATATATTTTTCAACATCTTCTTTTGAGCAATGTTTATTTGCATTCGCTCATGTTATGTTTTACAGATACTGTTTCGTCTCCCTTTCCGGAAATGACCGTTACGGTATTTCAGTTTCGACGGCCTGTCGAATATGATTTGGAGTTCGAGCTACACATTAGTACAGGAACTATTATGAAATATTCTGTGGTACATTTATTATTTTCAGTTTGCTGGCATCTGCCTTGGAGATGTATTAAGTTAAACAGTCCTTTTCCCCTATCGAAAATGGCCTCAGAGACACTTCCGTTTCGATGCGGTATCGAAAATGGCCGCGACTCCATTTCCGCTTTTCACCTTTAAAAGATCGTATCTGATAGGCCCTTGGTAACCTCTGATGAAGTCACGTGACGTGACGCAGCGCGTAAGGTTGACCGGAAGTGACGTGACACCCTGACCGTCCGACCGGAAGTGCCATTGTTTTGGTGTTTTATTTGTTTTTTCTTTTGTAAGTGTGTTTTACCTCATTAAACTGTCCTCAGTTTTACGTACTTCACCATGTGAGCTTCATTTTTTCCTTGGAACATCCTCTACACTTCTATCCTATGGTGACCAGACCTCGATTGTGGCTAAGGTTGGCTAAAAGATCTACATCAGAGACGGCTGTCCACAGGACCATCGGTGTATGTGTTGATGCCCCTTTTCTTCCTTGTGGAAGGTTAGCGCTCTGTGAGCCCGTTCATCTGTGAAGTCTCATCTGGATGATCTCATTGTTTACATGGACAGAAGCCTTGTCTCTGATTGATCTACATTTGCTTTTTCACTGGATTACACTTATTTGGGACATTTGTTGTTGCACTTGATTGCACATATTTGAATCCTCCACTTATTTTGTATTCATTGTATTATCACTGTTTCCTATAGCGATGCTCACTTGTTTACTTTGGATTGATTGTGTAGTTTAGTTTTAGCTGCGCTCATCATTTCACTTTAATAAAAATACAATACATATAAAATTGCGATGACAAGTAGAAATATGTTAATGTGAGACTGCCTAGGCAAGGAACTGGAGGGAGGGGTCTCTTTCCACTACTGTTTAACAATTATGGGGCACTATTCTATTAGTTGCCACACAGAAGGCGTGGTGTATGTGCTACAATGTAGCTGTAACCTACAGTATTTAGGAAGGACAAAAAGAGCACTGATGGTTCGCATAAAAGAACATGTTGTGAATATTGAGAAGGGCTTTCCCAAACATAATGTCAGTCGACATTTTGCGGAGAAACCCAACAAAGACCCCAGACACCTTTCCTTTTGGGGCATAGACAAATTTAATAAGCCCTGGAGAGGAGCCCATCTGGTTAAGTCCATCAGCCAGATGGAATCCCAGTGGATTCATTCTCTGAACACCATGGTCCCTTATGGATTGAACGTAGAGTTTGATTTACATTGTTTTCTGAGTAATTTTTAAGTTTATTATATTTTAATATTTAAGGTTTTGAGTTTCTACTTGACCCTTATTTTAGTTAGATTGGCTTTATTCATGTATGTAAGCGGAAGGGGTGTCGCTCAGTTCTAGTTGATCATCCCCTTTCCCTATTAGCATATGAATCCAATTCTATTTTAGCCTTTTATTGTTTTTGGGCTTTTTATCTGGTTGCAATTTGCATATAAACAAGTTGAATACTGGCTTGCATAGAATGCACAGATACTATATATTTTTCAACATCTTCTTTTGAGCAATGTTTATTTGCATTCGCTCATGTTATGTTTTACAGATACTGTTTCGTCTCCCTTTCCGGAAATGACCGTTACGGTATTTCAGTTTCGACGGCCTGTCGAATATGATTTGGAGTTCGAGCTACACATTAGTACAGGAACTATTATGAAATATTCTGTGGTACATTTATTATTTTCAGTTTGCTGGCATCTGCCTTGGAGATGTATTAAGTTAAACAGTCCTTTTCCCCTATCGAAAATGGCCTCAGAGACACTTCCGTTTCGATGCGGTATCGAAAATGGCCGCGACTCCATTTCCGCTTTTCACCTTTAAAAGATCGTATCTGATAGGCCCTTGGTAACCTCTGATGAAGTCACGTGACGTGACGCAGCGCGTAAGGTTGACCGGAAGTGACGTGACACCCTGACCGTCCGACCGGAAGTGCCATTGTTTTGGTGTTTTATTTGTTTTTTCTTTTGTAAGTGTGTTTTACCTCATTAAACTGTCCTCAGTTTTACGTACTTCACCATGTGAGCTTCATTTTTTCCTTGGAACATCCTCTACACTTCTATCCTATGGTGACCAGACCTCGATTGTGGCTAAGGTTGGCTAAAAGATCTACATCAGAGACGGCTGTCCACAGGACCATCGGTGTATGTGTTGATGCCCCTTTTCTTCCTTGTGGAAGGTTAGCGCTCTGTGAGCCCGTTCATCTGTGAAGTCTCATCTGGATGATCTCATTGTTTACATGGACAGAAGCCTTGTCTCTGATTGATCTACATTTGCTTTTTCACTGGATTACACTTATTTGGGACATTTGTTGTTGCACTTGATTGCACATATTTGAATCCTCCACTTATTTTGTATTCATTGTATTATCACTGTTTCCTATAGCGATGCTCACTTGTTTACTTTGGATTGATTGTGTAGTTTAGTTTTAGCTGCGCTCATCATTTCACTTTAATAAAAATACAATACATATAAAATTGCGATGACAAGTAGAAATATGTTAATGTGAGACTGCCTAGGCAAGGAACTGGAGGGAGGGGTCTCTTTCCACTACTGTTTAACAATTATGGGGCACTATTCTCTTTTCTTGTCATGAAAGGAACTATAGGGGAAATATTCCACTGCAATTGTCTGCAAACACAAGTTTACAAGGCCCTACAAGAGAAATAAAATTGTAAAAAATAAAAATAATTTTTAAAATGTGATGACAGTACAGTGGTTAGCACTTCTACCTAATAGCATTAGGGTTATCAGTTTAAATGCCAGCCATGGCACTACATGACTAGAGTTTGCATGTACTCACTGCGGTTGAATGGACTTCCTCTGGGTACTCTGGTTTCCTCCAACACTCCAACGACATGCTTGTAGGTTAATTGGCACCTGTCTCAATTGGCCCTAGTATGTGTATGTAAAAATATGAGTTAGTGACCTTAGGTTGTAAACTATTATTGTGAATGTACAATACAAATGTAAAGCAAAAAAAGTTCAAACCCCAGCCCAGAAGGTTTGATTAATAACTAGAATTTCTGGACAGCCTCGAGATGTCATTCAAAAGTATTGGCATCTATTGGTGGCTGACGATGTTGTCTCAAAATATGTCCATATCCTCAAATCACTTACAGAATATCTTAATCAATCAGAGATCATTTTGTACACAGTCATTTAACTACCACACCTAAAAGTGTTCGTAAAACCACAAGTACCAGGCCCTGCATGAATTTTAATTTCTGTAGATACCTGATGATTGCTTCTCAGATATTGCTACCCACTGGAGAGCAGTATAGACCTAATTTCTATGCCGATTGCCAGAATATCGGTGTTGTGTATTTCATGAAATACGAAATGCAGGGCAAAACTAACAGAGCATTTTTTTATAGGGTCAGGGACCATGTATCCCTGGTCTCTAAGAAAACAATTGGGTCCCCGGTCAGCCGACATATGGGACTCTATAATCATTTTTCATTGTCCAACATGACGTTTTTTGCTTTGGAGCACATACCAATACATGAAAGAGGGGGTGATGTGGACAAACTACTTTTACGGTGTGAAACAAAATGGATCCACACCTTGTTTGTGACTAAACATCCTGGACTGAACAAGTCCATTAGCTATAAACCCTTCTTTTAGGGTCATATAAGTCTCTCTGTATTAGAAGACTCTAATAAAAATAAAAATCAACTCTTTATGTCTCTCTATGTCGAATCTTCATGTCTCTCTATGTCGAATCTTCATGTCTCTCTATGTCGAATCTTTTTTCTCTATGTCAAATCTTTACTCTTTATGTGGAATAATATTGGACTATTAGGCCGCGTACACACCATGAGATTTATCCGATAAGAGCGGTCTGACAGACCGATTTCATCGGATATGTCTGCTGGGCTATTTTGGTTTGATCAGTGTACACACGATCAAATCAAAATCCCCATGGACAGACAGCGCGGTGACGTGGCGGTGACGTTGACACCGCCACGTCACCACTCCAGGAAGTAAAATACTTCCACGCATGCGTCGAATCCATTCGGCGCATGCAGGAGATTTTTGTCCGCTGGTTAGGCGTACTAACCAGCAGACATGTCGGACAGACAGGTTTCCAGCAGACAGATTTTAAAACATGCTTTAAAATTTGTCTCCTTGAAAAACCTGTCTGCTCGCCCGTACACACGATCGGACCGGTTTCAGCAGATAAATTCGATCGTGTGTACGCGGCCTTAGAGTTAAGGTTAGGCACATTCGACCACAACGAAAACGAAAATAAAGCATTTGTTTATGTTGGATCTTTTGGTTTTCGTTTTCTGTGCTTTCGTTATCGTTTATCGAAAATACCTGAAATTCGGACGAAAATGCATTCGGACGAAAACAAATGCACATGTCTAGTGAATATTGATTTTCTAATATATTGTCTTTCACCTAAAGTTTCCATGTAATGGAGTGCTTATTGGAAGTCATTGCATTGCGAAACATGTAGAGCAAGAAGTCACTGCTGGTTACTCATATTATGGTTACCGTAGGATGATACTGTGATTCTTTTTATAGTTTGTATTAGAAAAATGTAATATTTTTTATATATATATTTGATATACAGTACTACTTTTTCTTGGGCACCCTAAAAATCCCATTCCCTTTCTTCTGCCAATATATATATGTAAAGCATTGTGTAAATTGACCTCTAATATCTCTAATAAACAGAGATTGAGATCACGCAGTGCAGGAACTTTATGTGAATTTCTGAGACCTTCAATAGATAATTAAAAGAAAGACCTTTTTTATTTGATAGTAATCAAATGAAAATAGGTTTGGTTGCTGATTTACTCTGTAATTCCTCCAGATTCCTTCCTGGCAAAATACGCTGCCTAAGCACATTGTGACCGAAATGTCCGTTAAGGCCATGCTGGTCCTGAAATACAACATAAAGCTTTAAAGCATACTTAAAGTGATTGTTATGCCGCGTACACACGGTCGTTTTTTGCGATGAAAAAAAACGACGTTTTTTGTGAAGTAAAAAACGACGTTTTTGAAACGTCACTTTCAAAGACGATGTTGCATACACACCATCGTTTTTTTCACAAAAAGCGAGGTTACGTTCACCACACTTTTCCATTGAAGCTCGCTTCATAACTAGCTTCTGGGCATGCGCGGGTTGAAAAACGTCGTTTTAAACGACTTTTTGCTACACACGGTGACTTTTTGTGAAACAAAAAACGACGTTTTGAAAAACGACACAAAAAATTCAAGCATGTTGGAATTTTTTTTTGGTCGTTTTTTTTAAGACAAAAAACGACGTTTTGCCCACACACGATCAATTTAAATGACGTTTTAAAAAACAACGTTTTTTTTCATCGCAAAAAACGACCGTGTGTACGCGGCATAAGGCTTTGTTTTGCATTTTTTTAAACAAACATGTCTTACCTCCACTGTGCAGTTAGTTTTGCACAGAGTGGCCCTGATGCTCCAATTCTGGAGTCCCTCGTGGCTCTTACGGCTCCTACCCGCATCATATATCTCCCTAGGAGAAGCGCTCTCCTGGGGGTTATGTGGGCATGCTCCCGAGTCCAGCATACATCATCCATAGACTTCGAATGTAGGACTGGCACCTGCGTCATTGGATTTGATTGAAAGCAGCGGGAGCCAATGGCTGCGCAATCTATCCAATCAAGAGCTGAGAACCCCTCAGGCAGAGGAAGAGCATGTCTCCCCTATGGGAAATCCCAGGGCTCAGGTTAGTAAAACGGGGGTGCTAGGGGCCCGTCACTAGAAGAAACAAGGGGGTTTACAACCCCTTTAAGACCTGTTGTTTGAAAAATTTGTTTATTTTTCATGTCTCACTCAAAAACACATTAAAAAAAGCCTTGTCCCGACTAACTTTTTTTTTAGTTTTTTGATTTTTCACAGGTTTCCCATGGCAGTGCCCAGCCTCCAATGTCAGTAGCTTGTCTATTATTCCTAACAATGGCCAGCATCTACTAACAGGGTTAATTCCCATAGATTGCCATGGAATTCACTTCACTTCACTTCCAAGTTTATGTTTTGCGACTTTCAAACAGGATTTGGCAGACCCCCCAGCAAATTGAACCCAGGAAGATTTATCCATCCCAAATGAGTAATTCTGATTTGAATATTACTAAACATAAATCTACAATTTTCCATGAAAGACCCCACTTTTTTGGAAATATTTAAAGAATTTCCCTCATACATTATTTTACCAGAAAATCTTTGACACGTGAATGCATTCCTTATGCAGCAGTAGCAGATTCAGAATGTGTCTCAATTTTTCTATATTACACTGGGTTTACTTTCAAAGTTGCCTAAAGGATTTATAAGGGCTCATGTGTACTTATAATCGGTGCTTTCCTTCAGCTGTTTGGTGGAGCTGGGCACAGCTGGATACATTTCCAGCAAAAGCAATTCATTTCAGTGAGTCCCAAAATGCATGCAACACAATTACTCATAAATTGTCATTGTTGTGACACTTCATTGAAAATACTTTTTCAGACTTTGTTTTCACAGTGTTCTTTATTCTCTGGTGCTGGGGATTGTTAGCAAGAACAGATGTGTTTGATTACTAATCAAGTCAGTCTGATTACAATAGTATTATCTGAAACAATGTAGTAACAACTTTTTCTTGGGTGAAACAAGTTACCAAAATTTCATACTACTGCTAGAAATATATTAACTATTTTAAAGTATTTCTAGAGAATATTCAAGACTAGATCATCAGATTTTACCTTTTATTTTATTACATATGGCCTAATGGAGATGTTATTAAGAAAATGTTGTCAGTGTCATTAAATTATGTAGTCAATCTGTTATTTGGCAGTAGAAATGAACAAACATCCTAATTCGATCCACAGACCATTCACCTAAGGTAACAACTATATGGGCTCTTATGCCCTGTACACACGATCGGTTCGTCTGATGAAAACAAAACGATGGATTTTTTCATCAGATATCCAATGAAGCTGACTTTCATCAGTCTTGCCTCCACACCATCGGCTAAAAATCCGATCGTGTCCAACGCGGTGACGTAAAACACAACAACGTGCTGATAAAAATGAAGTTCAATGCTTCCGAGCATGCGTCGACTTGATTCTGAGCATGCATGGATTTTTAGCCGATGGATTTCCCCACAGAAGATCGTTTCTTGTTTTTTTTAACCATACGAAAATTTTAAAACAGGTTCTATTTTTTTCACCGATGGGAAAAAAACTGATGGGGCCCACACACGATCGGTTTGTCCAATGAAAGCGGTCCATTTTCATCAGACGAACCAATCGTGTGTACAGGGCATTAGTCTAGGTTCACACTATTGCTGCTGCATAATAATAATTACACACTTTAGTGTTTTTCATGAGATTTCATATTTAAATTAAAAGCAAACATTAAGTGATCTAACATGAATGTGAAAACACCCATTCACCGCCGCGCCACAGAAATATTCTTAAAAAAATATTCTAAACTGATTTTTTTTTTAGATAATGCTAAAAGCAAAATACAATCTGTGAAATAACAATATTCATATTTCAAGTCTTTTTGTTTTGGCCAGGTACTACCAATACCTGCTGTGACATTGTTGCTAAGAGGAAGTGGCTGAATGTTAAGCACAAAACTCTACCAGAAAACATGGCAAAAACATTTTTCATGCACACCTATCAACGTCTTTGGGGCCACAAATACACTGTGTAGCACTAAGAGAAGCACCTTTTCAAAATTTTCACTGCACTATGTTGATATAATTATAGAGATATCAATATAGAACTAGAAAATGCATTTCCTGCAGAAAATGCGTGGGAATGCTGAATAGCTGAATTGCTAAGCCCACACCAAAGCCATTCACCATAACCACTACACTATCTTTAGGACATACAAGCAGTGTTCCTTCAGTACTTATAAAGCCTCTATTTGACCATTAAAGGGGTTGTAAAGGTAAAACAAATTTTCCCTAAATAGCTTCCTTTACCTTAGTGCAGTCCTCTTTCACTTACCTCTTCCTTCCATTTTGCTTTTAAATGTCCTTATTTCTTCTGAGAAATCCTCACTTCCTGTTCTTCTGTCTTTAACTACACACAGTAATGCAAGGTTTTTCCCTGGTGTGGAGAAAGCCTCTTGAGGGGGGAGGGGGCGAGCAGGATGCCCACTAACACAGAGCTCATTTCTCTATCTGCAAAGTAGAGAGCGTCCTAACTTGCCTGGTCGCCCCCTCCCCCTCAAGAGGTTTTCTCCACACCAGGTAAGTGAAGGACTGCACTGAGGTAATATCAGTGATACTCCAGCCTAACTCTCACTTTGAGCCGGCGTTTCTGTTTTCAGAAAGCAGAAAACAAGAAACGCCGGGTTGGAGTTCCTATACGAGCGGCGTAATTGTATTTTGCCGTCGTATCGGAACTGCAATTTTAAAAATGGCGCTCGGGGCGTTCCCGCTGATTAACGCCGAGAATGTTAATCAGCGAGAATTGGCAATTCACGATCGTATTCGGGCCCGACGCAGTGACTTTCCGACGTTTCCGTAAGAGATACGTGGTGTAAAGAAAAACCAGCCCCCTAGTGGAGTATCCTATGTTAAGTATGGCCGTCGTCATCGCGTTGAATTTAAAAATTTTCGCGTTGTTTGCGTAAAACGTCCGTGAATGGGGATTGATGTCATTGACGTTCACTGACAGAATTTGGAGCATGCGCACTGACAATCGACGCATGCGCAGTACGTTCGCCGCGGGATCGCGCCTAGTTTAAATAATACACGCCCCCTACCCGCCCAAATTGGATTCTGCCAGCTCATTTTCGCTACGCTGCCGCAACTTTAGGAGCAAGTGCTTTGTGAATACGGTACTTGCTCCTAAAACTTCGGCGGAGTAACGTAAAAGAGAAACGTTACTTCAAAATAAAGATTCGCCTATCTACCTGAATCTGGCCCATAATGTAACAATACTGAATAATGTTTTTAAGATCTGGTTTCTATATGAGATACAGATACATTTACTGAATTTATAATACAAATTTAGGCAGTAGGGCTTATTACTTTATTTGTATTTCTAGAGAATTAACTTTTTTATGCTTTGTTCCATCCTACAATGTATATAAGCCACTCTTTCAAACAAGACAATGTAGCTGATTTTCTAAATGATTTAAAAATCTTCATGCAATATATTATGTGAATGTTCACCTCTTAGGCCGCGTACACACGATCGGTCAAAACCGATGAAAACAGACTGAAGGACCGTTTCATTGGTCCAAACTGATCGTGTGTGGGCCCCATCGGTCAGTTATCCTTCGGTCAAAAAAAAGAGAACTTGCTTTAAAATTTGACCGATGGATGTCTGACCGATGGGTCAAAATCGATCGTTAGTATGCAAAAGCATCTGTTAAAAGGCAGCGCATGCTCAGAATCAAGTTGATGCATGCTTGGAAGCATTGAACTTTGTTTTTTCAGCTGTGTTAAAATACGTAAACATCACCGCGTTCTAACATGATGGTTTTTGTAACCGATGGTGTGTAGCCACATCAGACCATCAGTCAGCTTCATCGGTTAACTTCAATGCTCTTTGAATAACATACAGTATAGGCAATGCAGTGTTTTTTGGACTAACTAACCCCCCCAAGACCCTCACATTGAATTTACTATAGCATACAGGGATAATTGATTGGAGACTGGTGATTATATTCAAGAATATATTCTATTACATCCATGTTGTTAATTAGGATTTGGTGCCACTAAAGTCTTAAAATATAACCTCCATTCAGTCAGACATTAGTGGCCCTAACAATGGATGTCCTCTGTCTTATGATATGCCCATCAAATAGAGGCAAACAGGTCACAAGTTATGACATTACAACTGGACAAGTCAATTTATTATTTGTGCTAAATCCAAAGTGTATAGGGAACTAATGAAAAGTTAGATTCATGCCCCGTACACAAGATCGGTTCGTCTGCTGAAAACAGACCGCTGGATTTTTTCATCAGCTATCCGATGAAGCTGACTTTCATTAGTCTTGCCTACACACCATCGGTTAAAAATCCGATCGTGTCCAACACGGTGACATAAAACACAACGACGTGCAGAGAAAAATGAAGTTTAATGCTTCCGAGCATGCGTCGACTTGATTCTGAGCCTGCGTGGATCTTTGACCGATGGATTTCCCCACAGACAATTGTTTTTTTCTATCGGTTTTTAAAGAATAAGAAAATGTAAAACAGGTTCTATTTTTCACCGATGGGGAAAAAAACGATGGCGCCACACGATGGGTTCGTCCGATAAATACGGTCCACCGGACTGTTTTCATCAGACGAATTGATCGTGTGTACAGGGCATCACAGCTTTAGGATTTTGTTCTAGAGCGCTTCTCCTTTTTTTTTTTTGTAACACTGTCATTATATGCCATGCCCTTATTTTCCACAATATATACACCAACTACAGAAATGTTAAATAAGGTTGACAGTAATTGACAGAAGTTTGTTTTTGGGGTCAAATATCTGGTTTAGCCATGTTAAGAAAAAAAGGTCCTCCATCTAATCCCTCTGTGTCAGTCCACTGACCCTTTTCCTGTTAAAGTTGTTGTACTGGATCAGCAGTTGTCACACAGTAGCTCTTAACTAGGTCAGCAATACGTAAAAACTCAATGTCGCTAGACATTATTGCTGCAAGTTTGCTGTAGACTAACATATACAATGGTATAGATGGGTTTAGATATAACTGCATAGATGATATCTGAGAGGACCACAAAGAGAGGAATACATTTTTCAACAATTCCTTCAGATAAACCAGAACTATGAAAAAATGTCACCCTTTCTACTGACCCTAGTTCCAAATCCTGATGAGTACTGCTGCCATGACCTCTGACCTGTTGTCTCTCACAATGCTTTTGCATGTCACTCATGACACACTCTGTGAGGAAGTAGAATTTACAAAGGTGCATCCTGCTGGGCAGTTCCACAGAGATGATGGGAGTCAGCATTTCAGTAGCTTCAGGAGTCTGCATGATCAGGTTACTTGGCAGAATATATTTTTGCCCAACAAGGACAATTTGATGCTAAATGCAAGGGACAGATTATTATTATTGACTTTCAACAGGACCTCAGGGCAATAAAGAGTTGCTGACAGTTTGAACTGAGTTGGTGCCACAAGCAGTTTTGTGGAATTATTTTTATAGGAAATAAAAGCAACTAGCAACTGATATATTGTGAGCAATTAAGCATTCAATTTTTATACATAGGATTACTTTCTAACAACATTTATATCATAAGGAAGGGAAGCATAATCTACTTTTATTATGGTATTTGGATTTGAGGCATCTGCTATTCATAAAGGCAAAACTGTGATTAATTCAGACCCCCTCAGAAAAGTGGCATAACCTAAGCAGCAAGCAGTGCAGTTGGCATGTTTAGAACTGTCAGCACCAGCTGACCAAGCACAATCATTAAAGTAATAAAAAAATAAATCCTGTTCCTTTAAAGCATGATCTATAGCACAGTGCTTGCGCCGTGTAATTTGTCCCTTTCTATGTTGTAATATACCTGGTTAATCCTTCAAGTTCCTGTGTCCCCCAATTTTTTTTATTGTTTACACTTTTTTTTTTTTTTTTTTATCACTTTTATTCCTATTACAAGGAATGTAAACATCCCTTGTAATAGGAATTGTTAGTGACAGGTCCTCTTTATTGAGAGATGCGGGGTCCATATGACCCCACATCTCTCCTCCAGGCTGGAAAGCATGAGATCGGGAAAAAAATTCACTGATCTAATGCTGACAGCCACATTTGCGGCTTTGTTTACTTCCGGGAACCCTGGCGTGACGTCAAAACGTCATAGAGATGACTGGAAATCTCACAGACCCCCAAAGAATCCTCCCAATGTTGAGGGCATGTGGCCTGGTACGGTTCAGGAGGGGGCGCTCTCTCATCCCCCCCTCTTTTCCTGCGGCCTGCCAGGTTGCGTTCTCGGATTAAGGGTCTGAAATGGATATTTGGGGGAAACCCCACGCAATTTTTTTTAAATTTGACGCAGGGTTCCCCTTAATATCCATACTAGACCTGAAGGGCCTGGTAATTGAATTTGGGGGACCCCCATGCATTTTTTTTTATCAATGACTTTTCTCTGTATTGCCGGGAGCCGACAATACATTATAGCAGCGAGTGATTTAAATTACTTTTTTTCCTTCAGAAATTACACTTTGTGCAGGGACAGTTCTAAGCATGGGAAACAAGCGATTCTTCACAGGCATACTATACACCCCCACTGGTACGAAATTTAAAGGAAAAAACGTCTGCTTTTAAAACTGTTTTTTGCATTAATACATGTCCCCTTTGCCTTTGAAATTAGCACTTTAGATTTCAAATGTTCAAATCCCATAGACTTTAACGGGGTTCTAAAGTTCACACAAACTTTTGGTCTGTTCGCAGGTTCTGGTGCAAACCGAACAGGGGGGGGGGTGTTCAGCTCATCCCTATTCACAAGGTTTAGGAGTGTGTCTATGGGAATATTTGACTATTCTTCCAGAAGCAAATTTGTGAGGTCAGGAACTGAAGTTGGACGAGAGGGCCTGGCTCGCAGTCTCCACTCTAATTACCCCAAAGGTGTAAAGGCAAGTGCCCCAATACTTTTGGTAATGTAGTGTATTGCCGCGTACACATGGTTGGAATTTCAGACAACAAATGTTTGCTGTGGGCTTTTGGTCAGATATTCCGTATAGGCTCCATCGGATATTTGCTGTCGGAATTTCCGACAACAAATGTTTGAGAGCTGGTTCTCAATTTTTCCGACAATAAAAGTTCTTGTCAGAAATTCCGATCGTCTGTAGCCAATTCTGACGCACAAAAATCCTACGCATGCTCAAAATCAATTTGATGCATGCTCGGAATCATTGAACTTCACTTTTCTCGGCTCGTCATAGTGTTGTACGTCACCGCATTCTTGTTCGGAATTCCCGACAACAGTTGTGTGACCGTGTGTATCCAAGACAAGTTTGAGCCAACATTCCGTTGGAAAAAAAAAACACGGTTTTGTTGTCGCAATGTCCGATCATGTGTACGTGACATATAGTTGTTATGTGGTCCTAAAGGATCATAAAGGGTTAATGTAATTATGAGTCATGGTCTTGGAGTATGAGTCAGATGGTACAGATTGTGAGCTGTCTACCGAAGACACCAGAAAGTCAATTTCCCTGGCTGACTATTTCCCAAACAATTCAATTCATGTAAGCATAACCTGCGAAAACTGTGAAGTGCATGATACCGCACAAATAACTCCAAAACTTTAAAAGAGATTTTCCAGCATAATGTAAACTGGTGTTTAATGCTTTCCCTTTTTATAAGTTCCCCGTGCCTTAGCCTTCCTTCCCCTGCTCCCTGTGCTTCCTCTCTTCCCCTTCCCAGCCATGATGTGCTACCACTTTCTTCTTTATCCAGTCCTCTCTTCTACCTTCAGTCCACTGTTCTGCAAACATACGCTCGTAAAGCTCCCCCACTCTTAATATGTCTATTTCTATGACCTCTCTGATTCCTCATCCACTCATGATAACACTCTTCTGGTCCGATCATTAGGCTCCTCTCCTGCATTTAAAGCGGAGGTTCACCCAAAAATCAACTTTCTGACATTAGATCCAGCATACTTTTTTTTTTTTTTGTACTTATCGTTTTATGAGCCGTTGTTATCCGGCTCCGAGCGGGGAATCCTGCGGGGAATGGGAGTTCCTAAGCCAAGAGGAGTTGATTGACGGGCTGCTAAGGCGTGTTACACCTTACGAAAATACCCGAGTGTCACTTTGGGTATTTTCGGAAGGCGTGACACGCCTTAGCAGCCCGTCAATCAACTCCTCTTGGCTTTGGAACACCCATTCCCCGCAGGATTCCCCACTTGGAGCCGGATAACAATGGCTCATAAAACGATAAGTACAAAAAAAAAAAACAGCATACTGCAGATGTTAGCAGTATGCTGGATTTAATGTCAGAAAGTTGATTTTTGGGTGAACCTCCGCTTTAAATAACTCTCTCCTTTTTCAAGGTCTTTTTAAAATCCCCTATGTGTTTATCTTCCATTAATCATCTCACCCCATTCTTAATTACACATGTACCCCTAGCCCTTTGTCCTCCTAGATGACAAACATATCTGCTCCATTACTTCACCACCAAATCTCTATTACCCCACACCATCAGATGCAAATCCCCCACAACAATTAGCTCCCGCCATTCACACTAGCTCCCATTTCTCATCCCACAAACTATTGCCCCCTCCTTAAAGGGACCGAGAATTTATATACAAGTAAAGGTGTCCTCACACTTTGCATTCTCTTCATATATGTAGAAAGTGGAACCATATGTGCACATTTAATCACTTTTAATCAAGTATCCTGGTGTCTAATTAAAAGGGATGTAATTAGACATGCTGAAAATGTTTCCATTGTTTTCCATATGGTTATGGAGTGTACGGTATATTAAATGATTTTTTCCTTCAATTTAATCTTTTACAGCATTTAGAAAAAAGATCACGTAATTATGATCATGACTTGAAGAAGATTAAAGGAACCCAGCAAACACACATGTAGCAAGTCAAAAGGAAGGACTAACAAGTTGTTGTTAAATCCCATAAAATCTGCTATTGATGTGTGTGTGACGAGCATAAAGCTGGAGTTTAGATATGTCAATTTTGGGCATTCTGCATGGGATCCCGGGGCTAGTGGCAGTCATTGTGGTAACAGTGATTTCCTTCTACAGTGATTTCCAGCGTTCATGGGCATCCCACAGGTATGGCACATGTTGGGCCAATGTAACTATGTAAAAAAAAATTGCCATATCTAAACTTTAGCTTTAAATCCCAACCTCAGTCAGCATCAGCCAAAACATTTATTTTGTTTTAGATAGAGGGGTAGAGTGTTAGAGTTGGAGGCTCAGCCTGGTTTTTATTACTTTGTAAGTCTCTACTGTATCTATCCAACAGGCTCAATCACAAAAAACAAAATACTTGTTTTAGTAGAGAGGAGATGGACTAGCACTTGTGACAATGCTTTTAGTGCAATGCTTTTAGTGCTGTTTGGTTGCTTTCATGGGTGCCACTAGGACAGGAACTGAGGGAAAATCCCCCAATAGGGTCACAGACAGAAACAAAAGATTTTAAGGTATTTTTAAAATGTCTCCACTTAATCCAAAACGAAAACACATTTGCAACATTGGGATTGTTCAGCTGTTGATGAACTAATAGCATCATTAGAGCCACCTTGCTTCTCCTTCCATCATGGCTTCACCCTCTGTTGGACAATGCTGGAATGATTTTTTAGTAAGCTCCATCTAGTGCCTATTTTAAATTAAATTAATAACATGACTGTAGAATAAAAAAGCAATGCTAGCAGCACTAAGCATATCAATAAAAATTTTGATTTGAAAACATCACAACCCATAAGCTCATTCCCATGCATGTTTTGTCTTAAAATATGTTTTCTGGGGCCACTATTTATTGACAGTAATTTCCGTTCCGGGAGTTCGTTCAGTTAGTCCAACACTGACCAGTGCTTGCAGACAAAGGTTGCAAGCATTAATCAGTGTGTTCTGATCAGAACACAATAGCACTGCAGGGGAGATCGCTGCACCAACATTGCTTGTGTTGGTACGATGACCTTTAAGTTTTTTTTTCATTAATTAAAAAAAAAATATGCAAACATATGTTCGCATCTTTGAAAGTTTGCAAGTTGAACATTCTATATGGTCAGTACAGTAATGCATAATTTATTTTATTTTTTGTATGGTAATTTTAGAGGACATATTCGCCCTTAGGAAATTTGGAATTGGTGAATAGCCTCTGGATATTCTTGTTAAGCCTTGACGTACAACCTAAACTAGTAGATTTACTCCACATAGGTATATATTGATCTCTTATTACAGGGGTCCTTCTATGTGCAGATTTGCCACTTATCCAGACTCAGGTTGAGGATTTTCACCTTGTAGGGTGTTGTAGGGTTTTCATGAATTTGGCTCAAGACTACATACACATCATCAGAAATGTGTTGTTAATTAGACATGTGCACACTGAAATATTTTGTTTCGAATTTAGTTTTCGTCCTCAAAATAAATATATTTATTTACTCCCGAAATTCGTTTTTATTTATTTTGTTTCGTTATAAAATGCATTCCTCCAAAAATCTAAATAAATGAAGGTCGAATCTGTCAATTGAAGGCTCATTCAACGGAGCAGCTAAACTGTACGACGCCGCAATCATACATTTCCGGTTGAATGTTCCGCCTACAAGCTGTAGAAGAATTCCAATGTTGTGTGACATGATATTTATAAATTATTATCACTAGTCAACTAACATTCAAATTCTTCTATAGCCTATGGGCAGAGCATTTGACCGAAAATGTGTCGTACAGTTTAGCTGCTTGTCAAATCTTCTTAGGACTTTCGAAAGACACCAATTCAATAACAGATTCAAAGTTTGTATGTTTTCCTCTGCTTCGTCGAATCTGTCATTCATGTCGAATGGTCTACCCCAACACCGTCTCTATAATGTTGAATCTTTTCTCTCCACGTCGAATCTTTCCTCTCTCTGTAGAAAAATCTTGGACTAATAGAGTTAAGGTTAAGCACATTCGACCGCAGGTTCGATAGACACAGATTGCTATTATCAGTGTCATGTCGAATCTTCTATCTATATCAAACTGTTGTAGCAACGAAAACGTAAAAGCATTTTTTTTATGTTGGATATTTCGGATTTCGGATTCTGCATGTTCGTTTTAGTTTGTTAAAACGATAATAAAAATACCGCAAATTTGGACGAAAATGCCTTTGGTCGAAAAGGAATGCACATGTCTGTTGCTAATGCCATATTTAAATGCCCCGATTAAGTCCAAAATGCATTGTCCAATATTACTGACTGTATGCTGAAGTTGTAAATAAAGAGCATTGGACATTGGATGTCCTGCTGCCTTTTGTTACCTTGTGTACTGGTAAGTACATTATTTAATACTAGCCCTGGAAATTCTACTCTCATATAAAAGTATGTTGCAGAGTTATAATCAAGATTTTGCCAAAATCGTGAAAGTATTATTAGTTTACAGTCAGAATACGCTATTGGACTTGTCAATGAAATGGGCTGGGAAAAAAGGCACTTCAGAAGTTTGTCTTATCGCACTATATAATGTTTAATATAAGGTTTCGTTAAAAGACCTGGGACTAGGATTTCTACTGTGAAGTCATTTTGTGATTTATAGCTAAATGTGTAGTTGTAATTTCGTTTTTTACCGGGCATATTTACCTATATTTTTGGTCACCAGGAAAATAAAAGCAGTTATACAAAGACAGGCACTGACAGGCCATAACGGAATTACATCCCTCCCCGTTCATTCGATATCTGATCATCTATGATCAGATGCCAGCTGGCTTTGCAAGTAGTTCTCACCTCTTGTGCAAAAATTCTTGGCAATTGAAGCCTACCAGAGCTCAATCTGTCCTATGCATAGACAACGCCTTACAGAACCTATGTATGCCTTCAGCCCTTTAAGCATTTTTCCCCTTAGATAGACAAGCAATTGCAAATGTATAGTGTAATTACTCCTGATTAAATGTCAGCATGTTACAAAACACAAATGATAACTTCTCTTTCAGTATAAATCTCTTTCTTTTCATCCAGAGATGAATTAGTTGTGCTATGTAAACTTACATACAATATTTTTGCCCTTTTTTTTAAGCCGAACTCCAGCCTTTCCTTCAGTCTTGCACAGTTGTACAGACCCATCTTCTTTACTGAAATTGCTTATTCTGAATTTTATGCACACCGTGAGCTTCTAAGTGTTTAGAAGCTGCAGAATGTCAAATTTCCTGCCTGGAGGATTTTAAGGCCTCAACGTTCTCTCTAAGGTAATGGAAAAAGTAGTGGTACAACAGCTGCAACAGCATCTAGATACCCATAATCTACTTGATCCATACCAATCGGGCTTCCGTCCCGGACACAGGACAGAAACAGCATTACTCAAAATATGGGACGACGCTCTCGAGGCCGCAGACGAAGGAGAATCTTGTCTCCTGGTTCTGTTGGACCTAAGCGCAGCCTTTGACATGGTAGACCACAAACTATTACTGACTAGGCTAGCTGAAGTAGCCAGAGTCGCAGTAGATGATTTACCATGGTTTTCCTCCTTTTTGGAAAACCGATCACAAACAGTGAAATTGGGACCTTTCACTTCTGAAAAACACACGGTGTCATGTGGAGTCCCTCAAGGATCCCCCCTGTCACAGGTGCTCTTCAACATCTACCTTCGCCCTCTCTTTGAAATCATTAGTAGTCAACAACTACTTTATCACTCATACGCAGACGACACGCAACTGTATTTTCGCATTTGCAACAAAAAGGTTCATCATTTCAGTTTAGAGAATTGTCTCTCTTTGATAGAAAACTGGATGACCAAGAGTTATCTTAAACTCAACAATTCCAAAACAGAACTTCTCCTGTTTCATGCCAGTCGCAAGAGTCAACTGGCAACAACCTGGACACCCCCGCTCATTCTGGGCCAAATCATCACCCCTAGCTCCAAAGTCAAAAGTCTCGGAGTCATCTTTGACACCTACATGACAATGGACACACAAATAGGGTCAGTAGTCAGCGGATCTCACCATCTGCTGCGCCTACTACGCAGACTTATTCCCTTTATCCCCAAAGAAGACGTAGCAGTCGTGGTGGGAACAATTGTGAACTCCAGACTGGACTATGCAAACGCCCTTTACCTCGGACTTCCCAAGTACCAAATCACTCGTCTGCAAGTCGTTCAGAATACAGCCGCCAGATTTGTGACTGGGAAAAAACCTTGGGAATCCATCTCACCTTCACTGAGAACCCTTCACTGGTTGCCAGTAAAAGACAGCATTTCTTTTAAAGCCCTCTGTCTGACACATAAGTGCATCCATGGGAAGGCCCCGCAATATCTATGCGAAAAGATAGAAGCCCACAATTCCAATCGCGTTCTGCGATCCACCGACCAAAATTTGGTCAAGGTACCCAAAGCCAGATACAAGTCCAAAGGAGAAAGAAGGTTTGCTTTCCAGGGTCCCTGACTATGGAACGCTTTACCAACCAGCATTCGGTTGGAGGAAAACCACCTGAGCTTCAGAAGACAGATAAAAACTCTGCTCTTTTGAGGCCCTGAGAGACAGAAACAACAAGCGCCCAGAGGCGATTGAGTTCGCATGTGCCGCACTATATAAGTTTTTCATTCATTCATTCATTCATATATTTTTTAATACTGTACTGTATTAAATACTGTACTTTATATATACACATAGCAATAGGGTACATCGGTACAGTATAAAAAAAATATGTATATATAAGTACAGTGTTTAATACAGTACAGAAACCTAACATTTGATTTTGCATAATAACGTTTGTTACCTAGTAAAGAATATCAATCAATTTCAACTCCAATCACCTTTATCTTGTTGCTGCTCAGCTAGACCGCCCTTACTGAATCCATGCTGGGGCTTGTAGTTCTGCTGGGAGCTGGCCATGGACCTGTGGGTCCTGCTGGCCATCACCAGCTCCCAGCAGGATCTACAGGCCATGGCCATCTCCCAGCAGGTCCCACAGTGTTGAGGCCTAGGCCTACCCCAACCTCTCACAAAGTAGAAATAAAATTGATACTGTGTAATGCTCCTCTTACCTTAACTATGGGTACTGTAGCTGGCTCCCGCATCCTCTGTGGCTGGCTCCTGTGGGTGGCTGGCAGACACCCTGCTGTGGCTGGCTGGCTCCCTGGTGTGGGTGGCTGGCTGGAATCCTGCTGCCGATGATCACCGTGGCTGGCTCCTGTAAGTGGCTGGCTGAATCCCTGCTGTGGGTGGGTTACCGTGGCTGGCTGGTTTCCCGGTGTGGGTGGCTTGCTCCCTGCTGTGGGTCAGTGGGTGGGTGGGTGGCTGACATGGTGCACCCCTACTGTAGGGTGGTGGGTGGCTAGCGCTTGGCTCCCTGCTGCAGATGGATGGCCTGGCTCCCTGCTGCAGGTGGATGGCCTGGCTCCCCGCTGCAGTTGTATGGCCTGGCTCCCTGCTGTGGCTCAGTGGGTGGGTGGCTGACACGGTGCCCCCTGCTGTGGCTGACAGAGGGGGGCGGCGGACAGAGGGGGATGGGCGGACAGAGAGACAAACGGACAGAGGGGGGGTGGGCTGACAGAGAAACAGGCAGACAGAGGGGGGTAGGCGGACAGAGGGGGGTGGGCTGACAGAAGGGCGGTCAGACAGAGGGGGGTGAGCTGACAGAAGGGGACGGGCTGACAGAGGGGGGCGGGCTGACAGAGGGGGACGGACTGACAGAGAGACAGGCGTACAGAGGGGGGGTGGGCTGACAGAGGGACAGGTGGACAGAGGGGGGTGGGCTGGCAGAGGGACAGGTGGACAGAGGGGGGTGGGCTGACAGAGAAATAGGCGGACAAAGTGGAGTGGGCTGACAGGTGGACAGAGGGGGGTGGGCTGACAGATGGACATAGGGGGGTGGGCTGACAGGTGGACAGAGGGGGTGGGCTGACAGGTAGACAGAGGGGGGTGGGCTGACAGGTAGATAGAGGGGGGTGGGCTGACAGGTAGATAGAGGGGGGTGGGCTGACAGGTGGACAGATGGGGGTGGGCGGACAGAGGGACAGGCGGACGGAGGGGCGGATGGGCTGACAGAGGGACGTGGGCTGACAGAGGGACAGGCGGACAGATACAAAACAAATACATATTTTAAAAAATATGTCTCAGCTAAATGTGCATGTGCAGGTGAACTGGCTGATGAAAATCGCCAGAATCAATGAGACAGCTAAACAAATCAGAGAGGGGTGGGCTGAGAGAAACCCCACAGCGCACTAGCTAGAGAAGCGTGACTCCGGCAGCAAGATGGTAGGATGATACGATCACCCACAGTCTCAGACCAGCCAGCCCTGCCAGCCCGCATCCACACGCCTGCTCCGCCGAGCCAATCGAATGGCGCTCACGTGAACTCGAGTCCCAGAATGCCACAGCGGAACCACATGACCCTGGTCGGCCAATCACAGTGCGCTTGTGTAGACTACAATTCTCAGAAGCCACTGTATGCAGCCGGACTCCGCGGCATGCCCCTGGCTGACTCCCTCTCAGTCACTAGCGCTCCGCGGGGCGGATTAAAAGGTCCGCTGGGCCGCATACGGCCCGTGGGCTGTAGTTTGCCCAGTCCTGATCTAGCCATTTCTTCCCCACCCTTATGCCCTGTACACACGATCGGTTTGTCTGATGAAAACGGACCGATGGATTTTTTCATCAGATATCCAATGAAGCTGACTTTCATCAGTCTTGCCTACACATCATCGGTTAAAAATCTGATTGTGTCCAACGCAGTGACGTAAAACACATTGGCGTGCTGAGAAAAATGAAGTTCAATGCTTCCGAGCATGCGTCGACTTAATTCTGAGCATGCGTGGATTTTTGACCGGTGGATTTCCCCACAGACAATCGTTTTTTTCTATCGGTTTTTTAACCATAAGAAAAATTTAAAACAGGTTCTATTTTTTTCAACGATGGCAAACAAAACAATGGGGCCCACACACGATCGGTTCGTCTGATGAAAATGGTCCATTGGTCCGTTTTCATCAGACAAACCGATCGTGTGTACAGGGCATTACTGTGCCTGGCCCACTGCTTTTATTGATTGGATTTCAGGTCTTTTTTTGATGGAGATTAGGCATCATATGTGGGTATTACCTAAGGTTGTTCTTCAGACTAACATCTACCTTTTAAGGCACTTTAATATGTGCATAAATCCTCCCAAGAGCCAACCCACTGCTTGCATCAGTGCTGAGGTCTATAGATAGGAGTAATAAGGCACGGTGCTGTGATGTATTTAGGAGGCTATATACATCACTCTGCTACTCCCCTCACCAGCATGTTCTGCCTGCCTTGCATAGAGATGCACAGAAGACCAGTGATGACACACTTGCATCTAAAATAAGGAATAAAATGTAATTAACATGGTAATCAGAGAGGAATCAGGAAAGGCAAAAAATAAGATTAAACTTCAGCTTTAACTACTTGCCACCTGCCCACAGTAGATTTACTGTGGACTGGCGGCACAAGCAGAACGGATAACGTACCTTTACATTGCAGCCTGTCTTCTGGGTTTGGAGTGCGCATGCACCCTACTGAGTTTGGCCGCAGGTCCTAGCCAATGATTTTGGCTGAAACCTGCTGATTATCTGTGTCCACTCACACACAGTGTTCTGCATTTACAAACACAAAAAACTCTGTGTGCACTGAAAATCGATCAGGCTGCTTCTTCTCCCTGAAAAGCAGGGGCAAAAAAATAGCCAGATCAGTAAGTAGAAGCAGCACACATTACACTTGTTAGGCACACAGTTAACTCCTTAATTGCTCCTAGATGTTAACTCCTTACCAGCCACCAAAAGCTGCCTGTCTGTAAGGGGCGTAGGGCACCACCCCCCTAATCCACCACCCCCTATGCCAGATGCATAGAGTTCTACGTGGTTTTTTTTTTCTTTTCTTTTTTGGGAAGCTCATGATTAGAGCCGAAAATTGAGTTTGGTGTACAGAGCACTGCGCCCTGAGCCCACCTACTTGTGACAATAATGAATCAACATCCACTATTGTCTTCCTGCTTCTCCTCCCAGCCAATCAGGACAGGACGCGGATCTTGTGACCAGATTGGCCAAGAGGGGAAGCAGGAAGACAATAGTGAATTCATTATTGTCACAAGTGGGTGGGCTCAGGGCGCAGTGCTCTGTGCACCCAACCCAACCTTTTTGGGGAAACCGCTTGCGACCTGAATGAGGTAAGTGCAGGACTGGTGGGCTTACAAGCGGGGCTGGTGAACAGGGCTGGTGAGCAGGCGATGCTGGCGAGCGGGCAGGAGGTGGGTGAAGGGTTTGTTTGCTGTTCCCCCTAAAAATGGAGCACCAGTTGCCACTGCCAGCCACTATCGTTAGTACAGTGTCAGTGTACTATAATACAATATTATCCCTGTATTACTGCCACTAGCGACACCTGTGTCAGTAAGTGACCCTCCCAGCCAGTGTCTGTTAGTGTCAGATTGTTTGTCATCCTATCACAGTCACACTATAAGTCGCTGATCACTACCATTACAGTATAGTGTCTATAAATTACAGTATATTTACCATAGTTTGAAGACACTATGGCCCAGATTCATAAAGCAATTACGCCTGTCTAACTGGTGTTAGACAGGAGTAATTTCAAATTTTGTGCGCCGTATCATTAGTTTGAATCCTCAAACCATGATACGGCGGCTTCGGGCTTCGATCCGAGAGGCTTACGTCTTCGTAAGCCTTCGGATCTACGCTGCGATATTTTTGCGGCCACTGGGAGGAGTTTGCGTCGTTTTGATACGTCGGGATATGCAAATGTGTTTTTACGGCGATCCACGAAGATACGAGCGGTCTCCGCAATCGCTTACGTCTGTTTTTTTTTACGTACTGTTAGACCAGCTTTTTGCTGGTCTAACGGTGCGTAGCCCATGTTAAGTATGGCCGTCGTTCCCGCGTCGAATTTTTTTTTTTTTTTTTACGTAACTCGTTCGGGAATAGAAATGTCCGTAAACGACGCTACTCAAACAACGAATGACGTAACGACGTGATTTCGCGCAATGCACGGCGGAAATTTGCGAACGGAGCATGCGCAGTTCGATCGCCGCGGGAACGTGCCTATTTTAAATCCTTCACGCCCCCTACTCGCGTAGATGGATTGCGACGGGAGAAATACACTACGCCACCATCGTTTACTGGACAAAATCTACCTGGATTCCACGTAGAGCCAGGTAAAAAACGGCGGCGTAGTGTATTTCTGATACGCTACGAAAATCTAATTCTCTATGAATCTGGGCCTATAACTTTACACAAACCATTCAGTATAAATTTATTGGGATTTTTTATACCAAATACATGTAATGCCCTGTACACACGATCGGTTCGTCTGATGAAAACGGACCGATGGACCGTTTTCAACGGACGAATCGTGTGTGGGCCCCATCGTCCGATGAAAAAAAAAATAGAACCTGTTTTAAATGTTTCTTATGGTTAAAAAACTGATAGAAAAAAAAAACGATCGTCTGTGGGGAAATACATTGGTCAAAAATCCACGCATTCTCAGAATCAAGTCGACACATACTCGGAAGCATTGAAATTTATTTTTCTTAGCACGTCGTGTTTTATGTCACCGCGTTGGACACGATCGGACTTTTAACTGTTGTGTGTAGGCAAGACTGATGAAAGTCAGCTTCATCGGATATCTGATGAAAAAAATCCATCGGTCCGTTTTCATCAGATGAACCGATTGTGTGTACAGGGTATAACAGAATACATTTTGGCTTACATTTATGAAGAAATTCGATTTTTTTTTTTTTTAGTCTTGTGACAGAAAGTAGAAAATGTTTAGTCTTTTTTCATTCATATAAAAAAATTAATAAAAAATAAACCCAATGGTGATTAAGTAGCACAAAAAGAACGCTCTACATACATTAAATTTGCGTAGTATTGTGTGGCTGTGGAATTGCCAGTTACGCACAGTGCTGAATAGCAAAAAATGCACTGGTCATGAACCGGGTAAAACCTTCCGGAGGTCAATTGGTTAAACAAAGTCATAAACTGTGCTTTAAAATATTAGATATATAAGCACATACACATAGAGGTTGCAGAAATTAAACAGTTTACATCTTCATAGACAAAATATAAAACACAGGCATTTGAAAACACATTTTAATGATTGAACTGAGATATTTGTACAGGTTATTTAATGAACGTAGTGGCAACAAAGAACTGTTGCAATGCAACTTAGTGAAATTTCATTAGTTATCTCTGTAGCTGGAGAATATCCAGAAAAAAAGCTAAGGGTGGCTTGAACCTCCATTGTTTGAAGAGTTTATAAGGAGGAGACATTTATCTTTCTTGATAAGTTGACACAAGATGGTGATGAGTGTCTGAAGGCTTCTAGCATTAGTAGAGAAGTGTTAGCGGACCTTACATTCCAGTGCATGCCCTGTAACCCGGTGAACCTAAGCAGATGGCACCAGAAACGTCCTCAAGTCCAAAAGTTCCTCCTCTTAACACAATCGTCATAATAGAGCACAAGGATTTTTTTTTTTGCAAAAAGCACATCAAAGGGAAAGCACTTGTCCTTGGCAACCACTCAGTTTGTAGCAACCACTCAGATTTCAGATTTATTTTGTAAATGTTTCTGTTTAAAACAGATGGAAATGTACTTTAGGCATTATAATTGCAACAGGATGGGTAATCAGCTGAATGATCAGACAGAGTAGTTTACTACACAGTTGCAATGTTAGAAGAAATATCACAAAACAGGGTCAGAATGGCAAAGATCATGTATGCATTGCAGAATAATACAAAACAGATTATGAAAGCATGGACTCTTTACAGCAATGTCTCTGTGACTCAATAATGATAACATGTGGCTGCAAAGCATAGTCTCTATAAGACTCTGTAACAACAGTGAGTCTATTTGGGAATCACTACTTTTGTGAAACAGTTCAGACAAAGCTCCTTGCAATTATTCTCATAAACAACATTCTTCTCAGTGAAGTCCCAGACAGCTCGGGTACAACAGGCAAACAGGCCCAAGCATACAGGGAGCCAACCTATTGGAACTAGAGTACTGTGTAGCACTTGGGAAAGTGCCCCCCACAAAACTTGTCTTTTCCAGAGAAGCTACAAACCTTTCCTCACACAGAGACAATGTGTGAGGAAAGGAGAGCCAATCGATAGGGGCACAGGAGTACAGCATTTAAACTGATAAAAAGTTCCCTGGTTATCAGTGTAGCTTATCAGTGCCCATCAGTGAAGAAGAAAAATGTCTTATTTGCTAAATTTATAACAGAAACTAAGAACCCCCCCCCCCCTTTTTTATTAATTTAGCAAAAATAAAAACCCCAGTGGAGATTAAATACCACCAGAAGAAAGCTCTATTTGTCTCAACAAAAATATACAATTGTATATGGATATAGTGTTGCATGACTGAGTAATTGTCTTTAAAAATGTGATAGCACTGAAAACTTGCCTGGGCAGGAAGGGGGCAAAAGTGCCCAGTATTGAAGTGGGTAAAGAACACAGAACAGAAATGGGAATGCTTCAAATCAACTGTATGCAAACACACCGCAAAGTATATTCCTATGGGCAATACGTTTAAAAGGCTAAAAAGAAAAATCGATGTGCCTCATGTACAAAGTTAAAATAGCTAAAAATAATAAGAGTAGAGCCTTTAAAAATATATATATGAAATTAAACTATCATCATTCAAAAGCTACAAAGAATATTACACAATGCTAGGTTGCAAAAGAGAGTAGTATAAACCCCCAAAAAGTATTCAAATATATTAAAAGTAAAAAGGTTAGGTCTAAACATGTAGGCCTTTTGCAAGGTCATTTTGAGTTGGTGGCTGGAGAAAAAGAGAAGGCAAATTTATTCAATACCTTCTTTCTGTACACTAAGGAAAATGGGGGAACTCAAGTCCTTATGAGGTTAGTATTGACATAGCCCCAAATGATCCACAATGGCTCAAAATGTATATGGTCCAGAAACACTTAGGTGAAGGCGAATAAAGGTGAATAAACCACATTCACCAGATAGCTTAGACCCAAGGGTCCTCAAAGAGTTGAGCCTTATTATTTCTAAGGCATTTTTTCAACTTTTTGGAGATTCTTTAACCACTTAAGGACCCTGCCTGTTTTTCCGACTCAGTGTTTACAAGATGACTTAAAACCCCCAAACATTATATATATATTTTCTCACACCCTAGAGAATAAAATGGCGGTCATTGTAATACTTTTTGTCACAACCTTTTTTGCGCAGCGGTCTTACAAGCAGACTTTTTTTGGAAAAAATTCACTTTTTTGAATTAAAAAATAAAACAACAGTAAAGTTAGCCTAATGTTTTTTATATTGTGAAAGATAATGTTACGCAGAGTAAAATGATACCCAACATGTCACGCTTCAAAATTGTGCCCGTTCGTGGAATGGCGTCAAACTTTTACCCTTAAAAATCTCCATAGGCGATATTTAAAGAATACTTTAGGTTGCATCTTTTGAGTTACAGAGGAGGTCTAGGGCTAGAATTATTGCTCTCACTCTAACGATCACTGCAATACCTCACTTGTGCGGTTTGAACACCGTTTTCATATGCGGGCGCTACTCAAGTATGAGTTTGTTTTTGCACGCAAGCTCGTCGAGACGGAGCGCTTTAAAAAAATGTTTTTTTTTAGCTTCTTCAGGGGAGGGGCGAAATCCAGGCAAGGGGATTAATAACCGAACAAAACAAGATAAATAAAGTTAGCTGTATACAATAGACAAAAAACATAAAAAAAGGAGGAATATAGGATATTTAATGGAACAAGTGTGTAGCTGGAGGCATTAAAATGGTCCAAAGAAAAGGAAGGCAACCGAGGAGAGCTTACCAACCAAAACACCGTAGAAGGGAAGCGCATGCGACTCCTAAGGCAGGTGGATGACGAGACCCATTGTGTGGGTCAGTACCAAAATTTCACAGAGTTGTCACAAACAGGTGCTATGAGCCTGTTATGCCAGTGGGACTGTTGAGAAACCAAATAGAGATATAAAAGAATGATTTTTGGATTTTAATTTAAAAAAAAAGGGGGAATAAGTACTTACATAAAACGACTGAACCAGAAGTGGAAAATTTGGGAGAAGACGTATTATCGCAATATCTTTGAATACATCTCAAAGAGATGGATATTGGCTGCCAAATTTCCTCCCTAATGGCAGAAAATTGAAAAAGAAAAAAGAAAATGAAAATATGAAAAAATAGAATAGGAATAGAATAGGAATAAGAAAGGCTAAAAAAAATAGGAGTAATAATGTCAGTATAAGTTGAAGAAAAAAGAAAAAAGAAAAAGGAAAAACGATCTGTTGTAGGGATGTTTATCTTTTTGACACATTGTTATAAAGTGTGTCAGTCTTTTTTGGAGAATAGGTGCAGGAACTCCCTCATTCTGAGTCATCACTTTTCTTCACCCCTACCCACCTCTGAGCACCGTCCCTTGGTTCTACCCCCTACCCACCTCCTTACCACCTCCCAGTATCACTCCTTTTGGAAAATACAGAAGCAAATAGAAATTTGTGGTACTACATAATTTATATGGAATTTGTTAATGATAACAAGAAAAGCAGCCAGCAGCAAAGATCCCCCAGCAACAATAGACCTCCTGCCAAAAACAATACCTCCCCCCAGCATCTCCTAGCAGCCAGCATCAATAGACTCCTCCCTCAAAAGTAGATCCCTCCCAGCAACAATAGACCCCCACCAGCAAAAATAGACCTGCCACCAGCAACAATAGTCCTCATGCAACAATAGATCTTCTCCAGATATAACAGATCCCCCCAGCACTCAGACAAAGACCCTCCAGCACCTCCCAGCACCCCCTTGCCATTACTTATAGTCAGTGCCAGAGGTGCTGGAGCTGCGTTTCCCCACGTTCCCGCTGAATAAAAGCCCTGTCTATGCCACTGATCCACTGTACTGCAGTTTCCTGGAAATATAAAAAAATATAGAAAAATACAAAAGTTCTTCTTCCTGATTTTGTTGAGAAGAATAAAAAAAAAATCAAGGTTTGTCTTATTGTCTTCCTTCCCTAGCTGCTATCTAAATCACATTTTTTTTTGTGTTTTTTTTGGTGGGATCAAGTACCTTTTTTGACAAGTAACTTTCTCAGTTGTCACCTAGGAAGGAAGGCATTGTGTGTGCGAAGTTGGGAGCTGGCCGGATCCCAAATCCAGGATGGTGGTACTGCAGATCAGCATCCCTGAGAAGGTTTGGCTGTGGGGCAGACATCACTGGATTCCATGGGCTGATAAGTATCGGTTTTCCAAAAGTCAGCAGCTACAGTATTTGTACCTGACGGCTTTTATTTTCAAACACAACAAAGTTCCTATTTAAATTGCAGTCAATTTTTTAATATGCCCACTGTAATCTGGCCAGTAGCACTTGCTTTTTAATTTGATTCAAAAAAGAAATAACTTGTCAACTGGGCAAAGAAGTGACATTGAAGACAAACAGATTTCCAGCTGGTGCCTTGAAAAAATAAAAGCTGACGGGCTGAATGTTTTGTTTCATATCCTTTAAAACCTTAAGTATGTTTAATTTTCTAAAGATATGGTCTAAGTGCACCTCAGCTACAGGTTTGTGTCAAATACTCTTCAAGTGTGCTGCTATAATAATTTTACACCCAAATGTATATTTCACTATTATTTATACATTTTGTGAAAGCAATCATCTTCCTTCCTTGTCTGGAAGTCCCAGGTACTGCTAAATAATTAACTTCCCACATCAAATGAGCAGAGTTGGTGTATAATTTTCAAAAACACACACATTTTTTTCTATGAGGTCATACAGTTCGGTAATTTCTTTGTAAAATAGGTCAGCTACGTGTCCCATTTATCCTGTTCACATTGTTCTGTACTATTTAAATGCTCTGCTGTTTGGCATCTATGGCAAAATGAACATCCTGGGGACTTGTTTTATTCATATGACTGATAAAGGACTCCATTACAATGATTTTAAAACTGCCTGGAGCTTCAGAGACTCCATGTATTACAAAGCAAAACTGATCCACCGCCTGTCAACTGCTTAAATTCCTGGATACGAATCCTCCTTTGTCCTGCCATCAGCTGTCAACCTTAATCCTATATTTAGCAAAGCAATACTCACTCACTGTAAAACCACATAGCAAAGAGAGAAACACCAAGCTTTACATGGCTGCATCTGTGCCACATCCTGTGACTTTTGCCCAATATACACGCACTTGGCTCACAGCATGTCCTGTATTATGTGTTGCCCAGATTACTACAGTTCACATGCACTGTCCTAACTTGAAAAGAACACAAAATTGCTTAGATCTCACTGTTGTTTTCTTTGATTTTTTCTTGCATAGGATAGTATGGGTAATATATTTTTGTTATTTGTTGGCAATCAGCTTTGTTTGCAGACTTTGCTTTTATTCTCAACTTTTATAAGCCGTATGTAAAACTATATTGCTTATTGAATTTCTCAGCACAATAGGCATAGTAATAATGTGTACTCTGCATATGTTTGGACATTCCATTCATTTAATAAATCTTATCGAACTGAATTTTACCCCCAAGGTATAACAGTCAGGCCGCGTACACACGAGGAGACATGTCCGATGAAAACGGTCCAACGGACCGTTTTCATCGGACATGTCTCCTGGGATGTTTTGGTCTGATGATGGTGGTGACGTTGACGCCACGACGTCTGCAAACCAGAAAGTAAAATCCTTCCACGCATGCGTCGAATCCATTCGACACATGCGGGAGATTTCGGTCCGCTGGTTAGGCGTACTAACCAGCAGACATGTCCGACGGACAGGTTTCCAGCGGACAAGTCTTAAAGCATGTTTTAAAACTTTTGTCTGCTGGAAACCAGTTTCAGTAGACATGTTCGATTGTGTGTACGCAGCCTCATAGTATCTCCTAAAGTCTGAGATAATTCATGGACATCATATTATTGGTAGATCCTCACAAAACAAACATGATTGTGCAAAGGTTATTTAATGTTTAACCGCTTCAATACCAGGCTTTTATACCACCTCCATACCGGGCCTATTCTGACACTTCTCTCCTACATGTAATAATCATCATTCTTTTGCTAGAAAATTACACAGTACCCCCAAACATTATATATGTTTTTTTTAGCAGACACCCTAGGGAATAAAATGGCGGTCATTCCAAAGTTTTATCTTGCACGGTATTTACGCAATTATTTTTCAAACGCCTTTTTTTGTAAAAAAAATTGTTTTATGAATTAAAAAAATAACAAAACAGTAAAGTTAGCCCAATTTTTTTGTATTATGTGAAAGATTATGTTACACCGAGTAAATAGATACCCAACATGTCACGCTTTAATTATGCGCACACTCATGGAATGGCGCCAAACTTCGGTACTTAAAAATCTCCATAGGCAACGCTTTATTTATTTTTTACAGGTTACAGTTTAGATTTACAGAGGAGATCTAGTGCTAGATTCGTTGCTGGCACTCTAACACACGCGGTGATACCTCACTTATGTGGTTTAAACGGCGTTTACATATGTCGGCGGGACTTGCGTGTGCGTTCGCTTCTGCACGCGAGCTATCGGGGATAGGGGCGTTTTAATTTTTTTTTTATCTTTTATTTATTTTTTTGACTTATTTTTTATGTATTGTTACACTTTTTTTCATTTTTTTTTTCACTTTTATTCCTATTACAAGGAATGTAAACATCCCTTGTAATAGGAAATGTGTGTGACAGGTCCTCTTTATGGAGAGATGTGGGGTCAATAAGACCTCACATCTCTCCTCCAGGCTGGAAACCATGAGATCGGTGAAAAAAAATTCACCGATCTCATGAATGGGGGCTTACAGCCGCAATTGCGGCTTTGTTTACTTACGGGGCCCCGGGCGTGACGTCATCAGATCGCGCCCGGGTCCTCCGACGGTCATAGAGATGACTGGTGACCATCTGGTCACCAGTCATCTCTAAGCTTCCTGCCGCCGCCGACGATTCGTTCTCCGGGCCCCCGAAGGCACAGGTGAGCCCGGAGAAGCACCGGATGGCGGCGGGAGGGGGGGGGATGTCCCCTCCCGCGGCCTGTAAGAACGATCAAGCGGCGGAACCGCCGCTATGATCGTTCTTACATTGTGCAGAATCGCCGGCTGAAGAAGAGGATATCTGGATGATGCCTCTGGCTGCAGGCATCATCCAGATATTCGCCTGCAATGCCCAGGCCGTCAATTGACGGCCACTTAGGATGGTAAATCCCATCCCAGGCCGTCAATTTTCTATGGCTGGGTATTGAAGTGGTTAAAGGTAACATGAGAGCAGACATTTTTTAGCTACACATAGGAACGGCACATACATGTGAATAGTACATGACATTGGACTAGTGATGCTCAAATATTGTGGGAAGACTATTTGCCAAAAAGTTCCCTTTTAGAAAACCATCTTTTTTGACTACAAAAGTGTAAACTTAAGTGCCACACTACTGCTAAAAAGTCGAGAGGCAACTTTATTCCAGTAAAGGTCAGATGGACGGTCAAAACAGTATCAAATGTGTTTAAAGGGTCAAAAAACACTCACTTTATCAGTGCTAACAAACAAACATAAGAATATCTCCATATCAATACAATATCAGTATAATATCCTCAGCTCTGGGTCATAGTTTAAAACAAAAACCCAATAGTACTGAATGTATAAAAATCAAAAGGTCAGCTAACATTGGATAAATAATTACAGTGCCTTGAATAAGTATTCATACCCGTCGGAAATGTTCCACATTTCGTCATGTTATAACCAAAAACATTAATGTATTTTATTGGGATTTTATGTGATAGACCAGCACAATACAAATTGAAAATTAAAAGAGTATGGCACAACTTCAAACCTACCAAGACATGGCTGTCCACCTAAACTGACAGGCCAGACAAGGAGAGCATTAATCAGAGAAAGAACCAAGAGGTCCATGATAACTCTGGATAAGCTGAGAGATGCACAGCTCAGGTGGGAGAATCTGTCCACAGTACAACTATTATGCGAGTACTCCACAAATCTGGCCTTTATGGAAGAGTGGCAAGAATAAATCCATTGTTGAAAGAAAGCCATAAGAAGTCCCATTTGCAGTTTGCAAGAAGCCATGTGGGGGACACAGCAAACATGTGGAAGAAGGTGTTCTGGTCAGATGAGACCAAAATTGAACTCTTTTGCCGCGTACACACGATCATTTTTTGTGATAAAAAAAACGACGTTTTCTGTGAAGTAAAAAACGACGTTTTTGAAACGTCACTTTTCAAAGATGATGTTGCCTACACACCATCGTTTTTTTCACAAAAAGCGAGGTTACGTTCACCACTCTTTTCCATTGAAGCTCGCTTCATAACTAGCTTCTGGGCATGCGCGGGTTGAAAAACGTCGTTTTAAACGACGTTTTTGCTACACACGGTGACTTTTTGTGAAACAAAAAACGACGTTTTGAAAAACGACACAAAAAATTCAAGCATGTTGGAATTTTTTTTTGGTCGTTTTTTGGAAGACAAAAAATGACGTTTTGCCCACACACGATCAATTTAAATGACGTTTTAAAAAACAACATTTTTTTCATCGCAAAAAACGAACGCGTGTACGCGGCATTTGGCCTGAAAGAAAACCTTTCTGTGGTGAAAAACTAACATTGCACATTACTGTGAACACATCATCCCCACCATTAAACATGTTGTAGGGATGCTTTTCTTCAGCAGGGACAGGGAATCTGGTCAGAGTTGCTCTGCCCTCCCTTCTCAGTGGTCAGCTGTCAGTTAGTTGCCAGCACTCTTGGTTCTACAGTGCCTCACCTGGTGATCATGTACTGCTCATCAGCCAGTCCCTTCTGTCTATTTAACCTCCCTGGCGGTATGATTCTTTCAGATTTTAGGTGCTGAAAGTGGTACCATTATTTGCAAGGAAATTTGGCGTTTTATACTGTAGGCTTGTAATTCTTAGGAATAACTCACTTAAATCTGACTAAACAAGAGTCTAATAGGTATCCCGGGTATGACATTTAAAAAAAAAAATAAAAAATGATAAATTATAATATAATAAATAATTATAACAAATAATAATATAATTATAATAAAAATTATTCAATAATGTAATCAAATCAAAATCACTGAAATTTGTTCAGTTACAGAATTGTCGCTGTCATTATTTTTATTTTTTTATGACGAATTTCCCCACAAATCGCTATCGCTCAATTCTGCAAGTGATTCTAATTTATAATCGCTGTTTTTTAGCTGCTCTAAAACCATTTTTGACATAAAAGGACACTTTTGGTTGCTATGGGCAATCTACAGTTTGCAGGCAGAAAGAACACTTTTTATTATGTAAAAGAACATGTAGTGCACTGGGCAGACCACTAGGGACAAGGGGGTGTGTATTTTTTACATACAGTACTGTAATCTATAAGATTAAAGTATACTGTATGTAATGTGTTTGTTTACACTTTTGAATATGGCGCCAGTCTCCGCCCCCCATGCGTCGTAATGTCGCAGGGAACGGAGATCGGCAGCACACGGGGACACTGTGTGAATCGAGCGAGCACCCGCTCGCTCACACAGCGCGGATGCAACGCTGGATCCAGGAACAAGGTAAGTAAACCAAGCCTGTGGATTCAGCGAGGCGAGCCCGAGTCTGACTCGGGGTTACCGATCACAGCATGAAAATGTAACCCTGAGTCAGACTCGGGAATACCGCCAGGGGGGTTAAACTGCCTGGTTGATTTCACCCATGCCTTTGCCTTGCTCAACATATCTATAGATTTTCCGCTGTGTTCCTGTTAAAGACTTGCCTGGCTCATTTCCCTTTTGGTTCCTGGTCCTGTTTGCTGTCTCGGACTACGCTGATCTCTGGCTTTCTGATTTACTGGCTTGCACTGACTACCCGCTTTGATTACCGAACCCTGACTATGTTTACTATTTGTACCAATTTCTCCACTATATTAAAAGTCAAGAACATTAATTCAGAAGATGCAGGCAATCCACCAAGTGGTAATATTCTTTCCATATTGAATGAGCAGGATCACCACATGGATTAGTTTGCTGGATCACACTTCTCACCTGGATCCTTACACTGTGGCTGTTTCAGTACAACATTCGGGCAGGCTGTCCCTGCTGCTGCTCCAGTCTCTGTGCAGGCACCTGCCTCGAATATTACCTCTATAGGAGGTATGTATGGTTCCGCTCTGCTTCCTCAACAATTTGGGGCGATCCAGTTCAATGCAGAGGGTTTTTCAACCAAGTTCGTATTACAGTACTTTGAAATGCTGCCCCAGGCGTTTTCCATGGACAGAAGCAAAATAGGTTTTATCATTTATTTGCTTTCTGATAGAGCCTTGGCTTGGGAAAACCCTCTATGAGAGATGCAAAACCCATTGTCATGAGTTACCCAGAGTTTGTGGCTCCTTTCAAAAGGGTATTTGACGTTCCTGCTCACTCCACTTCTGCTACTAAGAGCCTGTCATCAAACAGAGTACGAGAAATGTTGCTGATTACTCCATTGAATTCCGTACTCTGGCAGCAGAAGTCGCTTGTAACAATGAGGTCCTCATGGCTGCTTTTTCTTATGGTCTCTTAGCTAACATCAAAGATGAGATAGCAGCCCGAGACATACCTACAGATCTGGAGAAGTTGATCACATTTGCCATTCTGATTGACTCCAGACTCAGAGAGCTTCCCTTAACCTCCCTGGCGGTATGATTCTGTCTGGAATTACGTACCAAAAGCGGTACAATTATTTGCATGGAAATTTGGCGTTTTATACTGTAGGCCTGCAATTCTTAGGAATAACTTGCTTAAATCTGTCTAAACAAGACATCCTGGGTATGATAAAGTTTGAAAAACAAAATCATAATTTTTTATATAATAAAAAACTATAAATAATTATAACAAATAATAATGTAATTATAATAAAAAAAATTAAATAATGTAATCAACTCAAAAACACTGAAATTTGCTCAGTTGCAGAATTGTCGCTGTCATTATTTTTTTTTTTTTGACGAATTTCCCCACAAATCGCTATCGCTCAATTCTGCAAGTGATTATAATTTATTATCGCTGTTTTCTAGCTGATCTAAAACCATTTTTGACATAAAGGGACACTTTTGATTGCTATGGGCAATCTACAGTTTCCAGGCAGAAAGAACAGTTTTTATTATTGTGAGGGGGGCTAGCTCGGCAGCGGGTCTGTGCGATTCCCTGGAAGGGTTCAGCACACAGAAAAGAACTAGGCACAGCAGACCATGGTAGGAGAAAACAAAAGAAGGTGCAGTTTTATTTTAAACACACCACAAAAAAATTATGCCAGAAAACAAAAGAAATAACAAAAATAAATCCTGGTCAACTTGACCTGCTTGCTACACATGCTGGTGTCCCTAACTACCAACTAGGTACAGCCTTGTGCTGCCCCAGTCCCTGACTCCCTGGAGTTTAAATGTTTTAGGAATAGCCACACAGGCTTTAGCTCACCGCACAAAGCACAAATAGTCCACACAAGTCTGCCTCCAGCTTGGAGTGACACTCTATTCATGCTGGGAGCTTTTACAAGAGGCCCTAACTAGCCCACCTGAAACAGCTGGGGTAATCAAGTCCTCCTAGCAGGACTCCCAGCACTCCCCCTAGAGATACAAAGTGGCATAAAGCCTGAATCTAGGAGAGATATACCTGTCCTCTTGGACGCAACCAGGGGATCTAACCTGCCTACTGTCACATTATATAAAAGGACATGTAGGGCACAGGACAGACCACTAGGGACAAGGGGGGTGTGTATTTTTTACATACAGTACTGTAATCTATAAGATTACATTGTACTGTATGTAAAGTGTTTGTTTACTTTTTTGAATTTGGCGTCGTTCTCCGCTCCTGTGCGTCGTAACGTCGCAGGGAGCGGAGATCGGCGGCACACAGGGACGCTGTGTGAATCGAGCGAGCACCCGCTCGCTCACACAGCGTGGATGCATCGCTGGATCCAGGAAGAAGGTATGGCATGGCTACCCAGAGCGTGACTCGGGGATACCGATCTCTGCAAAAAAAAACATCGCCAGGGAGGTTAAGGAACACTTACGGAAGCCTCCAGTATGTTTGGCTCTTCTTTCTTTCATGACTGGTGGAGCCTAATGCTTATTGGTATTGAGACAGAGTTTCTGTTCATACCTCGTTTCTACGCTTGATTCACTCCCTGCCGCTGGCTGGGGGTTCACACGATTTGGTAGGAATACCTAATCATCTTGTTTGGTGGTGGTTGCACAGTTGATGACTGTTGACATTCTCATCATCTCAGAACTGTCCTCAACCCAGAAGTCACATCTATTCACATGGACTTATTGGCCCAGATTCAGGTACATCTGCGCATTATTGGACCGGCGTAGCGCACCGCCTTTACGTTAGACTTGCGCAATTTTGTCGCGTAATCACCCTATTCTCGTAGCTTTTGCGCAGGAAATTGCGCATACGTAACGTTTTTTCAGAGGCGTAAGGAGGAGTAATACAGATTGGGAAGGACGTGGGCGTGTTACATTGAAATGAGCCGTGACCCCATGCAAATGAAGGGCCGGCCGGCTCGCGCATGCGCGCTTGAAGGAGACCAAGTCAGCTCCGCTGTGCGCATGCTCTCAACTCAGGAGCGGCGCAATCAGTGAAATTGGAAATGGACTAGGGCAAAGTTGTGAACTACGCAGACAGCATAAATAGACACACACAAACGCACTTGCATTGCAAAAGTACATCCCTTTGTCCCTTCCCATTTAACCAAGTGCTTTTGTCCTGTTGTTCATTGCGGTGTGTTTTGTAGTTGTCAGATTAGTGTTCTGTGTGATCAAGTGTTTGTTAGTAGATTTTTGAAAGTGGTTTTTGATAAGACTGAGAGAAAACGAAAGCTGAATTTTACAGTTGTGGAAAAACAAATTCTTGCCCGGGCCATTAGCGAGTATGGGCGTTACCTCCACGGCCCAGAGAGTGCCAACACCACCCCGGCCAGGAGGAGGGAGATTTTGGATAGGATCACTGACCAGGTGAATTCAGCGGGGCAGGGGGAGATACAGACCCGGTCTGGGATTGACAAAAAAATCAATGACCTCCGGCGTCTGGTCAAACAGAAGATGGCCAGAATGCATGCCCATGCCAGGGGCACAGGAGGGGGCCCACCATGCCGTATTAGGCTGACAGCGGAGGAGCGTGCGGTGGCCCTGACCTTTCATCGGCATGAAGTTGAGGGCCTGCCCGGCTTTGACTCAAGTCCGGAGCCCGTGGTGACAGGTAAGTTTTTTTTTTTTTAATATCAGGTGTGTAGCATGTGTGGGGGAGGGGGTGAAAGGGAATATGTGGCAAGTGTGTGGATCCTCCAACCTGTGAATGTTTTGTGTCATCCACAGATGTGCAGGAGGGTGCAGGGCCATCTGGCCTGACCGCACCAACCCCAGGACAGCAGCCTAATGAGGCCCCCCCAACAAGGCCGGAGTCCGCGGAGGAGGTTCAAGAGGAGCAGGAGAATCATGAGGAGGAGGAGAATCATGAGGAGGAGGAGTCCATGTCAGGCACTGGACGTTTGGTTTTTGAGGACTCTTCCCCTCTGGCTGGCAGCAGGCAGGCCTCCCTAAGGGGGAGCCCCCCCTCCTCCCCCAACATGGCTCCCCTCACAAGGGCCTCCCCTTCTCCCCGGCCACAAGCATCAGCTGGAGGCAGGATGTCATCCCAGACCACCAGGGGGGTGGCCGATCTCCTGCCCGCCACTCTGAGAAGGGACCAGTTCCTCCAGACCCGCCATCTGGGACAGGTCAGCCAGACATTGGTGCGGATGGAGGAGAGCCTGTCCTCCATCAAGGATACGCTGGGGAACCTGGACTCCCACTCCCGGGCTTTCACAACCTGCCTAAACGAACTGCAGACGACATCAGCAGGCGTTGGGCAGGATGTGAGGGCCCTTACCCTGGCTATCCAGGCCAACACGGCAACACTTGGTGCTGCCCTGGACAGAATAGCCGTGGCCTTGGAGGGCAGGCCGCCAGGTGGGCAGAGATCAGGGGCTGCTCCTCCTTCCCCGGTTTTACCCCTTCCCCATGAGTCTCCCCTGAGAAGCCGGGGCCGTGGCCAGGGGCGCCCCAGGCGTGGCTCACGCAAAGGGCAATCATTTGTTTTTCCCCTTTTTTTTTTTTTTTTTTTTTTTTTTTTGCTGGAAATTTTTTGCTTTTGCAGGTCATTTTTTTTTTTGTGTTGTGAATGCTGTGTGAATGTGGGGGTGACATTCCTGCCGGAAAAGGGGTGTCACCCTCAATTTTGGTGGAGAAGGGTTCCCCAGGACCAGGGAGAAGTGATCCCCAGGTCCGTGTGAATGGTGTATGAATGTACAGTGACATAATTGGAGCCTTGGCGTGGCATTGCTGCTCATAAATCCTGCATGGTGGACTGGTGCCAATCCAATTTGATGTGGATGTGGGGTGTGTGTGCTAGGGACCACAGTGGTGTGCATGCGTGCATTCTCATTGTGCCATGATTAATGTGTATGTTTAACGTGCAAAGATGCCCAATGTGAGCTGTCTCCTGGCTGCTCTTCCCTCAGAAGACGGGGTAGCCTCGGTTAGGGGGGATTGTCTGGTTCAGGGGTCAGGTCATCACGTAGGTCAATCTGCAGGCCCTTTCTTTCTGCAAAGTTGTGCAGCATGCAACATGCACCGATGATCTGGCACACAAAGTTTGGGGAATACAAGAGGGTACCCCCAGACTTATCCAGGCATCGGAAACGTGACTTCAGGAGGCCAAAGGTGCGCTCCACCCCTGCTTGTGTTTGGGCATGTGCTTGATTGTATCTTTCCTCTCCTGGGGTTTAGGGGTTCCGGATAGGAGTCATGAGATGGGGTCCCAGTGGATATGCAGAGTCACCTGTAAGGGAAAAGACAGGAGGATGTTAGTCATGCATGTGCCCCTTGTGATGTGCATCATGGGAGGGGATAGTCATGCCTGCCACCCATGTCACTCACCAACCAGCCAGGTGTCCCCATACACGTTCTGATCGAATTCCATTCGGATGTGGCATTGATTGTATATGTAGCTGTCATGGCTGGACCCGGGGTGTTTGGCACGGACGTGCCATATGAGGCCTTGGGCATCGACTATCACATGTACATTGATGGAATGCCAATGCTTCCGATTGCGGTACATGTGCTCTGTCTCATGGGGGGGCTGGAGTGCCACATGTGTGCAATCAATGGCCCCCACAGTGCGTGGGAATCTGGCAATTCTGTAGAAATCTGTCATTGCCTTCAGCCGCAGCTCCTCAGTGGTGGGTTTGATGATTTGGTTGGCCATGCGTCTGAGAATTGCAGGGACAACCTGGTGCACACATCTGCTCATGGAGGATTGTGACATCCCAGCCACCACTCCACTTGTACGCTGAAAAGAGCCACTGGCAAGGAAATGGAGTGCTGCCAGTACCTTGACCAGTGGCTGCACTGCATGTGAGCGGTGTGTTGGGCTGGTGATGTCACCCTGCAGGGTTGTGGTTAATTCCAGGATGGCATGAGGGGTGAATCTGAAGATGTGAAACACCTCAGAATCACTCATGCCAAACAGGTCTATGCGGGTGCGGTATATCCTCTCCCGTGCCCTCCTCCGTGCCATCCTCCGTGCCCTCATCCTTCTTTGTTCATCTAAAGTCAGTAGTATAGCTATGTGCGACGATGCCCCTGGCATGTTGGCATACAGATTGTTGTGCAACACGTGTGACTGCTGAGCTCCTCACCAACAGTGTTGCTTTATCTAACAAGTAGACTTTTTTTCTCTTTTTAGACCAGCTTTTATATGCTCTAATTTTAGGCAGGACATTTTGCTGTTGCGCACACTGCGTCGCCTGCGCTGCCCCAACGTTGTTTTGTGGATCCCCGTAAGTACCTCATTAGCATATTTGACTAGCAAATCAATGGTGTGTCTAGCGCACTTTTGCGCGGACGGATGCGCCAGTCTAACGAAATTACGCAGGACAAAAAAAAGTCGATTTTTTGCGTATCTCGTTCTGTGGATGCCGCGCAACGAAACGCACGCGCACATTTCGACTTACGCACGCGCATCTCCTGTTGCGCAGGCGTAATCGCTCTGTGAATCTGGGCCATTGTATTTAATATGTGCATTCAATTTTAATTAAGATTGGTTGACATTGAGATTTTTTCGTTGGCACATTTGCACTTTATTATGTATATACACATATATGTTTATACAGGTGTAATCCAATATCCCTGTACATTTCATACCTATAGTGTTGCACTGACACTTTATTTGCTTTTGCTCTTTTGCACATTCACAGCGCTGCACTTTTATTTATTCATACACAATTTGTCTAATTGTAGTGTTAGCAGCTAAATTTTTTTCCGGTTATCCTTACTTTCTGAGTTGTCCATCGAGACACATAGGGCCAGATTCAGAAAAATCTGTGGATCTTTCTGCTGGCGTAACGTATCCCCGATACGTTACGCCGCTGTAAATATTTGCGCAAGTTCTTTATTCAGAAAGAACTTGCGCCATTTTTTACGGCGTTGTAACGTATGTGTTGCGGCTTAAGGCCGCGCAATTCAAATGAATAAAGTGGGGGCGTGATTCATGTAAATGAATCATGACCCCACGTAATTCACGTTTTTTTTGGACGTTCCCAGTGCGCATGCGTGAAATCACGTCGCTTTTCCTCAATGTAAACGATGTGAACGTAACTAACGTCGAGCCCCATTCCCGAACGATTTACGCAAACGGCGTAACCGACGTACAATTCGACGCTGTCCCGACGTCCATACTTAACATTGGCTACACCTCCTATAGCATATTCGACGCGTAAAACGACAGAAGCGCCACCTAGCGGCCAGCGTAAAAACTGTAACTAATAATACGACGGCGTAACAGAATTACGCCGCTCGTATATTAGCGGAATTCCGGCGTATCTTCTTTTCTGAATAGCAAAAGAAGATACGCCGGCTATTCTTAGTATTTACGCAGCGTATCTCTTAATACGCTGCGTAAATAGCTTTCTGAATCTGGCCCCTGGGCTCTAATCGACTCCGGAGTTGCAGGCCTGTTCATAGATAGTGCCTTTGTATCTAAGCACTTGATTTTGTTGCAGCTTCGTACCACTACACTTGCCATTGAGGCTATTGATGGGAGACCTCTAGAGTCTGCCCATGTGACTCATGAGACTGCTCCATTGACCATGGCCATAGGGGCTTTTCACCATGAGATAATCTAATTTTAAATTATTTCCTTGCCGCATTACCTGGTGGTTATCAGTTATCCTTGGTTACAGAGGCACAACCCCTCTTTTGATTGGCTTCGGGCTGAGGTTATTTCCCGGTTGCCCCAATGCAGTAAGACATATTTTTGGAAAGTGACCAAGGTCTTGCACACCTCTTCATTCACCTACCTGCCTAAGGAGTACCGCAAATTTGGTGATGTCTTTGACAAAGGTTAAGCCGGTATTTTGCTTCCACACCAGTCATATGATTGCACAATTGACCTTCAATCTGCCTCCTCGTGGCTGGGTTTTACCTTTGTTTGTCTCAGAGGATAAAGCCATGGAGGACTATGTTGCCAACACACTTTTTTGAGGGTTCATCCGCAAATCTTCGTCTTCTGCTGGTGCTGGCTTCTTCTTTGTGAAAAAGAAGAGCGGAGAACTATCAATTGTAAGGGTCTCAATCGCATCATGATTAACAACATGTTTCAGAATCCGTTGATTACGGAATTATTTGACCGCCTCAAGGAAGCAATGGTTTTCACAAAGCTCGATCAAAGAGGGGCATACAATCTTGTGAGGATCAAGGAGAGTAAGAAATGGAAAGCTGTGTTTAATACTAGGACATTAAGAATACCTTGTAATGCCGTTTGGTCTTTGCAACACTCCTGCAGTTTTTTTTTTAGGAATTCATCAATCATATCCGAGATATGTTCCAGCAATATGTATTGGTTTATCTCAATGACATTCTCATATATTATAATTCCCTAGAGAGCCACCACACAGATGTCTCCCATGTGCTACAGAGGGTGAGAGATAATAACCTGTATTGCAAGTTGGAAAAGTGCAAGTTCCATCGTGAACAGGTTAAATTTCTATTGCTAGTGCTAGTTTTTCAATGGACCCAGAGAAACTATCTGCAGTTCTATAGTGGCCTTGACTCATAGGTCTATGTTCGCTACAATGTTTTCTTGACTTGTCAACTATTATCAGAAGGTTATTCGTAACTTATCTTCACTGGTCAAACTCCTGACTGATATGAGCAGAAAGGACGATCAAGTCTACTCGGCAAGAACCAGCAAGAAAACTGCTGCCGTGCGTGTGTATGAGACTTTCAAGTTTCTCATCAAAAAAACTGCCTAAAATCTTGACGAGAAAAATAGAGAACCTACTCTCTATTTTCTCGTCGTGATTCTTGGCAGTGTTTTCCTGCCAAGAAACCAGAGAGTGTGTATACTTCCCTGACGCTGTGGAGCACGTGCATGCTCGAAATGACTTTGACGCATGCACAGTAGCTTCCTAGGCATAGGTAGGGTGCAGCAAGATGGCGGCGACGGCATCGAATGTGACAAGCACATGCTATTCGAACGCGATGACGTCACCGCGTTCTTGCCATTCAAAAGAACTGCGGTTCATTTGAATGGAGTTTCTGTACACTCGGGCGGCAAGAGATTATTACCAAGAATCTCGTCAGGAAAAACAACAGTTTCCTGATGAGATTCTGGCCCGTGTGTACAGGGCTTAACTCTCAGAATTGGTCTGCAGATTCCATTAAAGCCTTTAAGGCGCCGTACACACGGCCGAGGTTCTCGCTGAAAATCAGCGAGAACCTCGCTGGAATGCACATTCCAGCGAGGACCTCGGCCGTGTGTACGGTCTCAGCGAGCTTCCCGTCGGGAAGCCCGTCGAGCCGAAATAGAGAGCACGCTCTTTCCTCGACGGCCCGCCTGGAAGAATGGCTGGTTGCCATTCCCGACGGGCGGGTCGCCGAATTCGACGGCCGGGAGAGAACCTCGACGGGCGGAACGATGTGTTCTGCCCGTCGAGGTTCTCTGCCGTGTGTACGCGGCCTAAGTCTCTTAAGGCTGCCTTTGTTTCAGCTTCTGTGTTGGCACATCCTGATCCCATGGTACCCTTAATTCTTTAGGTTGATAAATCTGAAACTGGAGATGGTGCCCTTCTGTCTCAACGTCCCACTTATGAGAGTGCTATGCATCCTTGTGGCTACTTTTCTAATAAATTGTCTCATGTGGAATGCAATTACAAGATTGGGGACAGAGACCTGTATGTGATAATTTTAGCTCTTAAAGAATGGAGGCATCTCCTCGAAGGTACCACTGTGTCGGTTCTCATATTAACTGACCACAAGAATCTCCCATTCTTGTCTGAGCCAAAAAGTTTATCTCCCAGAAGGGCACAGTGGGCTCTTTTTCTGTCAAGTTTTAATTACATAGTCTTGTTCTTACCCTGTACTAAGAATGTAAGGGCTGATGCATTGTCGCAACAGTTTTCCTCCACTGGGTTAGCGGGAGATCGCAGCTCTGTTTGATCCGGCGGTGCTCGCACTACTCCCTCACCCTCCAAGGCAGCGCTGGGGCCCTTAAAGATGGTCGCTGGGGGCTCACAGGTGCCCTAAGAGTTCCAGCAGATGGCGCTGGTGGGCCCTCTTCAGTGGCCAGGCCCTCGGACCACGGCCAAACTGACCGACTGGTCAGTCCGCCCCTGCTTGTACCATATATTTGAGGATTACATTTGAACTAATTGTCATGTATATCTAGTAAAAATGTAAAAAGTCCTCAGAGGCATAAGCAATTTAAAATGCATAATTTTCATAAATCTACTAGATCAACTAGAGTTGATAACATGTAATGCCGCGTACACACGATCACTTTTTGTGATGAAAAAAAAATGACATTTTTAAAAAATGTCATTTAAAATGATCATGTGTGGGCAAAACGTAGTTTTATGTCTTCTGAAAAATGACCAAAAAAAATTCGAACATGCTTGAATTTTTTATGTCATTTTTTAAAATGTCATTTTTTGTGTCATAAAAAATGATCGTGTGTGGGCAAAAACAAAGTTTTAAACCCGCACATGCCCAGAAGCAAGTTAGGAGACGGGAGGTAAAACTCCATTCATAATGGAGTAAGCACATTCATCACGCTGTAACAGACAGCTGTAATCGTCTTTTACTATCAAGTAACCAGCTAAAAGCAGCCTCAAGGCAAATAGAACTTCCCCTTTAGAGTGCCGTCGCTTTGTTCATAATTTTCCAAAAACGATAGTGTGTGGGCAACATCATTTTTAATGATGAAGTTGGAAAAATAAAATAAAAATTCATGAAGAAATTTTTTTTTTTTTTTCATCACAAAAAGTGATCGTGTGTACGAGTAAGGCCACGTACACATGACCAAATACATCTGTTCAAATCGGTCTGACAGAACGATTTGAACAGATTTGTCTGCTGGGCTGTTTTGGTTTGATCGCTGTACACACAATCAAACCAGACAGCGCGGTGATGTGGCGATGACGTTGACGCCGCCACATCACCGCACCAAATCCATTCGACGCATGTGCGAGCAGATATGTCTGCTGGTTAGCGTACTAACCAGCAGACATGTCGGACGGACGGATTCCCAGCAGACAGATTTTAAAGCATGCTTTAAAATCTGTCGGCTTGCCAAATCTGTCTGTCCGCCCGTACACACGATCGAATCTGTCTGCTGAAACGGTCTGTCAGACCGTTTCCAGCAGATAGATTTGATCGTGTGTACACAGCCTAAGGCGGCGTACACACGAGGGGATTTGTCCGCTGAAAACGGTCCGATGGACCGTTTCAGCAGACATCTCCGCTCGTGTGTATGGGCTAGCGGACAGATTTCTCCACCCGACAGATTTCAAAGCAAGCTTTGAAATCTATCCGGTGGGAATCTGTCCGCCCGACATGTCTGCTGGTTAGTACACTTACCAGCAGACATGTCGGCCCCCACCGCCGCCGCGCCGCTGCCGAATGGATTCGGCGCATGCGCGGAAGTGTTTTACTTCCTGGTGCGGTGACGTGGCGGTGACGCGGCGGCGTCAACGTCACCGCCGCGTCACCGCCACGTCACCGCGCCGTCCGGCGGCGGGGAATTTGATCCGATGGTGTGTACACGCCATCGGATCAAACTCCCGATCGGACATATCCGATGGAAATGGTCCGCGGACCGTTTTCATCGGATATGTCCGATCGTGTGTACGCCGCCTAAGAGTCAGTCTTTTGTTTCTGAGATACAAGCCAACTATCGTTAGCAAAAGATAAAAAAAAAACATTTTGTAAAAATAATAAGGAATTGTAATCAGGAATAGATATATAAATATCCAAAATGTATTGAAGCACATAATAATAATAATAATAATAATAATAAAAAAAAAACGTATGTGCATGACACCTTCAGCCTAACGAAATCCCAATATGTAGTTAAAATTATGACAACACCCCTTGGAAATTTCCATGAAGCCCAAAACATCTGAAAACACTCAAAGACATGGTCAAAATGAAACATAATGAAAATCCAACGCAAGGAGAGATCATAAAGCATCAAGCACCCAAAGGTAACTTGCTGCCAAATGAACAATGATGCTAAGCGAAATGATAACAGACAAAGTCCACATGGCGGTGCACCAAACATGCTGGTTTATGTTCCCTCTTGGTGATCACAAGGAACTCAAACCTGGCAGCGTCCCAGGCTGATGACAGGAACCAACATGGTCTTAGCTTCCTGATCTAGCAGATATGTCTTTGGGATACACAATGTAACTGCTCATTAGAGGATGCCAAGATGACATGCTGTTTTAAGGTTTTACTTCCACTCTGCTGATAACTGGGAAGGATATTGGTTCCGTGAGTGTGCTAACTATGCCTATATTGCAACAGCATGTCCTTACAATTTAGCATTGCATGGCCAGCATAAAAGAACAATGATAGTTACTGGCATGACCTTAGTTTTCTGTCCCAGCAGATACTCTATGGGACACACATTGTGCAGCCATATACTAGACTAGGGTGACCAAACATCCCCGGTTTCAGGGGAAGGTCTCCAGATTGAGGACACTGTCCCTGGTCCAAGACTGTCCCTGGTTTTGTCCCCGGATTGCAGGGTCGGGCTTGCCGCTTGTCTGTTTTTTGAGACATGTGTCTGTGTCTCTGCCTGCCTCTAACCAGACAGTGCCTCACCCGACCCACTTGTGGCTCACTGTGCCACCATGTCTGCAGTGATATCTGCTCCTGCCGGCCAAACTTTCTTCCTCCCCATCTACCCCCTGCACTCGGCACCTCCATCCACTCAGTGTGCTACAGGTGGGACACGGAGGTGGAGCCTCCATCTTGCTTTGGGCTCTGGCTGGCTGCAGGAGGCATACAGAGGTAGGGTTTCAGGTAAAGCCTCCATATTACCTGCTGCTCTCTTGAAAAACTGTGCGGAGATTGCGCTGGGAGACTTGGATATTAAGTGTTTGGGGTATTGTGTATCTCAGGAATTCAACAAAGGGTTCTTACCTCCCCCCATACATCATCCACAAATACAGTTCTCACCCCCTCCTCCCCATACACCAGCCATCCATACAGCCCGCCCACACCATCCATCCTAATTTCTAAGAAGTATCTTTTTTTATCTCACAGGTGAAATGTGAGAAATTAACTCTATTTCTAACTATATCATACAATCATCCCATAAACACATACCACATACACTGCATATATCATTTGAGGAAAATATGCTTGTTAAATCGTAAATTTGCACAAAATTAAAAAAAATTCTCTGGATTTCATTTTTTAAATCTGGTCACCTTATACTAAAGGGGACATCGATGGCACACAATGCTTTAATTTCACTTCACTGATAACTGGGAAAGACATCAGTACAGTGAGTTTTGTGTTATTAAATGCCTATATCGGCACAGGGTGTCATATTAATCTGCCACTGTGTTGCTTGGAAGCAAGAGTATGAATTAGTTGAAGTCTGTTTTCTTCTCTTCTGCTGGCTGAAATCATATACCTCGTCTGTCACTGCCATTCATGCTGACTAGTCTACTCATCATTCCCTGAGGCTCCATTCACACTTGCCAATTTGGAATCGCAATTCTGCCATTGCGGTCAAATCTCTGTAAAATGTGTGACGCACGTTTGGGGTGCCATAATTGTTAATGGCACCTCAAACATGGTGTGATTTTTCCACAATTGTCACAAGACAGAATTGTGCAGAAATTGCAGCAAAACACAACATTAAAAATTTAATGGAGCTCAAAAAAGGAGCAAGAGCATGGTGCAGCCTATTTGTGACACACGGGACAAAAAAAAATTGTGAGCAGGAATGTGATATCAGAATGGGGCCTAATGCTGCGTACACACGATCGTTTTTCTGAAAAACGACAAAAAAAATTCGAGCATGCTGCATTTTTAACGACATTTTAAAATGTTGTTTTTGGGTTGTAAAAAATGATCGTGTGTGGGCTAAAACGACGTTTTAAACCCGCGCATGCTCAGAAGCAAGTTATGAGACGGGAGCTTGAATGGAACTTCCCTTTTAGAGTGCCGTTGTACGTCACCGCGCTTTGCTCATCATTTTTCAAAAACTTCGTTTTTAATGATGAAGTTGGAAAAACATTGTTTTTCTTCATGCCGAAAAACTGTGGTTTTTTTCCATGATGAAAAACGATTGTGTGTACATGGCATAATAAGCAACAGCAGTAATGCTGTATAGTGCTGCAGTCTGCCATTGATCTAATACAAAATGATTCACTTGTCAACAGGTAAGTGCACAGAGATGAAAATAAGCATATCATCCTCTTAGTTAACAGGCTGTCTGCATATTAAAACACAGGATTCTGTTGCTGAACACTGGATACATTGGGACTTGTGGATTTGGCAGGCTTTATCTGCACCAAATGACTGTACTGTTTGTGTGCTCAGTACTGTGTTTTCTATAGATCATATTTTTTTGCTTTTACTTCACAACATATTGGATTTTTCACATGTATGATCTTCAATAATCTGCTATAATTTCGCTTAGCATCAATGTTCAATTGACAGCAAGTTACCTTTGGAGGCTTGATGCTTTATGACCATGTTTGCATTTGATATTTATTATGCTGCATTATGCTTGCATTTCGACCATGTTTTAGCATTTTCAGACATTTCGGGCTTCATGGGAATTTTCAAGGGGCGTTTACAACATTGTAATAAATTTAACTACCTAGTGGGCTGAGGGTGGCAAGTGGGGATTATTATGATGACGTCATGGAGGAGTGGAAGAGGTCTCCAGTGGCAACTTGTGAAGCTCTGGTAAACTTCATGCCCAAGAGGGTTAGACATCAATGGCTGTGTGTTGAGTTATTTTGAGGGGAGAGCAAATTTACACTGTTATACAAACTGTACTACTTTACATTGTAGCAAAGTGTAATTTCTTTAGTGTTGTCACATAAAAAGATAGAATAAAATATTCACAAAACTGTGAGGGGTGCACCCACATTTGTAAGATACTGTATATACATACAAATGTACTGTATATGCATATTTCGGGGAAACAGGGTATATATATATAAGACCTACCCCGAAAATCAAACCTAGCGTTATTTTCCAGGAGGGCTGCAATATAAGCCCTCCCCCGAAAATAAGCCCTAGTTTAAAATACTTTTAAAATCCTATAATCCACTCTATTACAGTAGTATATAATGTACAATGTCTGTGTTTCTGTAATATAATTGCACAAAAGAGAGCTCCAGCGGGTAACAGAAGTGCAGAGCAGTGCTATAACAAAGGTATTTAGCACAACTATAATACAGAAACACACACATTGTACATTATAAACTACTGTAATAGAGTGGATTATAGGATTTTACATGCATTTTAACTCAGTTCACACTGAGGGTTTCCTGTCGGGTAGGGAGAGAGTGGCGGAGAAAAGACATCACATTACATTTAAGACCTACCCTCAAAATAAGCCCTACTGTGTCTTTTGTTGCCAAATTTAATATAAGACCCAGGCTTATTTTCGGGGAAACACGGTATGCATTTTTTTTAAGGAAATGTCTGTTGCGGATGCCCTTCATTTTCCATATATGGCAAGTCATCTACCTAATGCTGTTGTTTAAATGCTTGTCCATGATTATTTAATGAATATAGATTTTTTAACAACATTCTCAGTAAATGTGCACATAGTTTGGTGTCCATATTTTTTTTTCAATTTATAAAAAAAGAATGTAAAAGGTCTCTAAAAAGCAAGTGTGTACTATACATTAGTGACAACTGATTGAATCTTGGTCTGAAATACAAGTACAGAAAATGGTTAAGCATGCAGGTGCATTGGCGACTTCAGCTGAGTGTACATCATCACTGTTCTGACAAGTTCAGCACCTGTAGCTCTGGGCATGGCCTCTTAAGTGTGGATAGGAGTAGAGAGCTGAGTGATGTGGCTTTCTTATAGATAACATCAAGAGCTAAAAATTGCCCAAACACTTTTAGCCATGGTATTATGTAAACATGCATAATAATAACACAATGGAAAGAAAAAGTGTTTGAAGGTATGGTAATGCTTACACAGGAGGACCTTCAATCTGGTTTGATCATGCTCTCATTTATTATAATTTATCATTATTGTTAAATTGGACATGTTTTCATGCATTTAGAGAAGAGGTGACCAATGTCTTTATTATTTAGAATTCAGTCTGCCTGGCTCAGTCATAGCCTAGATGCTGGCATCTTGACATAGCATTGACCTAGTTGTATGATGGAAAGGGAGCTGCTTGTGTTGCCTTCATTGGAAAAAAAAAAAGATTGAGATTTGTCAAGACACTCACAGAAATTTAATCATTTTTGGCAAATCTGACAATAACTGATGACTGTCCCCAGCAGACAACCTCTGACCGAAAAAGTTTAGAGAAATGTTTAAATGTCAGCATCTGATATTTTAATTTAACAGATTTTAAGACTGGATAGGCCATTGGACCGGTATGTATAGCTATTATTTCATTTATATATACTAATAGAGAGATAGAATACTTATGCATGGGTTTGTTACTCCCATGGTCAGCCAAATCATGATAAAGTTGAGCTTCAGCTTCTATTTTTAGTTTGAATAGAACAGGAAAACCATAAAACATCTGTTTCTACAGCTCTCTATGTCCCCATTGCAGTTGGGGTGGTATCTCCTTACTTCTTTTCCTACTGGATGAGGTAGTCAAACAGAAAATGAAGGAAAGCTTCTATAACAAGGATGCACACAGAGATAAAACTTTTTTTATTATTGTGAAGAACTGGAACTTCTTATGCCCAGTACACGATCGGAAATACCAACAGCAAAATTCTGATGTGAGCATTTCAACGGAAATTCCGACCATGTGTATGCTCCATCGGACTTTTGCTGTCAGAATTTCCGCCAGCAAAAGATTAAGAGCTGGTTCTCTAATTTTCAGATGGAAAAAATGTGCATGCTCGAAAACAATTTGACGCATGTTCGGAAGCATTGAACTTAATTTCCTCGGCTTGTCGTAGTGTTGTATGTCACCGCGTTCTTGACGGTCGAAAGTCCAGAGAACTTTTGTGTGACCGTGTGAATGCAGCCAAGCTTGAGCGGAATTCCGTCGGAAAAAATATCCAAGATTTTTCCGACAGAAATCCGATCGTGTGTACGGGGCATAACTCTTTTCCAATAGTTTTTGTTTATTTTAGGCAGACTTTTCCTTTACTTTCTTACCCAGGCACATATCACCAGTGCAGAAAGAAACCTGCAAGGGTTATATTCCTAAAGTCCCCAAAGCCACCTCTATTTGGTGCTCCCTCTGTCAGTCACACTCAGATGTCATCCTGTGCAATGCAGGAACAGCAGTAATAAGGTGGGTAAAAGTGCTTTTTAAAGAGGAAGTAAACTCTCCTTATGAAGCTCTTTTTTAAATACGCTAGTATGCCAATGTATTCTAACAAATTCCGCGTTAATAAAAAAAAACAATCACGTGTCACTTACTGTTTTGCAGCTGTTTAAAAAATTCTCCTTCCTGGGAAAAGGCAGCACCATTGTGGGGACCACGAGAGGATCTCGGCCGATTTCCAATTAAAAATCGGATTATGCTTTTGGAGCCAGGGGTACCCCAAGACCACCGAATAGTGTGGAGACGAAATGACCTGAAAACAGGCCGACTCCTTGTGAACGGCCCCAATGGCTATCTCCACAGGAAGGGTCTCATGTGTAACCTGCGACGGCTGGAGGGGTCTGCCGTCTATCGCCTCAAGGACCAGCGGGGAAACACGAGCCTGCAGAGGAATGGAGTTTGCGGCAGCAAATTCACTGTCGATGAAAAACCCACCTGCACCAGAGTCCACCAACGCCTGGGTCGTCACCGAGCCCCCGACCCAGGAGAGGACAATGGTGATCAGAGGTTTATCAGCACGGGAAACCGGGGACGAAGAGACTCCACCCAAGATCTGTCCCCGACTGGATCTCAGGTGCGAGCGTTTCCCGGACGTTTCGGACATGACAACCGAAAATGCCCACTGAGACCACAGTGCATGCATCAACCTTCGCTTCTCCGGGATGCCCTCTCCCCCTCAGATAGGCGAGCAAACCCCAGTTGCAAGGACTCACCCCCAGGCAGGTCAGCCTCAGGAGGCGTGGGAGGAGAGGGAGGCACGGGTGGGACAGCAAACATAGGCGCCACTCTGTTAGGAGACCTCCGCAGGCACTCCTTAAAGGAAGGTCTCTCCCTGAATCTGGTGTCAATCAATATCAGGAAGGAAATGAGAGCGTCGAGCTCCACAGGTAGGTCTTTAGCCACAACCTCATCCTTTAAGGCATCTGAGAGACCATGAGAGAAAGCAGCGACCAGAGCCTCATTATTCCAGCCCACCTCTGCTGCCAGGGTATGAAACTCAATGGCGTATTCGGCTACCGATCGTGAACCCTGTTTGATGGACATGAGGAGCTTCGCAGCAGAGGCAGAGCGAGCCGGCACATCGAAACCTTCCGAAGAGAAGCAACAAAACCGGAAAACTCGGCAACCACCGGATTGTTGTTCTCCCATAAGGGGCTTGCCCAGGCCAAGGCCTTGCTCGAGAGCAGCGAGATTAGGAAGCCCACCTTCGATCTCTCAGTGGGAAAGGCATGTGGCAGCAACTCAAAATAAATGCCCACTTGGTTAAGGAAACTTCGGCACTGAGTTGGCTCTCCCCCGAAGTGCTGCGGGGGCAGAGTCGGACATACCCCGAGACACCGTAGGCGCAACAACAGGTGCCGGGTTAGACGCTGGCGCATCAACCGGAGCGTCAGTAGGAGCGGGCCCAGGAGCGTTACTCGGAGCAGCAGTGGGAGCGGTACCAGGATCGACAATCGGCCTATCAGCAACATCAACGAGATGAGCAGTGCGTGCAAGCAGGGTCTGCAACATCTGAGCGAAGTGCTCCAGCAGGTGATCCTGCTGATCAAGTCTGGCAACCAGCATGAGTAGCGAAGGAGGACCTGTACTGTCAGAATTCATGGCTTGGTCCTAATGTCAGGAAGCATGAATCAGACGTACACAGATGTAAATGAAGAAGAAGGTCTTTATTAAAAAACCAAACAGCAAGGTAAAGTCCAAACAAATGATCAACAGCCAGAAGGGTCCTCCGCCGAAGCCAGGGTCGATAGCCAGGGATGGAAGTCAGCCAAGCCGGAGTCAGTAGCCAAAGGGTGGTGAGACGAAGCCGGGGATCAGGAACCAGAAGGAACGTCCATAGGAGCCGGGTCGGTGATCCAAACAGCAGCACGATCACAGGAGGCTGTAAGACAAGGACCAAGCAAGGGAGTACTGCAACAGCCATGGTATTTATGTGCTGAGCATCCAGCTCCTCCCAATGGGAAGGAGGAGCCGCAGGGAGTAGGAAGTTACAAGAAGCTCAGGAAGCAAGATGGCTGCCAGCACAGTGATAAAAAGCCAGGAAGGAGGTAAGTCCATGACATGTAGCTTCTATCCCAATCTGTAAAACACACTCACATAGGGACCTAATAACATTGGTAATAACTTAAAGGGACCAGTGAGAGTTGCTGGTGGGTAACTGGCAAAGAACACCTGGAACAGTCAGGGAATACCCCACTATTAATATGTCTCCAATTTTTTTTATTTTTCGTATCCACGGTACCACTCTGTGGTGATACGATCTTTAATTGTCTACATTTAGGCAAAACTGCCTACAACATACAGTAAATGCCTTTATTATATTATTTTTTTATCATGCAGTTATTTAGCTACATTTCTATATACCGTACTTGGAAAATAATTACCGCATTATGGCAGGTATTTTGCACCAATGATTTAAAAATGTAAAAATCTTTAATAAACACAACATGATCATGGGATGTTTCATAATGCTGTATTTCTGTAATGTGAGTACAGAAAGGAAAATAAACTAGACTGAGAACTATAGACAAAAGGAAAGACAAAACCATCATAAATGGCTTTTTAGCTATCTCTGCTTATTGTTTTTGGATGTAATAGTCGGCAGACAAATAGTCATGTTTCAAGCCAGTTCCTAGACTATAGCAGCTCCAAAAACTTTGCACTAACACCATATTTTTTGTGTGAATAATGGAGAGTTAGCTATCTCACACAATGCAACTTGATATAACAGCTGTAACACCTAGAAGGTGTGATTACAAATCTGAAACACTAATCAAGATCTGATTTTTAACTTTCAGTACAAATACTTGAACTCAAACAGGTAACAGAATATGTATTATGGATATTTCTGGCCTGGCTTGAGTTCCTGCTGTCACTAGTATATATTACAATTTAGATCAACTAAGCGCGTCAAGTAATTCCAATGTGCTCCCTATATATCTTATAACACTTTACTCATAGGGGTAAATGGTTAAGCGTTTTATACTATACATGGAATAAGAGCAGATGAAAGCTTTTTGTTAACGTTACACAGGTAATGTTTGGATTCAGATACATTGGTCTCTGGTAGTCTGGCAGTAATTCCCACATTATAGGTGTACCTAAATGGAAACCATTCACACTTTACAATGTGAGCTTTCTGTCAGCCAAAACAGTGAAGACCAGATGGACAACTTCAGCTGATAGTTACTAACTAGCATCTACTGATTGCTCCTCAAGTTGAAGCAGCCAAAAATATGTTCTATAAAAGTATGCAAAGTTAATGGTGTACTGTAGTACGGAATCTTGCCTTGTTTTGGCACTTTTCTACACATGCATCCACTAGTGTATGATTTATTTTAGACAAATGGAATGGAGAACACACAGCATTTTGAGTTTTAATGATGCCTATGGTGGTAACCATCCAGTCATGTACACATCAAGAAGCCTATTACTTTTTACTCCCCATCTCAAGTACAGCTTTTAGACATTGTATTAGATGTTAGGAGAATGGAATATTTTACGGCCACACAATGGGACATTTGAATTCTTTTAATCATGCTTGGAAACAATGGGAATCACTCTTCCTATGGCCTTATGCCATCTTTTTTTGACAGTCCTGTGTATGTGCCTTGTTAATTATTCTGGTCTGGTAACCTCCTTTGCTATCATTGTGTGAATCCTATAATTTGGTTTTATTGTTAAACATTTGTTCAAATTTAATAGGTTTGGGTGACTTATCCCAGACCTGACTACTTAGTATATTTTTCTTACATAATGAAAACCTGCTCTAGAGCACTCTGGACCTTAGACGGGGCGAAAGTTTATCTTCCAACAAGACAATGACCATAAGCACACAGTAAAGATAACAAAGGAGTGGCTACAGGAAATCTCTGTGAATGTCCTTGAGTAGCCCAGACTTGAACTTAACTTAAACATCTCTGGAGAGATCTGAAAATGGCTGTGCACCGACGCCCCCCATCCAACCTGGTGGAGCTTGAGAGGTCCTGCAAAAAAGAATGGGAGAAACTGCCCAAAAATAGGTGCCAAGCTTGTAGCATCATACTAAAAAAGGCTGTAATTGGTGCCAAATGTGCTTCAACAAAGTATTGAGCAAAAACTGTGAATATTCATGTGATTTGTTTCATTTTTTAATACATTTGCTAAGATTTCGAACAAACTTTCACTTTGTCATTATGGGGTATTATTTGTAGAATTTGGAGGAAAATAATGAATTTAACCTAATAAGGCGGAATAAGGCTGTGTAATATAACAAAATGTGGAAAAATGTGGGAGTACCATTTTGTTAACTGGAAAATTTCTCAATGCCTCACTGTTTTTTAGTGGTATACCTATTGCATCATTAGCAATGTATACTGTTGGCATTGTATTTGCTTGTTTTATTGTAATATTACTTACCATTAGAACTCAACTCAACTCAACTTTCTATTTTGTACTAGGACTGATAGTTTACAGTCATGGTGCTATTTCCTAGTATAATGTTCTATACAATGTCCAGTTAAGCCATTAGCAAGAGCAACTCATTTACATTTACTAATTAATTAGGCCTGAATATATTAGTGAGTTAGAGACCTTATATTGTAAGTTCCTTGTATATCTATATATATATATATATATATATATATATATATATATATATATATATATATATAGTAAACGTTGGGGGTTTAACTCAATGGTAAATGCGTTTTTTTAGCGAGTCCACAGCAGTCAGGTGTTATGTTTGAGGGCATGGCAGCCCATTTTTATTGAAGGAAACAAAAGAACAGTTCACATACAGGATTTCCCACGCAGGGGTTCTTCTCCAGTAATGTTGACAGAACTCAAAAATACCAAGCCTCCTGGCTCCTAGGCTTACTTAGCCTTGCTGTACCTGCTAACCTGGCCCACTCCTGGCCTCAACAAGTTCTCCAGCCCACTGTCTCCCAGACTTTCGGACTTCCTTCAGCCCCTCTTGGACTCGTTGGCCCCTCAGGTCCACCAGCCTCCCAGTCCCTCAGGCACGAAGTCCCCCCACACCAGGGATGTAGTCTCCAGGGCAGACAGACAGACAGATCCCCACATACAGGTCTGTCTTGCAGCAACAGCCAGCTGCACACCTTCCACCTCTCTCTCTCCCTCTCTCTGTTCTGACCAGTCCCTGATTATATTGTCAGCGTTCAGCTGGGAACCCAACCTGCTGGCTGTCTGTAAGATCTGGACACAGGGTTGGATATCCCATCCCGCCCAAGTTTCTGCAGGATCTCCAACTACACAGCCCCATTCAAAACTATCAAAACCTGGAGAAAACTGACAGAGCAGTTTTCTCCATTTAAAAACTATGCTGTGTAGTTCTGCAGTCTGCTGACATGCAGACTCTGTGTCCATTTTTGCTGCGTCTTCATGGTGACAGGGACCCTCACTATTACAATATATATTGTGAGGGATTAACTCGGTAGCGGGTGTGTGTGACCCCCTGGATGGGTTCACTACGAGTTGAACTGTACAAAAAGGCACTTGAGGATGACTGAAAACAAATGATATGGTTTATTTTTCCATCTTGCGGGATACACGTGTAAGCATCAAAACAGCATATAAACAAAACATAAACTAAACCCTTGCCACTTGGGGCGTCTACCTTTTCCAACACAGGAACCTACCTATTGAGTCTGGCACAGCCTACTTCTGGGCAGACACTGCTGGTCCTACAGCAGAAAACAACAGAAAAAGTATTTTTGATATTTCTCACACAGAAATATCCATCAGCACCTCACCTCTTCAGAAGTTCTTGTGACTGCTCCTTCACTCCCAAAGCTCCAGGATGCAGCAATCAGCCGTTACCCTTAGGCTTTATTTATAGGGGCTTTAATTGCTTCATTTTTTTTTTTTTACAAAATAGTGCTTTATTGTGCAGAGAGCAAATATACAGGATGTACAAAAAGAGATCCAGATCAAAAATGTGGTACAGAGACAATGAATGGTTATACGAAAAACAGAGTATATCTATATTTCAAAGGGGGTGGGGAACATTGGTAAACAGGGTCTAGTATATGCAATTGTCACATAGGTATATTCCCGGAATGACAAGGGACCAATTTGTCGTCCAGGGACGGCTGGGAGGTCGCACAGAGTCATGACCAGAGCACAACAGCAGTTGCAGAGGAGGGGAGGTGAAACCAGAGGGGAGCAAACTCAAGCAGGGGTGTCATCGCAAGTATCAGCGGTACCCAGCCATGCGTCCCATATCTTCCCATACTTAGCAGGGCAACCTCTATGGGCGTATATTTCTTTCTTGTATGGCAATACGCCATTCACCGCAGAGATCCACTCCCGGAGAGAAGGCGGCTCAACCCGGAGCCACCTCCGCGCCACGAGAAGCCTGGCAATGAACAACGACTCCTGAAGAAAGATCTTGTGGTATTTATCCGAGTCAGGGTCCGGAAATATTCCCAGCAGACACTGCTTAGGGCATAGCGTCAGAGGGGACCCCATCTCATCATGTATAAACTGTATTATGTGCATCCAGTAGTCCTGTATGGCTGGGCAGGACCAGAGGAGGTGGAAAAAAGTGCTGGTGGGGCTATCACATCTAGGGCACAATGGGTTTTGATCAGGTTTGTATTTGGCCAGGCGAGCGGGGGTCAGATATGTCCTGTGCAACATATAGAGGTGTGTAAGGCGGTCAGAAAGCTTGGCTGAGACTTTCTTGCTGGTTTCCAGAGCATCCTCCCATTCGTCCTCCTCCAGCTCCCCCACATCTATTTCCCAACGGTCCTTGAGGCTGTAGGCCAAAGTAACAGCCGTGGGCCGAAGGAGCGTTGCATAAAACTCAGAGATAAGTTTCCGGGAGTCCATCCCCTGTATGGTGCGTACAATATCTAGTCTGTCTACACTGGGAGATGCTTCGCCAAATTGCGCCCGAAGAGCGTGGCGGAGCTGGAGATAGCGAAAATGCATAGAATTGGGGAGGCCGAACCCATCCTTAAGTTGCTGGAATGATTTGAGGACGGGGCCGTGATACATATCAGAAAGGTATCGCACCCCCCACCGGAGCCACAGGACCTGATCCGGGACAGTCAACAGTTCGCGTAGACCAGGGTTGTCCCACAGGGGGGTAAGAGAGTGGGTGGGCAAGACTTTGAGCCTGCGCCTCACCACCTCCCAAATTTTGCAGTGATGGTAGAGCAGGCCCCTGTTAGACCCCGGGGACCAAGCACCCCCCAGGTCTCTAAAGAGAACCTGAAAGGGGTGAATGACCCCAGGAGCAGAGGGGGGGCACACAAGTGATAGGTAACGGTCTTTGTCAGTCTTGTCAATGTAGAAGAAATGGGATAACTGCGCCGCCAGGTAGTATAAGGTAAAGTCGGGTAGAGCTGCCCCCCCGAGGTCAGTGGGGTTTTTCAGCGCCTGCCAGGATAGTTTGTGGCGAGCCGAGCCCCATACAAAGGAATTAAGGATTGCTTCAATGGACTTGAAAACTCTAAGGGGGAGATAGGCAGGGGCATGCCAGAGTAGGTATAAAAACTTAGGGAGTAGGATCATTTTGATGAGATTTATTCGGCCCATCACCCCCAGTGGTAGCTTGGCCCACGTCTGCGTCTTGGCCTTCAAAAACCGCACCAGCGGCTCAAGGTTGAGAGCAACGTAATCTTCAGGAGATCTAGAGATCCGAACCCCCAAGTACTTTAATGAACTAACCCTATGGAGAGGAAAAGAGGCCTGGAGTTCTGTGGGGACGCTGACATCTATAGGGAGAATCTGGGATTTGTCCCAATTGATACGAAGCCCGGAATATCGACCAAAGGTCCGGATAACATCAAGAGCGGTCTGTAGGGATGGGCCAGCATCTGCCAAGTAGAGGAGCATATCATCAGCATAAAGGCTGATCGTCTCCTCCAGCCCACCGCAACAGAGGCCATCAATGCCCGGATGCCTTCTAAGGGAGGACGCCAAGGGCTCCACCGCCAGGGCGTATAGAAGTGGGGACAGAGGGCACCCCTGTCTGGTTCCCCTTTGCAGGGGGAAGGGGGCCGAAACTCGACCGTTCACCAAGATCCTGGCACATGGCTCCTGATACAGAAGACGGATCCACTTAATAAATTTGGGCCCAAAGCCAAATCGTGCAAGGCATTCCCAGAGGTAGTCCCACTCGACAGAATCGAATGCCTTAGCGGCGTCGAGAGACACCACCACCCGGGACCCCACCCGATCATGCCGCGCTTGCAAATTCATATGCAACCTTCTCAGATTGTGAGCTGTGTTTTTAGCGGGCATGAATCCGGTCTGATCAGGGTGGATTAACTTAAGGATCACACCATTAAGCCGCAGCGCCAGGACCTTGGCAAGGATCTTAATGTCAAGCTGTAGCAGGGATATTGGGCGGTAGGATTCAGGGAGTTCTAAGTCTTTGTCGGGTTTAGGGATCAATACTATGTATGCCTCTCGTAGAGAGGCGGGCAGGGAGCCCGATTCAAAGATGAACAAAAATAGCTCCTGGAGTCTTGGGATCAGGGACTCACCATAGGCAGTGTAGAACTCCAAGGGGAGACCATCTGAGCCAGGCGCCTTAGAGGGTTTTAGCGTGGAGAGTGCAAGCGTTATTTCATCTATGGTGATAGGGGACTCAAGAGTCTCCACCTGAGAGTCCGACAGCGTGGGTAGGTCAATCCCAGCCAGGAGATCCACCAGCTCCCCCCTAGGGTTGTCAGCATCAGAGGAATATAGCGAGGCAAAGAAGGAGCGAAATTCTCCAGCCACCTCGTCCGGACCAGAGATCAAGATTCCCCCAGAGTCCCGAAGGGAGACCACCGTGGGAGGCCTGTGGTCTAGATGGGCTAAGTAGGCCAGGAGCCTACCCGCTCGTTCGCCGCATTCGTACACCCTCTGTTTGCTGTAAAATATTTTCCTTTCGGCCTTTTCAAAGAGAAGGCCATTTACGATACGGGTTTGAAGCTTCAGAGCATCGGCCGTGTCAGAGGAGGGGTCCGAGACAAATGCCCTTTCCGCCTCCACAAGGGAGCGTTCTGCCTGCGCAACCACCACGTTCGAGTTTTTGCGGTATCTGGCGATAGTTTGGGACAGGTACAACCGAGCATGTGCTTTAAAGGAGTCCCACACCGCCCCGAACGACGCAGAGCCCCTATTAGTCTGGAAGAAGTGATCCCATTCGGTCTCGGCCTCCGCCAGATCAGGCACAACTGAGAGCCAGAAGGGGTTAAGTCTCCACTGGTAAGTCGGGGGTGGGGAGGCGATGCGGAGTTCGATCCAATAAGAGGCATGATCTGATAAGACGCGGGGATTGAATCCCACATTGTCCAAATAGGGTAGGATGGTCCGGGATGTCAGTATCAGGTCGATACGTGACATAGAGTTGTGTGACGTTGAGAAACACGAAAACGTCCTATCAGTCGGGTGGCGGTGGCGCCACGTATCTACCAGGTCAAGGTCAAGTAGGAGTTTGCCAAAGCGGGTCTGTGCGTGTGCAGCGTCCGGTGGGGGTGTCATGGACATCCTATCCAGATGTCTATGTGTAATATTATTAAAGTCCCCCAACCAGATCGCAGGCACACTGGGGAACCGTGACATAAATGCCAAGCCCTCCGTCATCACCGCAAACTGAAAGGGGGGAGGTATGTAGATGGCCAGGAGCAGTACCTCCAGTCCATTAATTCTAGCGTGCAAAAATAGGAATCTGCCCTGGGGATCAGACTGGAGCAGGAGCAGCACAAACTGTACAGTTTTGGCTACCAGTACAGCCACCCCCCTAGAGTTCACAGTATATGGGGCCTGATAGACCCACCCCACCCACGGTTTCTTTAGTGTCATCATGAGCTGACCAGTTAAGTGAGTCTCCACTAATACCGTGATGTCGGCCCTTTGCATTTTTAAAAAGGACAGTACTGCGTTGCGTTTCGGGCGAGCTCTTATCCCCCGCACATTCCAGGTCATCAACTTTATGTTAGGCATGATAAAATGTATCGACAGTGACTGGCCCGGGAGCCCCGGCTCCGCGCGCAAGCAGCCAGACCACCTCCCAAGCAAGGGAGGGGCGCAGCCGCCGCCCGCGAACCGCAGAGCGCCAGGGACAGAACCCCAACACCAATATCATTATATAGTAATTTAGCATCTACATCACCACTCCATACAGTATTCCCCGTAAAGCAAAACCACAGTCCCTCCCGCACAGCACATTGAATCATAGCAAAAATCCAACAATTAACTACATACAACAGAAAAGAACAAAACGAACAGAAATAATGAACAAACACTCCGGAATGTCCGGGCCAGTGGGACGCCAGGCAAACAGCCAAGACACCCCCACAGGCCCGACCAGACCAGGGAAACCAGGCATAGACATAATAGCACACAACGTTGCAGGTATTGAAAAATACAGCAGGGTCCAAGGGGACACCCGCAGCTAGTGGGACGATTATCTGCTGCAAAGCTAGCAACAGTATAAAGAGTGAGGCACCCGAGTCCCCAGGATGGGATGCAGGGGGGGAGTTCCAGGATATGAAAGCATGAGACCAAGTCACAGGTGCCATGACGGGTAGCCACTCGCCATCGTGAACGATCGTATGGGGCCGCGGTACATCACATAGAGCAGGGAGTGCAGGGGTGGGGGGGAAGCAAACAGAGGAGTACATACCGAGCACCGCGGAGGGCATGGATAGATGTACACGGAGTAAGGGGCAGTGGTGGGGGGGGGGGAAGGACCAAGTCACGGATCAGGTATAACAAGGGGGATTTCAGCAGTGGGACAATCAAGAGGACGGATGACATGGGCCACAGCTCAGATAGGACAGTACCTGGTCATAGTTCCACAAGCGAGCAGGAGCCAATAGAAAACATAACACGGTCAGCGGCGCATTCCAGGGTGTCAGGGCGGGGATGTCAGTCGGGTCGCCGGTCCGGTGGCGCCTCTCTGTCGAGCCAGGAGAGGACCGCCTCTGGCGTATCAAAGAAGTATGCTCTGCCTTCACCAGCTACCCGGAGCCGGGCCGGGAATAGCATGGCGTAAGAGTAGTGGCGAATCCGTAGCTGGCGTTTGGCTTCTGAGAACTGGGCTCTCTTCTTTTGGACATCCGCCGAAAAATCAGGGAAAACTCTGACCTCAGTGTTGTGGAAAGGGATGTTACCCTTCAACCTGGCCAGGCGTAGCACGGCATCCCGGTCCCGGAAGTTGAGCATCTTAGCGATAAATGTCCGCGGCGGGGCGCCCTGGGGGGGAGGCTTGGCAGCCAACCTGTGGGCCCTCTCCACCACAAATGAATCTGAGAATTCAGCGCGCCCAAAGGTGGTAATCAGCAGGTTTTCTAGGAATGAGGGGGGGTCCTGACCCTCCGCTCCTTCTGGCAGACCCACGAACCGCAAATTACACCTCCTCAAGCGGTTCTCCATGTCGTCCTGCTTCGCCAGGACCATAGTAAGTTGGTGTTGCATACGTTCTACCGCGACCTGAAGCGGTGGTATATCATCCTCCACGTGGCTAATCCTGGTCTCTGTCTCAGTCACACGGTCTCTGAGCTTCTGCAGGTCCTGGCGAATAAGTGACACATCCACCTTTACCTCCTCAATTTTGCCCGTCAGAGAGCTTTTGCAGTCTGAGATTGCCTCCAGCACACGTGCCGTGTTCTCAGCTGCAGAGTCTGTAGGAGTCGAGGAGCCGGCGCCATCTTCTCCCCCAGCCTCCTTCTCCGTGAGCCGGTATTTAGCAAGTTTTGCTGCCGCGCTGGAGGTCTGCTTCGGCGGCGACATGTTCCCTGCTCAGTGGGGTGTACACTCGCACGAGCAGTGATAGATTGAAAGTCAATTACAGCCCCAGGATAGTAAAATAAGGATCTTAGGCAAGCGGAGCTCCCGTTTCACACTCCTCACACCATGCCGTCCAGGCCACGCCCTTTAATTGCTTCATTTTGAACAGCTGAAGGCTTCTAACTCCCCAAACCTCTCTGGCCATTTCTACAGCCGACGCCTAATAGTAATTGGTGTATTGTTTAAACAAGGCAGAAATATATCTCCCGTCTATGACAACACACATAGATTTACCTGACTTCCTGTCACAATATATATATATATATATATATATATATATATGTAAAGTGGTGCGTAATTTGTCTGTGCTATATATGTACCTGTACCTAAATAAATGCATAAAATATTATTGCTCTTCAAATCATAGCACAGAAAATAGCTACAGAAGCTAATATGCAAGGCCTGAATATGTGTGAGTAAATGTGTTTCCATTGTGCCAAAAGCAACTTGTTGCACCTCCTAGGCATACTTGTAAAAATAATTACAGACTACACTACATTTCCATAAACAGGAAGAAAACACTTGCTGAACTGTATCCTTGCCTCCCTACGATGGCAACTGACTAGGTGTTACAAAACCTTCAGTTTGATTTGCTTAGTTACTCCCATGTCAGCAGTTCATTAGACACCCATGTAAAATCAAAGTCTCTCATCCTATTTTTTTCTCATGCCAAGATTCACTTTGTCTAACAAGAAAATTCATTGAAGTACAACAGAGCAAAATTATTCAGAAGACCTCCGTCTTTACACATTGTTCAGCAAAGCAGAACATAACTTTATTTCTAGAAAAAAAGTGAAGGTATTTACAGCAATGATTAAGAGGATAAAAAGGCGCTTTTTTCCAGTTGGTGCCTTAAGCCTTGTTTGTCTTTGAAAGAACACACAGTTTTTTTTTTTCCTTGACAGCTTGACGTAAATCGGAATATGTAAGTACTGTTCACAGTCGTATGAAGAAAAATAGTAATAGAAGATGGTTTCAGAATAATTCAGTAACTAGAATGGTGTATGTTCATTAATATTAGCAGTATTTATTAAGAATATCATTAAAGAAGGAATATATTTGAGGGGGTAAAAACTCAAGGTCTTATGTATGCCATTCTGGAGTGCAGGGCAGCTACAGCACTAATCAGTTTACAAACTCGAATACAGTAAGTCCCCTACTTACGAACAAAATCCATTCTGGGATCACACATACAAGGGCAAGTTCAGAGGGTAGTGATACATGGGGAGTACTCTGAATGGTCAGGGCTGGAAAGTGGGGTCCCCCAGGGTTCTGTCCTGGGACCAATCCTATTTAATTTATTCATAAACGACCTGGAGGATGTTATAAACTGTTCAATGTCTGTATTTATGGACGATACTAAGCTAAGCAGGGTAATAACTTCTGCGCAGGATGTGGAAACATTGCAAGAAGATCTGAACAAATTAATGGGGTTGGCAACTATATAGAAAATTAGGTTTAATGTGGAAAAATTTAAAATAATGCATTTGGGGGGCAAAAAATTGAATACAGTCTACTTACTGGGGGAGAACCTCTAGGTAAATCAAAGATGGAAAAGGACCTGGGGTCCTAGTAGATGACAGGCTAAGCAATGGCATGTAATGCCAAGCTGCTACAAACAAAGCAAACAGATTATTGGCATGCATTAAAAAGGGGATTAAAGGGGTTGTAAAGGTAATTTTTTTACAGTATGAAGGTAGGTTACAAGTACTGAACTTATTCTCTCTGGAGAAGAGACCCTTGATTTCAATTTACAAATACCGTACTGGTGACCCCACAATAAGGATAAAACGTTTCCACGAAAGGAAGTTTAATAAGACACTTGGCCACTCATTAAATTTTGAAGAAAAGAGGTTTAACCTTTAACTGCATAGGTGGTTCTTTACTGTAAGAGTGGTAAGGATATGGAATTCCCTTCCACATGTGGTGGTTTTAGCGGGGAGCATCAATACCCCCCCCCCCATTGACACAGACAGCTGAACTCGACCCCCACACCCTCATCACTGGTCACCATTGCTATCAATATGCCTAATGAGGAGGGAGACAGTGGTAAAAGGCGCTGCTCGGGTGTACATCTCTGGATCCAATTGGGCTCAGGTAAAAATAAGGATGGGGGAGCTGGGGGGATTCTGAAGCAGAGAAGGTTTCTTATCTTAATTCAAAGGACGCATTAAGGTAAAAAAAACTTGAGCTTTAGGCCGCATACACACGATCGATCCAGCCCGATGAGAATGGTCTGACGGACCGTTTTCATCAGGTCACAGACTGATGGCCTGATGGTCTGATGTGCGTACACACCATCGGTTCAAAATCCGATCGGGTCAGAACACGGTGACGTAGAACACAACGACGTGCTGAAAAAAACGAAGTTCAATGCTTCCAAGCATGCGTCGACTTGATTCTAAGCATGCGCGGGTTTTTGGTCTGATGCTTTTGTGTACTAACCATCGTTTTAGTCCGATGGTCAGGCGTCCATCGGACCGATTTTAAAGCAAGTTTTAAAACTTTGGTACGACGAACAACGGTCCGATGGGCCGTACACACGATCGGTTTGGTCCGATAAAACTGGCCTTAAGGCCAGTTTCATCGGACCAAACCAATCGTGTGTACGCGGCCTTAAAGTCACTTTAACTAGGGCAGGGATGCCCTTATAAGTAAAGAAAAATAAATAGATACACATAATAAATAAAAATTATATAAAATGATAAGTCTGGTCCAGCATTTGGTTAAGTTTCTGCCCTCTCTGTCTTGTTTCAGAGACTGTTGGACTTGCAGGCCTTGATTAAGACCACTAATCTAATTCTCTCTGCACTTCAGAAACAATCTTGTTTTTAACATCAGAGACCTTTCTCTTTCTGCTCTCACTAACCATTTGCAATCACCTCTACAATGCCGGTGTCTAAGTTGTTGGCCTTATCTTGCAGGGAAACCCAATTTTCTGGATAGGGAAAATGTGGCTTTAAGGCGTAGGACTTCTTGTTTTTTAACAATAGTACCTAATTTGCATTGCTTTCCATGCAGTTTGGTTTACCAGAACAAGCACAGTCTTGGGAGTAAAGAACAACTAAAAATTTCAACTATAAACTAGATTTGTAAATATGTAAATCATAAATTAAATGACTGTTTATAACATTTGTTTAATCTTTTTCATATCCTAAGATTTAAGGAAGGCAGGCAGCCTATGGCCACAGGCTTCTATGCTTATCACTTTGCTTCTGCCTGCCTTCTCTTTGCATGTATATTTTTTCCCCTACCAGTGGCGACTGGTGCTCAAAATGTTTGTGGGGGCGCAGACAACATCAATTGCAGCCTCACTGTCATGATCACTTAAAGTGGAGGTTCACCCAAAATTACAAGTATATCTTATAGCCTTCTGGAAATAGCATACATCTTCTAACGCTGCATAAAAAAATTGTGGTTTAAATACCTAGTTATTTTAGTTTTGATTGCTACTTCCTGCCTCTCGCTCCCACGGGAGAAGGCGTGCACCCTGCTTTCCCCGGCGCCGCACTGTCTCATGGGAGATAAGTGTATTTGCTCATTGAGACAAGGGGAACGCACGCACCGTTGTGGTTGCCATCACAACGGTGCGGGGACTTTCGATGACCGGGCGTTCGCGGTGCCGCTCAGAGATAACACATATCACATCCAAATGAGTGCTTGTAGGCTTCACATGCCCACAAGAAAAATGGAAACTGCCTTATGATATTTATATAAGTTATTCTTTCTAAAGAAAACAGACAGCCGATGAATTTAAAAACCAAAACCGTAAATGTTTTTATCTGCAATGGGGGAAAGAAAACGAATGGCCACGGAACCTCCGCTATAAAGCGGAGGTTCACCCTAATATATTTACATCTGACCAACTTCCTTATAGTTGTAAGAAGCACAGTCCGCATTTTTTTTTTATGCAGCACGTACCTTGTAATCAATCTTTTTAATCTGCTCCTCCCCGCGGGAGTAGGCGTTTCTATGCCTAAGAGAATCGTCATCTGGGAGGTCGGCCAGATGATTGACGGCTGTTCCCCCCGGTGGATAAGGCCCCGCCCCCCGTATTTTGTAGGCGCGCCCGAGTCGCACGAGCGCTTCCTGAAAAAGCCAAACATGTAAAGCGCAGGCGCCATATAGAGCCGACTCACATCTCTGCATGTTCGGCTTCTTTCGGAAACCCCGTAACTTGTGCGTGCCTACCAATACGGGGGACGGGCCTTATCCGCTGGGGGGAACAGCCGTCAATAATCTTGCCGACCTCCCAGATGACAATCCCCCTAGGCATAGAAATGCCTACTCCCGCGGGGAGAAGTACATTGAAAACATGGTACTAAAAGGATAAAAAAATGAAAAATTCCGGACTGTACTTGTTACGAATATAAGGAAGCTGGTCAGATATACATGTCAATTAGTCCCAATATTTCTTACAAAAGTGCACCTGTGAAAACAAATAATTAAAGTGTTCCAACACAGCACAGTGATCCGTGCTCTTTACCCCCCCCTTTTGAGAATTCACTCACCAGATGGTATGGACCCCTTAGCAATACTGCATGTGGTCAATCAGGCTTAAGCTGGTAAGCTGGAGGGCCACCCGTTTGAGAACCCTGATTTAAGCCAATTAATAAAGTAAATATCAAATATTTGTCTTTTTGTCAATGCCATTTTTTTGTGATTGTATATTTGCACTTTGCTAGTCCCAGGTCAGTGTCTTGTTGGATAGTGAAGATAGAATTTGGATGACAGACAAACAGTCTATACCCTTAAAAAAAGAGTTTCTTATAAAACCTGTCTCTGAATGAATACCATTAGCAAACACAATTACCCAATTTAGTAATGTTCTGTGAATTGGCAAGTATTTCTCAGCATATCTTTGTCATCTGTCCAAAAATATCTCTGTAAATGTTTTCAAGGCTTTGCAGCACCATCTTCTATGTAACAGTAAGCCATGCACAATTCCATTTTCTCCCTATCCATAAAGTGTTATTCATATCCTGGTTACAATGACAGTCATTTCAGACAGGGTTTTGTATTTGTAACCAGTTGTAAACACATACTACATTACTGTTGGGACTAAAGAGGAAGTCAAGGTGAGGTAAAGCTTTTTATCCAAGAATTCATTGTTCTGTTCTGTCAGAAATCGTATCTCCCCATCCCTGCCAGGCAGAAACATGTGTTCTTGTAGCTGCACTTAATCATTAGCAGAGTGAACGGTAGCACAGTATTGGGTTTTCTCCAGAACCAGGTATAAGCAATCTTTAGTGTCAATGCAGGTGACAGAGATAGAAACCAATGTCTACTCACAGCTGGACATCCATGTGTTTGCTACGTCACTGTATTGCACACATTTTACACCTCTGAATGTAGACAATGGGGGAGGAAAACACAGAATTATTTCTGTCTATTTTTGAATCAGAAGCAAATCAAAATATCCATCCTACCTCCAGGAAATATTAAAGCTAATAACAAAAAAATCTATATAACTCCATTTACCTAAAAGGGTAAGCAAAAGTAGGCAGTCAGAGTGTACGCCTGTGCCTGGGCTAGGACAGATACTGTATTACAGGGTCAACAAGACGAATAAACATTTTTTTAATTTATGAACATAGATTGCTTAACCATAAATAACACTTTAAAACTATAAAAATGACAAACAGAATGTAACACAGATATTACACCATAAACCACAGTGCTAACAGTGACATAATAAAGTGCAAATAGCAAAATATTAACCAATTTTTTTTTAATTAATGACATGTAGCGTCACCTCCGAAAGGGCCGCTGGATTAATAATGGGATCGGCAAATTAAGTTACATTTGCTTGGTCTAGGGGTGCACCAGAAGCCACTGAGTAGTAATTGAGTATCCACACAGTCAATAAAGATTTTCTCAATGCTTTAATTCCAGGCCAACATAGCCAAACATCAACTCGGTGAAAGGAGAATAGGTTGATGAGGAAATAGAGATTCTCAATGTCAGGCCTGGATATATGTACAGCAAAATCAGCCCCTTGAAAGATACAATTTTGCATGCGTCGCCACTTTAAATGCTGACTGGGAGGAACAGGTCTCTCTCACCGACCCGGCTCTAGGCCTCTGCCACAGGCCAGTGTAGTCTAGATAGTTTGTAAATGTCCGAATAGAGCAAATCCTCCCAGCAGTTATCTCAGCACAGATCACCGGGTGACAGCAGAGCGTACTCTCTACGGCATCGGGAACCTAGTAAGTCACTGCGGTCCCTTTAGTTTCGTCCCAGACCGAGACTTAGCAAGGCCTGGAAGCTTGGCCAGGTGGGCCACGCCGGCAGGGTCCATGGATGCGCACACCCTGAAGGTGGGTGCCGCACCCCGAATCCGGGACCCCGCGCAGGAGAACGAAAAAGAACACAGAACACATGAACTCCATCACAGATATACCCCTCCCCAGCATGCCCAGTGGGGAAAAAAACTTCCAATTGGCTGCTGGGGAAGACTCCATCCGCCAGAAATCCCTCTGGCTCCCACTGCCAGTCAAAGATGATACTCACATCCCCAGAATGCAGTCCGAGCCAGTGGACCTTTCCAGAATGACACAGGTCATTAACCTAAACAAATCACGACCGGGAGCAATGTAACTCTCCCAGTCAACTTGTTTTTAGCGTAGTGCCCATGCTGGAAGCAAGGGGGCGCTACAGACATGAACCCTTTTCAAAGTCCAATATCAGCCAATAAGCATGTGGTTAGTGAAAGTCCATAAGGTGATATAAATCTTAGTCCCAATATTTCTTACAAAAGTGCGCCTGCGAAAACAAATAATTAAAGTGTTCCAACACAGCACAGTGATCCGTGCTCTTTACCCCCCCTTTTGAGAATTCACTCACCAGATGGTATGGACCCCTTAGCAATACTGCATGTGGGTCAATCAGGCTTAAGCTGGTAAGCAGGGAATTTATACTTCCTCTAAGTTTTCTCATATGCTTGCAACTGATGCGAGAATCCACATGGTATAGTACACCATGTTTATTTAAAAAACAAGTGAAAACACACTTGCAATGTTCAAGAGTTAAAATCGCATTATCACAAATCCTAGGCAATTCCTTTAGGGCAGTGAGCTTGCTCCAGGAACTAGCTAGGCTCTCTCACAACCTAGCGTGCATTCCATCACTTGCCGAGCACAGCGTCACTGGGGTAAAAATGGTATAGTGCAGTGCTAAATCTAGTGATTGAAAAGATTAGGGCTCCTGCTGTTCAGACAAAAGCTGATAGCGGAGATTCACTAACGCAAAACGCATCACCAACAAAAAAGACCAATACTAAGCACTGGTAAAATGCGTCTCAATGATCGATGATTGGATGACAGTTAGCTCCCTCAAATTTAATGGATCCAAAAGAGAACTTCTCTCTCTCCACACAAACCAAAGCAAAAATCCTACCACAACGTGCACACCACCCACCATCCTTGTACAAACCATCACCCCCAGCACTAAAGTCAAAAGTCTCTGAGTCATCTTTGACTCAGACATGACAATGGATGCACAAAATTGATCAGCGGATCTCACCACCTTCGCCTGTTGCGTAGATTCATCCTCTTCATCCCGTAAGGAGACACAGCAGTAGTAGTTGGAACAATCATCAATTCCCGACTCGACTACACAAACTCACTCTACCTAGGACTTCCCAAATACCAAATTTCAAATCTACACGTTATGCAGAACACAGCAAGCAGACTGGTAACTGGGAAAAAACCCTGGGAATCAATCTCCCCATTCCTGAAGGCCCTCCACTGGCTAGCTGTGAAGGATCGGGTTACGTTTAAGACCCTCTGCCTCACTCACAAATGTACACAAGGAAACGCTCCGCAATACCTCTGCAACAAAATAAAGCACTACACCCCAAGCCACCCCCTCCGGTCAACTAACCAAAATCTTCTCCACATTCCCAAGACCCACTACAAATCAAAAGGTGAACAAAGTTTCGCAGTCCAAGGACCCCGGCTATGGAACGCTCTACCAATGGACAATCGCTTGGAAGAAAACCATCTGGCCTTCAGGAAGAAGCTTAAGACCCATCTCTTCTGAAGACACAGGCGGACACTGGCTACAAAAAGTGCCTGGAGGCAATTTAGTTTGCATTTGTAGCACCATACAAGTTACTCATTCATTCATTCATTCATAGCTGAGACCCCACATCACTGAAGTTTTGTGTACTTGATAGGGTACTACTACACTGAAGGGGAGGTAATTTAAAAAAAAGGGTATTTCAGAGAATCAAACAAAATGGATCTATATATTAGATACTATGAGCCCCAAAGTACTGAACATAGAATTGTTTTTAGTCCAATTGGTAATTTTTTGCATTTTTACTTATCACATTTTCTCTTATTTTTTATGTTTTTGCACACTTTTTTATTCATTGTTTTCATTTCATTACTCATATTTTAAATTTTTTGTTTTAATTTAATTAGTGTTTTTATTTTCATTTTTATTTCTATATAAAAAAAAATTATTATTATTATATATTTTGTGATTATTACATTTTTTTTTGCTTCAAGTCCACTTATATGTTACATCCTATTATTTACAACAGCATAATAAAACAAATTCATTAAGATATCGGATTGTCTGTCAGGAAATATTTTAGATATTTTAGAACGTTTTGTATTTTAAATAATTGGTGTAAATAGAAAGCATATCTATCTATAAACACCATATACTCCATAGGATATGATCCGAGAAATAGGTGTAGGGCAAATAGGAATTGAACATCAAGGTGTATTTGAAGTTGAGTGCACCCAATAGGATATGCCATCATGATCATGTGAGCGGATTAGTTCTGCGCATTGCTATATAACTAACTGGCAATCATGGAGTCTTTGGAGAGGTGAAACATGTTGATGTAGATTTTGCTTCCCCAGTGACTTCACGTCTGGCAAGCAGTGGAACACACACCAAGTTATGAGAGAGCCTAGCTAGTTCACAGAGTGAGCTGACTGCCCTAAAGTTATTGCCTAGGATTTGCCTAGGATTTGTGATAATTCTCTCATGTCTCTGGGGTATCACTATATTGTATACCAAAGTGGAACATTATCTGCTTCCTTCTCCCCTCGGGTGACACATTTGTCACCATTCAGGGGGAGGGGGAAATGGGTACTTGTTTTTGACCTGCGCTCCCAGCACAGGAAGACTCCCATTTGCTGCTTGAGATCAGGAGCTTTCCGATCACGTGTCCACCAATCACGGTGGTCACATGACCATAAGCCCCACCCTGCCTCCCGGCATTCTAAACCCCTTAAAGGCGTTAGCTCTAAAGGGGTTAAAGTGGTCCTAAAGTCTAACATGTTTTAAGCCTTAATGCATTCTCTGCATTAAAGTAAAAAACACCCCACTATCTGTTCCTTCTCCCTCCTATCACTAAAACATACTTGACTCCTCTCAACTATCCAGCAGCGTAGCTCCCTTCACTTCATTGTTTCACAGAAGACGCTGAGGGCAGTGGGAGTCATAGGCTCCCAATCAACATCTTTTGAGTAGGGAGCGGGGGCATACCTACCCTGTGTGTGTGTTTATGGATGCACACAGCCTGACTCAGGAGTGTGCCCACATGGGTGCTACCTTGCACTCGGCTTGCTATGAGGGCACTTACAGTAGAGACGAGGAGGAAATCAAATGGAACTTAAATCAGTTTTCTTTTTCTTTTTAATGATTAAAGTGAAACATTAAAATGCCCAGCTCCTTTAATCCTGTTGCTGCCAGTTTTCTACGGCGTACATGTTCTCAATATGAAGGGGAGCCTTGCCAGGGCCCCATCCCTGGCAAAGCACCTTGCCACCAGCGTGCAAGCACCCATTGTTTCCTTAGCAACAAATGATAGCTGGAAGCTGTCACATTAACCCATGTCAAACATTTCTGCCCCTTTCACATTGAGGCGTTTTTCAGGCAGTACAGCGCTAAAAATAACGCTGCTATACTGCCTGAAAAAAACCTGCCCTGTAGTCTTCAATGTGAAAGCCCGAAGGCTTTCACACTGAAGCAGTGCGCTAGCAGGACCGCTCCAAAAGTCCTGCTAGCCCCCTCTTTGCAGCGGTATAGGAGCGGTAAACACACCACTGAAATCAATGGGAAACCGCGGTAATACCGCTCGCAATGCGCCTCTATAAATACCATACCAGAACCATCTCCGAGCATGCAGCCTGGCTGGATCAGTGGAGCTGTGTATAATATAGCTTTGCTAGAATTATTCCGTAAGTACTCTGACATAGCAAGACATGGCAAATATACATATTATGCAACAAGTGATGTCTGTGTCCTCAAGTATATAAAGATGGTGCTGTTTGAGAAGTCAACATACTATATAATTTGCTTGGCTAGAGACAGAATGTGATTTTGGGCACTGTGTTGCAGTGCTTTCTGTGTCTTCCAATGGACTACAGCTGAATGGGTTAACATTACCACACCTCCATCCATCAGTTGACAAGCAGAAGGCAGCATTGAATCCTGAGAGATGAAGTTCAGAAAATAAATTCTACTATGGGAGTGAATGAACTGCAATTTCCAATGTGAGACGGATAACAAAGAGGAAGAGCTGAATACTAAGAGATTGCTCTTTCTTTGTTGCGAGGAGACTAAGGTGTGCATTACGCTGCACCTGTGTGCACATTGACTTTCTGCAACCATGTATTGAGGACTGGAGTCACTCCAGGCAGATCCAGAAGTGAGCTGATGTTTGAACAGTGAGACCCCTGTTGCTGTATTGCTGGGACTAGTGAGAGATGAGAGGACACTTTTGCCATTAACTTGTTGCTGCTAGCTGAGACTGAGAACATAGGGACTGTCCATATGTTAAGACCTGCAGTAGTTAGGGTACTGCGGCCTTCTTTCCGTCTCCCAAGATGATTCTTCTGAATGGTTAGCGTGTTCCCCATCCCCAAGCATGAGCCAAGACTTCATGAAGGGTGTCCAGATATAGAATGCTTTATTGAGGGCAGGTTGCCTATATTTATACAGCAAAAGGAATACTTGGTGTAATCAGATATACAATCACCTCCTCCTCCCCCATCATCATACAATGGTGTACTAACGAGCCCCTCTTCAATAGACCTATTTTAGGAGGCAGACGTCTGTCTCCGATAGAATCCACATGAGGTAATTACTGGTCATTTGTCCAGACAGGTCATTCAGAGGAAAGAACTTCTCACCTGCTAAACAATAGAACTTCACACAATGAACACTTCTTCAGAGACAGACTAAAGATCATTTACATGACACCTTGAGATATTGAGAGCAGTTTAAGGAATAAACCAATTATCTCCAGGTGCAGAGCACCCTAATTTTCCCAATGTTAGAACACCCCTCTTCCACACAAGGTATCCCTGCCATTACATATCTCCTGATGGCCCCGATCTGGGGGACCAACATATCCAAAATTCACCCAGATCGGTCCAGGGGTTCTTAAAAGACAAACAGAGTCTATGAGAAAATCCAGAATACAGTCTATTTTCTTCACAATACTCCCCCTTAGTTCCATGGGTCGGCATACCCGCCTAGACCCTGCCGGGTTGGCTAGGGGATGTCCGGGTCAAAATTATACTTCCAAGCCGGTTTGGCGTAAAAGTCCTTCCGCATTGCCGTTCTGCTTGCCCAGGCGGTATTGCAGTGTGAAATTGTAAGGTTGCAATGCTAGACTCCAGTGCAGCAACCGGGGATTGTCTCCAGAGACTCGGTTGAGCCAGATGAGGGGGTTGTGGTCAGTGAGAATGGTAAAGGCACGGCCATAAAGGTACGGTTGGAGCTTCTTTAAGGCCCATACTGGAGCCAGGCATTCTGTTTCCATGGTGACATAGCTGACCTTCCAAGGTAATAACTTGTCGCTGAGGTATGCCACCGGGTGCTCCATGCCGTCTTAAGTCCCTGGAACGCCGTTGCACACTCCGAGAACCAGGCTACCTGCTTGGGTAGGGACCTTTTGGTCAGGTCGGTGAGGGATTTCGCTAGGGTGCTACACTCCGGGACGAACTTTTTATAATACCCGGTGGTGCCTAGGGACGCCAATACTTGCGTCTCGGTGTGGGGCTGGGGCCAATTGGCTATGGCCTCTACTTTCGCGGCTTCGGGGCACTGTTTCCCAGACCCTACTTTAGGCCCTAGGTATTGAACCTCTGCCATGCCCCCATGGCAGTTCTCGGGTTTCAGGGTGAGATTTAGTTTCTCCCCCAACCCAACTTGCTCTAAGTTACCTTGGTTAGCTGCCAGCTGGTCAGGTAAGGGAAGTCCTTCACTAGCGTCAGTGGACAGGGCACAGATAGTGGCCACGTCCTTAGAGCGCTCGAAGTACGGTTTCAACCTGTTCACATGAAAGGCTTGTCTGCTCCTTTCATCCGAACATTTGGACACAATATAGGTGGTGTCGCTAATCCGTTCCACCACTTTGAATAGCCCCTGCCACGCTGCCTGTAGCTGGTCCTTTTTGGATGGTCCGAGGGCTAATACTTTTTGCCCTACTTCCAGGTTCCTATCTCGTGCTCCCCGGTCATACCATTGTTTCTGTCGTTTCTGGGCTGCCTGTAGGCTCTCCCGAACTGATTCGGTCAGTGCCCGCAGGCGGTGCCGGAACTCCAGCACGTATGGCAAAACCGGGATCCCTTCCTCTCCTGTGTTGCCCTCCCAGTGCTCCCGTATGAGGTCCAGGGGTCCCCAGACGTTTCTCCCGTATAGGAGTTCGAAGGGGAGAACCCGGTTGACGCCTGGGGCACTTCCCGGTAGGCAAACAGGAGATGGGGTAGAAATTTCTCCCATTGACCACAGGACCCTGTGAACGCTGTGAGCATCTGCTTAAGCGTGCCATTGAATCGTTCACAAAGGCTGTTGGTCTGGGGGTGGTAGGGGAAGCTAAATAACGGTTTCACCCCGCAGCTCTGCCATAACTGTTGAGTGACAGTTGCTGTGAACTGGGTTCCCTGATCTGAGTGTATTTCCCTGGGGAAACCTACTCGAGAAAAGATCTTGACTAGAGCTTCTGCTACTGTCTCCGCCTCAATGTTGGGGAGCGCCACCGCCTCAGGGTATCTGGTGGCATAGTCCACCACCGTGAGGATGTAGCGCCTTCCGGAGGCGCTGGGTTTGTTGAGGGGCCCTATCAGGTCTACTGCCACTCTGGAGAATGGTTCCTCTATTATAGGTAGGGACCGTAACTTGGCCTTGGGGTGGTCCCCCCGTTTCCCAATCCTTTGACACAAATCACATGTCCTGCAATACGTCTGCAAGTCCTTGGATATCCCTGGCCAGAAGAACGTCTGGGTAAGGCGATCCTTAGTTTTCTTGATACCCAGATGTCCGGCTAGCGGGATATCATGGCTGAGCTTTAGAAGCTCTGCCCTGTATTTGCGGGGTACAACTAGCTGTCTTTTTATAACTTGGGCTGCCCCACTTTCCAATCCCCCTGTGACCCTATATAGCAGTCCCTTGTCCCAGTTAAAGTTCTCTTGAGCATTACCTTCCTTAGGGGTACCTACGGCCTTCCTGTAACCTGCTAAGGTGGGATCTGACTGCTGGGCTTGGCCAAAGTCTTGTGGAGTGCCCCAGAAGGGGATAGGGTCAGGGCATACTACAGGGTTTTCGGTTCCTACCTGTGGTTCCTCAGAGTGCGTCTGTCCAGCTCGGTGTGCTTGCGTCCTGGTAGTCACAGGGCAGGTTCCAGCGGGATCTGGGGTAAGCAGCTGTGAGGTTAGGCACCCCAAATCGTTCCCCAACAATACTTCTGCAGGTAGGCCCGACATAATGCCTACTTCCATCTGCTTGGCTCCGGTGCCCCAATTTAGCTGCACTTGGGCTGTGGGTAGTTTGTGTATGGCGCCTCCTGCCACTCTTACTGCAACAGTCCTGTTGGTGCGCGCCTTCGCAGATACGGTGTGAGGTTGCACCAGAGTGAGGGTGGCCCCAGAGTCTCGTAGTGCCTCAGCCTCCTTTCCATCTACTGTGACCCATTGTCTGTGGTGCACCCGGTTGTCCCCCTCGGTTTGTGCTAGGTTCACCTCATGTAGTACGGTCCATTGCTCAGCTTCAGGGTTGTGGTCTTCCAGCGGTTCATGCTGATAGTGAGGGCGGCTGCCCTTGGTGGTGGTGGCCGCTCCCAATTGCCTCTGCTCCGCTGAGGGCAATGTATCTTGTAGTGCCCTGGCCGATTGCATTGGTGACATACCAATGGCGGTTTCTGGTTAAAATTAGGTGGTGTAGTGGGTGGTCCTGCGATCGGTCGGTGGTAGGTCACAGGACTAGGCGTTGGGGTGCTGGACCTTACCAGGGGGTGGTTTCCACTAGTCTCTGACCCAGTCCTTGGTGTCTGCAGGTGTGTGGTCAAAAAATTGTTCCAGCAAGAAGAGTTGTAGCACCTCCTCTAGCGTCGCGGCTTGGCAGCCTTGTATCCAGTTTTGGGCCGCCCGATACATCCTAAAAGCCCATTCGGTGTAGGAGTCTCGGCCCCCTTTACGTAATGCCCGAAACTTTTTCCTGTAAGTCTCTGGGGTCACGGCATACCTGGCTAGCAGAATGTCCTTTACACTGGCGTAGTCGTGTATGGCTGTGTCAGGAACTGCTCGGTATGCCTCTGCTGCTCGGCCCGTGAGTTTGCTGCTTAGAATCGCGGCCCATTGCTCTAATTCCAGACCCTCCAAAGCACATTGACGCTCAAGGTCTTGTAGGTATGCGTCAATTTCCATTTCTCCATCCGAAAAACTTTTAAACGCAGCATAGTTAATCTTTCTCCGCTGCCCTCCATTTATAGATCTGGCTGAGGAAGCGGTGTCTTCTTGGTTTACGCTTGCCTGTTGTGCTCTGCGTTCTGCGCTCACCTGCTCCAGAACTTGCGTCACCATCTCTGGTGTGGGCTTTGGCCCATATAGGTTTAGCCTCCACATAACCTTCTGTTGGAACTCGGCTTCCTCCTGGCTGACATTCGCCATGCTGCTGGTTTGGTCGCCCTCCATTAGTTCTGCTATGAGGGTAGCTTTCTTTTTGTTGCTTGTCACCTGGCCTCGGGGTTCCAGCAGATCCTTTAGCGTAGACCTCTTCAGTCTCTCGTAATGCTGGGCCATTCACTTGTTGTCTTTATGCGTCCCATTCAATCCCACTGCTGCCACCAGTTGTTAAGACCTGCAGTAGTTAGGGTACTGCGGCCTTCTTTCCGTCTCCCAAGATGATTCTTCTGAATGGTTAGAGTGTTCCCCATCCCCAAGCATGAGCCAAGACTTCATGAAGGGTGTCCAGATATAGAATGCTTTATTGAGGGCAGGTTGCCTATATTTATACAGCAAAAGGAATACTTGATGTAATCAGATATACAATCACCTCCTCCTCCCCCATCATCATACAATGGTGTACTAACGAGCCCCTCTTCAATAGACCTATTTTAGGAGGCAGACGTCTGTCTCCGATAGAATCCACATGAGGTAATTACTGGTCATTTGTCCAGACAGGTCATTCAGAGGAAAGAACTTCTCACCTGCTAAACAATAGAACTTCACACAATGAACACTTCTTCAGAGACAGACTAAAGATCATTTACATGACACCTTGAGATATTGAGAGCAGTTTAAGGAATAAACCAATTATCTCCAGGTACAGAGCACCCTAATTTTCCCAATGTTAGAACACCCCTCTTCCACACAAGGTATCCCTGCCATTACATATCTCCTGATGGCCCCGATCTGGGGGACCAACATATCCAAAATTCACCCAGATCGGTCCAGGGGTTCTTAAAAGACAAACAGAGTCTATGAGAAAATCCAGAATACAGTCTATTTTCTTCACACCATACAACTATAATCATTATGTACTGCATGCAGACTTTACTGGGACTCATACTGCACCACTGTAAAAACTGGGCCACAACACTAGCCTGCTGAAGATCTAGGGTTAAAGATTGTTCACTCAAATAGCTGCTTTGCAAGAACTTTGCTTATTGCTGCCATTCATATAGAGTGCACTCTAAAGTGCATATAGCCTATTGTTTAGAGAGGAGTGATCACAATATTGATTATCATTGCTGTTATTGTTTTATAATGCCATTATGGATTACCAGGCTTTTTCTAATTTAGCTGCATAGAACTCCATTTAATGCTGGTATGGTCTATTGAACATATTGTCAAGTAAACTGTGATTGATCTAATCCTTTACCTACTCATTTATGTTCACATTTCTGTTTACTTTAGTCCATGGCATTATATTGAACTAATTTATCACCAACCAGTCTGATGTTTGCTTTTTCATACTGAAACCTAGTTGTGTGCAGGGTATCTATATGTGTGCTCCCAGTAGCAGTGCAGAATATATTTGCTTAACCTGGTGTGTCAGTGTGGTTGAGGTTGTTCTCAGCATTGAGGCAGAAGAACAGAGAGCCCAATTTACCAAGCAATGCCTATTGGGGTAGCGCTATATTATGCTGCCAAATGTAGGCTGACTGACACTTACCCACTCCTCCCTTTAAATATTTTTATCATCCAATCAGTAGGTACGTTTTCTAGTGGATACAGAGCATACTCACTGTGCTTTTTTTTATATTTACTTTGACACCACAGAAGCTTCCCACCATTCAACAAAGACTCATGTCCTGTATATTAATTAATGTAAAAACCAAGGTATTCACAGGCACATAAAATGCAGAACCTGAACATAAGCCTGCTGTAAGCACTAAATCAAAGCAACATTTAAATTCATGTTCTTATTTATGGGACTTATAAATAACTGGAGGGGCCAACATATTCCAAAAAATATTTGATTAGCAAGAAACAGCCATAATTATTTTTTAATGCAGAACGCAAACAAGAGTTTAAATCCGCATCTGCAATGTTTACAGTGCAAATGTTACAGAGACCAATGGAAAATCAGAAGTTCATGGGAGGAAGTGTAGATTTCACAAGGCATCCGCTACTAATTTATCTTCACATGGTAGAAAATATGCATATTTATTGCCTAGCCCTTTTTATGAGTTCCAGATTATTTATATGTTTGCAATTATTTGTGTTAGGATGTGAGCACAAATCAAATCTCTGTCACAGACAGTGAGTCTCTAATTTAGTAAGTGTATATTTTTAATATAGTACCGAGTGACATGCAGACACTGTTTAAAAACTCCAAGTTTATTTAGTAATAGAGATTTATAGGCATAGTTAATACACATTCTGTCTCTTAGCTGGCACAATTTTCAAGAGGAAGCACCCGGAACACACGGCGTCTTTATCTCCGGGGAGGATATTACTACTAGGAGATCTTTATGTGTTATTTACCAAACTAAATTTAAAAAGATCTGGATGTCTTCAGTTGTATATATTATCACACCGCTGGACAAAATTCTATATGCTTATGAAGCCAGTCTGAGCTTTTATTTTTGTGGTAGGCGCCATTTAAGATGAGAATCTTGGTCTTACACCAATGTTATGCACAGATGAAAGCACAGTATATATGAAGTCAAGAGTTGCTCTCTATTCCTGATCTGGTTTTAGTTGCACAATTTTGCATTTCCATAATTTTTTCTTTCAAGTGACAATTGGTGCCCAGGACAAATCTAGAGGATAGATTTGCTTAAAGGGGGCATAGACAACAATAAACACATGACAGGGCTGTGATAACAGACACTTTATGATTTCCGAATGCCTGGTACACATGATGAGATTATCGGATGAGTGATTGTTAGTTTTATTTTTGCATGCTAGTCTAAAATCGAAAATGACAAGTTTACTAAAGTTACGAAAATTCTCATACGACAGAATAAAAATTCGGAAGTGATGTAATGTGTTGTAATGTATTTGTATTGTATTTTTGAACATCCACTGTGCTTATGAAAATCGTACGATCTGGTATACGAGAACAATTTATGTGCTTGTCTCAGCGGATAATTTTGCATGAATTGTTGTGATCGGCTCTCGAAAGCTGTGTAGTAACGATCAAATTATTGTATGATCTCTTCAAAAGGGGTATTTTTCGTACAATTTTCTGATCGTGTATACAGGCCTTAACTACAAAAAGTGTAAGAAAAATGCAGGTCATGTACAGTGCCTTGAAAAAAGTATTTATACCACTTGAAATTTTCCACATTTTGTCATGTTACAATCAAAAACATGAATGTATTTTTTTGGGATTTTATGTGATAGATCAACACAAAGGGCCAGATTCAGGTAGAGTTAGGCTGGAGTATCAGTGATACTCCAGCCTAACTGTCACTTTAAGCCGGCGTTTCTGTTTTCTGTAACCAGAAAACAAGAAACGCCGGGTTGGAGTTCCGATGTGATCGGCGCAATTGAATTTCGCCATCGCATCGCAACTTTAATTTAAAAATGGCGCCGGCGTTCCCGCTGATTAGTTTAAATAATACACGCCCCGTACCCGCCCAATTTCAATTCCGCCTGCTCATTTGCGATGTGCTGCCGCAACTTTAGGAGCAAGTGCTTCATGAATAACAGCACTTGCTCCTAAAATTTCGCCAGAGTAACGTAAATGAGAAACATTACTCCAGAGCAAAGATGCTCCCATCTACCTGAATCTGGCCCATAGTGGCACATAATTGTGAAGTGGAAAGGAAAATGATAAATTGTTTTCAGGATTTTATACACATCAATATGTGAAAAGTTTGGCGTGCATTTGTATTTCACCCCCCTGAATCAATACTTTGAGGAACCACCTTTCGCTGCCATTAATAGGATTTAGATCTGACCTTTAACTGGGCCATTCTAACTCATGAATATGCTTTGATTAAAACCATTCCATTGTAGCTCTGGCTGAATGTTTAGGGTCATTGTCCTGCTGAAAGGTGAACCTCTGCCCCAGTCTCAAGTCTTTGAATTCCATCGGAAAAAAAGAGAACATCTAAACTCGATGGAATTTATCGGAATATCCGATGGACAAACTCAGATGGGCACACACACGGTCAGACTTTTTCCATTGGAAATTACGATCATGTGTACCAGGCATAACAAGTTTGCTGTGTCCCCTATATGGCTTCTAGCAAACTGTAAACGGCACTTCTTATGACTTTATTTCAGCAATGCTTTCTTCTTGCCACTCTTCCATAAAGGCCAGATTTTTGGAGTGCACGACTAATAGTTGTCTTGTGGACAGATTCTACGTCCTGAGCAGTGGATCTCTGGAGCTCCTTCAGAGTTACCATGGGGCTCTTGGCTGCTTCTCTGATTAATGTTTTCCTTGCCTGACCTGTCAGTTTAGGTGGACGGTCATGTCTTGGTAGGTTTGCAGTTGTGCCATACTCTTTGCATTTTCAATGATGGATTGAACAGTGCTCCATGAGATGTTTAAAGCATGAGGATTTTTTTTATAAACTAACCCTGCTTTAAACTTCTCCACAACTTTATCCCTGACCTGTCTGGTGTATTCCTTGGCCTTCATGATGCTGTTTGTTCACTAAGGTTCGCTAATAACTCTTTGAGGGCTTCACAGAACAGCTGCATTTATACTGGGATTAAATTACACATAGGTGGAATCTATTTACTCTATTTACTAATTAGTTGACTTCTGAAGTCAATTGGTTCCACTAAAGTTTAATTGGGGTATCAGAGTAGGGGGCTGAATACAAATGCATACAACACTTTTCAGATATTTATTTATAAAACATTTCGAAAACCATTTATCATTTTCCTTCCACTTCACAATTATGTGCCACTTTGTGTTGGTCTATCACATAAAATCTCAGTAAAATACATTTACATTTATGGTTGTAAGACAAAAAACAATGTATCTCCTGTTAGACCGGAGTACTTTCAAATTACCCGCGTCGTATCATTAGTCTGAATCCTCAAACCATGGTACGACGGCTTCGGGCTTCGATCCGACAGGCTTACGTCTTCATACGCCGTCGGATCTACGCTGCAATCTTTTTCCGCCCGCTGGGTGGAGTTTGCGTCGTTTTCAGCGTCGGGGTATGCAAATTAGCTTTTTCCGGCGATCCACGAAGTTACGATCGTCCGTCGCATTCTCTTACGGCATCTGTAGTCATCTTTTTGCTGCGTAAAGTTAGGGAAGCAAAAATCTGGTCTATAGTTAGACAGCCCATGTTAAGTATGGCCGTCGTTCCCATGTCGAATTTCAATTTATTTTTTTTGTTTTTGAGCAAGTCGTCCGGGAATAGGAATGTACGTAAACGACGCTACTCAGAAAAAATATGACGTAACAACGTAATTTCGCGCAATGCACGGTGGGAAATTTCTGAACGGAGCATGCGCAGTTCGATCGCCGCGGGGATGCGCCTAATTTAAATGCTTCACGCCCCCTAATCCCGTATTTCGATTCCGCCGCAAGAAATACACTACGCCGCCGTAACTTACGGGCCGAAATCTACCTGAATTCGTCTTAGAGCCCGGTAAAATACGGGGGCGTAGTGTATCTCTGGTACTCTGTGCCAATGTAATTGTATGTGAATCTGGCCCAATGCCTTCTAAGTGTAGCAATAAAACATTTAATTAATACAAATTGTTATGGAAGCACTCACAAGCAAGCGTTTTTTTTCCAGCATAATGTATAAGGATCATCTGCACTGTCCCGGAGTCATGCCTGGTGTTTCTTGCTGTAGGTAGCCGATGTGGATGCCCGTGATCCAGCAATGCATGATACACAGAGATGTTACTTCTGGAAGTGGTGTCTCTGTTTATCAACAGACTTAAAGGAAATAATAAAAATGTATTGTGAACATTTGCATTAATGGAGGAAGAGCGTTTTTTTTCAACGGGTCTACAGAGGCAGCGGCGGAGGAAGACATCATAATTGACAGTGGTGCTACAGTAGTAATTTTTAATAAAGGACTTGTCAAAAACCATCTCGTGTTTTTATTACACTGCATTGTTTTGTTTTTTTGGTGAATGGGTAGTGGTACTATGTACCTCAGACTCATTCACATGAAGGGGAGCTTGGATCTGGGGGCCCCTTGTTAAAGGGGGCTTCCAGATTCCGATAAGCCCTCCATCCGCAAACCCCCTACAACCACAGCCCAGAGTTGCGGGGAAGAGACCCTTGTCCCCATCAACATGGGAACAAGGTGCTTTGGGGTAGGGGGCAAAGCACCCCCATGTTGAGGGCATGTGGCCTGCTATGGTCCAAGAGGGGGGCGGGCGCTCAGTCATCCCCTCCCCACTTTTCCTGGCTTGCCCGGCTGCATGCTCAGAAAGGGGTCTGGTATGGATTTTGGGGGGTGGGGTGTGGCCCACGCCATTTAAAAAATAATAATTTTCAATACATTTTGCATTGCTAATATTGCTTCTAAACACAAGTTGCATGTCACAAATCGTATCAATTAAGATATTGATCCGACTTGGATGCGACTTGCATTCAATTCAATGGGCTGAAATTGGAAGTCTGACCACAGTAACCTAACCTACAGAAACCTTTTCCAAAGTCGGATTGACACAAGTCAAACCAGTTAGGACGGCTCTCAAAGGAAACCATTGATTTTGACATGTCATGCGACTTGTGCTCTTGAAGTTGAGTTGCTTGTCGCACCAGTGTGAACCAACCCTAAAGGTATAAAGAGCTTAAAAAAAGGGAAAAAAAAGGTACAGAGAGATTTGTATACTCTAGATCAAATCAAATTCAAAAATGTATTAAATAACTAAATTAACAGTGTCAATTATTATTAGATAACTTTAAAATAAAACATTCTGTGAGCGACCAGCCTCTTCCTGCAAGGTGACAACTCGGTAAGATTGAGAGCAGAGGCTGTACTCGCAGCTAACACAGTCCAAACAACCTGCTTTTTCTGAGTGACCAATTAAGGGTTTAGGTGGCACTAGCAACTACCACCCTATGCTCACTTAGTACAATTTTTCACAGCCCTGTAATCGTCATGTCGCATCACTGGGAAAAGTGTGACAATGCTAGATGGAATGAAAAGTACTGCATACAGCATTGCCACCCATCAACGGGAAGCAAGGTCTGCACACTTGCAGGATCAAGAGATGTGTTTACCACAAAGTAGATCAATAAAGATGAGGTGATTTCTACTTGCTATAGGTTGAATTACATTTTGACTGTAAATACATTGCAAAAAAAGCAGCAACTTCACAATAAAACCCATGTTGTAGCGTTTCGAAAAAAATGCTAATGCAACAGGTCCGTAACTCACAATAGCACATTCTCGGCCAAGATACAAAACAAATCCTCAGCACCTCTGCAAAATCTGTGAACTGAACTTCAGCAGGTGTCAACTACATTGTAGCATGTTTACATATGTTTTTCTGTTACAAGGTAACAACTAACCCTGTATTTCTAATTTCACAGAATGCATATTGATGCCTGGAGAAAGGGAAAAAAAACACATATTGCAAATGCTGTATAAACAAAATTAATATATATTTTATATGTCCCAAATAGAGTATAAATGTTAAATAATGGGTCTGCAGCACACAGTAAAATGGAGAGGAAGTCTAGCCACAATAATAAAAAAAAAAAAAAACACTATGTCACGTTGTATAGCACAGGGATATCATCAGATGGCCTGGGTTTGGAAGGTTTACAAACTCCAATCTTCATCCCATCCTGAGGACCTGGGATTATCATTGGGAACACTGACACTCTGTCCTACCGGCTGAGCCAAGGGAAAGATTCTGAAATAGTACAGGTTTTTTTTTTTTTTTTTTTTTAATAAACAGTTATTGAAAGCTTTTACAAAAATAACCATGACATCATGTTGAAATCCTCCAAATAATTAGAGTATACAAGTATACAACATCTGATGTTAATTGTAGCAGCAAGCAAGCAGTCTCAACATAAAAAGTCTACAGTCCAGGACATTTAAAATATATGTACTGTGATCACAACATTTTAAAAATGACATTGTAGAGCAGAAGACACTGACAATGTAAATTCTACTTTCTCTTTTCTTTGTAGTAACAAATACTAAAAAGAGAGTTTGTGTCACTGGGAAGAAGAAAGTCAAAAAGTGAATATTGAAATCTTGTCCAATATAATAGTGCAGTGCAATATATTAGTCCATGCCAAATCTTCAACAAGAGAAAGTATAGTAGATATGTTGGAAATAGACGGCCCAGATGGTGTAAAGCTGTGCATCCTAACGACATACAGGAGTCAAAATCCATGTGTCACCTTCACCAAAGACACTTAAAGCCACTTACCTCATATATATAAACCCCTGATTAAACAGGACAGTCAAACAAAACATTCCCTGAAAGGGGTCTATGGATCTTCTTGCAGCTAATAGGAATCTGGAGTGATGATTCCTCTGTGGTGGTATCGATATTTAAAACAGATAGAGAAATATAGTGCTCTCTGCTAAAATTGGCTTTATTATAAAAAAAAGGAAATCATTTACAAGTCCAGCACTTATAATAAGTCCAAATGTCGAGCGCTCAAATGATACAACACAAGGTGAAAGATAGCCACGGGTGACATCATGACATCATATGTAGCTCCTTCCCTTAAGCGTTACATCCTGGGCGGGACTTTCCAACCACAATTAGCATTTTTTAACCACTTGCGGACCGCCGCATGTACATTTACGTCAGCAGAATGGCACAGGCAGGCACATCAACGTATATATACGTGCCTGCCTTGCAGTGGGTCGTGGGTCCGATCGGGACCCCCCCGGTACATGCGGCGGCCGAGCGATCCGGGATGAGGGGGCGGCTATTCGTTTTTGTCCGCCCCCTCCGGATCGCTCCCAGCCAATCCGCGCGCTCCCGCTGTGTCACTTTCACTTCCTCCTCCTGTGTAAACACAGGAAGAGGGAAGTGATGTGATCTCTCCCCTCGGTGGTATTTTCACATCTCACAGTAAGTCTGCAAAACACTACACTGACACCAGGACACACAGGCAGACTTAACCCCTTGCGATCACCCCCCCCCCCCGTCACAGTGTCACTGAATACAGTAATCATATATGTATGATTACTGTATTTAGTGTCAGTGTGACAGGCAGTGTGACAGGCAATTAGTGTTAGGTTCAGGGTAGCCCCCGTACCCTCCCTAATAAAGTTTTAACCCCTTGATCACCGCCCTATTTAACCCTTTCACTCTCTATTGCCAGCGTCACTAAGCGTTCATTTTTCTGATTGCTGTATTAGTGTCGCTGTTCCTGCTAGGTAGCGATTTTTTTTTTACTAAAGACATGTGGCTAAATAAATTTTGGCCTAAATGTTTGACTAAAATTTAGTTTATTTGATTTTTCTTATAACAAAAAGTAAAAAATATTGATTTTTTTTCAAAAATGTCGCTCTATTTTTGTATATAGCGCAAAAAATAAAAATTGCAGAGGCGATCAAATACCACCAAAAGAAAACTCTATTTGTGGGAAGAAAAGGACGCAAATTTTGTTTGGGAGCCACGTTGCACGACCGTGCAATTGTCAGTTAAAGCGACGCAGTGCCAAATTGCAAAAAGGGGCCTGGTCCTTTACCTGCATTTTGGTCCGGGTCTTAAGTGGTTAAATGCATGTCCTTTCATCATGCTTTTTAATAATATAAATCCGGTCACTTACTATTTTACAATCCACCGCCGCCGCTCCACATAGTTATTCAAAAAAAGATTTATAAAACTATGTCCACACTGTTGTCATTTTCCTTGTGGGCATTGTAAAGCCCACAAGCACTTACTTCCTGGAAGTCTTGGATGGGGAGTTCTAATGGGGTAGCGCACTGCATCCTGGGAAATGATGACACACATTTCCCAGCAGCATTAGCGTGCTGAGGAGCCGAGGAAGATGATGCCAGAATCCTATGTGATTCTGAAGGCAGATTTCGTGGGACCGCATAGCAACAGGCGTTTCCAGGTAAGTCTAATGAGCACAATAATGAAAAAAAATAATTTGGGATGGAAACTCCACTTTAAAGGGTCACTAAAGGAGAATTTATTTTTGCTGAAATGACTGTTTACAGGGTATATAGACATACAAGTTAACTGATTACTTTTAAAAATGATTAAAAATAGATAAAAATCAATCATATAATGTGCCTCTAGTTTCACTTTTGTTTTTAAAATGGTTTCATGTTTCTGTGAAATAGAGAAGACACACAGAACAAAAACAAACAAATCCAATGCAGTGTTTTGTTTTTAAAATTAATCTGTTTTAGTTTTAGACACACAGCTTAGACCACAGTGAAAATCTGCCATGAGTTTTTTCATAATGAGCCAGACAAGCAGGAAGTGTGGAGATCACAGAAGTATTACAGCTACTTCAACTCAAAAACGAACAATGAGAACATGAAAACTGCACTGCATTAAAGTAAAGGAAGCTATTTAGCTAAAAAAAAATCCTTTAGTGATCCTTTAAGTGTTCAGCTTGCCATTTTGTATTACTCTAAGGCCCCGTACACACGACCGAGAACCTCGGCAGAATCCAGCGAGAAGCTCGCTGGGATCCATATTCTGCCGAGATACTCGGTTGTGAGTACGTTTTCGCCGAGTGTCCCGTCGAGCAAGCCGTCGAGCCAAAATAGAGAGCAGGTTCTCTATTTGCTCGATGGCCCATCGAGAACCATGGCTCGGCACCTTTCCCGACAGCTTGGTCGACGATTTCGCTGGGCGAGAACCTCAACGAGCGGAACGATGTGTTTGGCCCGTCGAGGTTCTCGTACGTGTGTACGCGGCCTTACATGTAGTTTTGTTTGTGCTGATTATCTCCATTCGATTTTAATATTGAAATCTTAAATAAAAAAATTGTCATGAAGATAAGAAAAAGGCCTTATACACTTTCAAGAAAATGTTGCTATAATAACTCAAATTGTATACTTTCCTCTCTACAGAATTGCCATAATCAGTCATCATTCAGTCATCATTCTCTTACAACGTTAGCTACTTTGCTATCTTGGGCACTGGGGAAAAAAGATAAAAGGACGTAGCTCTATACCATTTCCCTTGTGTCTATATTAGCTAGAGGCAGCTTGAAGCCATAGTGAGGCAAGGTAGCTTCCTTATCCATAGTTGGCAACATTTAAACAAAAAAATTCTTAATACTTTATTTAGGGGTGGGACATTTATTTAAAAGAGGCATATCCTAAACATACTGAACAATTTAATTTTATAACACTGTATATAGAAAAATGTTCATCATAATACAGACATAAACAGCTAAGAAGATATTGTTCATTAGTAAAAAAATAAATTAAAAATAGTTTAATGTACTTCTTTAGCTAGCTACAACTTTTAAGCTCACCATACATGGCTCATGTCGAATCACTAAAAGTTTGAGCCATGAGTTTCCCTGTGAAGCTGTCTTCAAAATCAAATGACCTCAATGAAAAATTATTGACAGAATCATAATTGCATCCTCTCAGATTTGTCATCCAATCATATGCAGCGACTGTTTGGGTAATCAGATGGCCACGGCTGTCTGAATACAATAGCCACCATATGTAATTGCCCCATCCACACTGTTTCAATCAAGCGATTTCTCTCATTTGGGGCTGGGCAAGAGAAATTTTCACATGTTTGGCTAGCCTTAGGCCCCTTTCACATGTCCGCTCCGCTCGTCCATTCATTACAAGTCCGTTTACGGACTTGTAATGAACCCCTATGGGAGCGGATCCGTTAGCGGATGATGCATCCACTAACGTCCGCAAGATCCGCATCCGTTTTTTCGGACAGAAGAATGTCCTATTTTTCTTCCGTCCGCCCAAACGGATCGGATGCAAATGGACAGACGGTCCGTTTCCATCCGATTCACCATAGGGAAGAGCGGAGGAGAGACAGGGCGGTCCCTGCACAGTGTGCGGGGACCGCCCTGTCCGCCTGACAGCTCAGCGGGGATCGCCCGCTGAGCCGACGGACACACGGAGCAGACCGAAAAACAGTCCGCTCCGTGTGAAAGGACCCTTAAGCCCCGTACACACGGTCGGACATCCAACAAAACTTCCCTTGGATTTTTGTCCTAATTGATTTGTCCGATCACACCCATAGCATACACACACTCGGACTTTTCCGGCAACCAACACGAACGTAGTGACGTTTGAACGTAATGCCGTGCGTTTAAAAGAGGAAGTGAAATTCTCCGACGTCACCCGTAGCTACTCTATAGTTAGTTGATGTTTCGTGTGAGTGCTTTCCACATTTCCAGTTTCGTGCGTTTCAGAACGTTTGTGTCCGTTCGCCAAATTCCGAGATGTTGCGCGATCCTGCGAGAGAGCGTGCTGTTTACGGTCTAGGAGTTCTGGCTATTGCTCAAGCTCAGTCCAGGTCCAGGAGTAGGAGGAGGACTGTTTGGACCAAAACTTGGTTGCTTCGCCGTGAAGAATTTTCTCATATGCCATTGCTCAGGGAGCTGCAGGAAAACAATCCTAATGATTTTAGGAACTATCTTAGGATGTCAGATTCCTGCTTCCAGCGTCTTTTACATTTGCTGTCTCCATATATCACCAAGAAGGACACATGTATGAGGCCTGCTATTCCTGCAGAGCAACGGCTCATAGCCACTTTGCGCTATTTGGCGACAGGGAGAAGTCTCCAGGATATTAAATTTACTACTGGGATCTCTCCCCAGGCTCTGGGACACATAATTCCTGATACTTGCTGTGCCATTATTCAAGTCCTGCAGAAGGACTATATTCGGGTAAGTTATTTTATTTGATATCACATTATATCCATTTCCACAATGTTCAGTCCCATTCTTGTTAGAATCTGTTCAAATAATTTTTATTTGGTGGCATGCTGACTACTTTTCCTTGCCCTAAATACATATTTGCCTTCACTTACCTCCCTAGCAATCTACCCTGGGACCCCAATTTGTTATTTGCCTTCCCTTAACAACCCTTATAAACTAGGGCATCTTAAAATGTTTATCCTTAAACTGGCAGCAGAGTGGCAGAGTAAATTTTTTGGGGTGCACAAACTGTTTATTAACCTTCCCCTTCCCAAATAGTGAATCATCTGATCCAAATATTTGTGTACTCTAGCTCAACATATCTTCATTATACCCCTTTTCTGCTTGCCATATTTGTCCCATTTTCTTAAAATGATATTATTATTTTTATTTACATTTGAAGTATATGGTATGTTATTCTGTTGCCTCTGGTGTGCCAAGCGCAAAAATCAGAATGGCTTGCAACAAACATGAACCTTCATTTGTTCACCATATTGGTCACATTGAAAAGGAGAGTTTTTTTTTAACACCCCCCAAACTTTAAACATTCAACCTCATCTCCCTAACATTTTTGGAATGTGCCATCAGAGGGAGTCATGAAGCATATAAATGAGAATTATATCAAATTTTTAGTCCACAAACTGCTTGAATTGTTTCCTTGTTATGTTGCCCCTATAATGTATGTGTAAAAATAGGTTGCAATTTATTATGCTGAAGTAGTAACTAATTGTTCTTTGTTTGACTCCACAGTTTCCTTCCAACCCTCAGGAATGGCAGGATGTTGCGGCCCAGTTTGCCAATCTGTGGAATTTTCCCAATTGTGGGGGTGCCATTGATGGCAAACATGTCAGGATTGTTCCTCCGCCGGCCTCTGGCTCTTATTTTTATAATTACAAGGGCTTTAACAGCATAGTTCTTCTTGCTATAGTTTCTGCAAACTATGAGTTTATTTATGTTGATGTTGGTATGAATGGGCGTCATTCTGATGGAGGTGTGATGTCTCATACCGAATTCTATCACCGTCTTACTAATGGCACCTTAAGTTTGCCACCTGCGCAGGACAACGTGGAGGGCCTCAACTTTGTATTTGTGGCAGATGAGGCCTTTGCTCTTGGGGAACATCTGTTGAAGCCCTTTCCGATGAGGAACCTCACCCCTGAGCAACGGATCTATAATTACAGACTGTCACGTGCCAGAAGGGTGGTTGAAAACGCCTTTGGCATTATGTCAAGTCGTTTTCGGCTATTTCTTACTGCCATTCACTTGGCTGAATACAAGCTTAACCACGTGGTGTTGTGCTGCTGCATCCTCCATAATTTTCTACGGAGGAATGCTACCAACTACATTGGGTCTGGCAATACTGATGACCCCTCAGGTGGACGGGCAGCTGAAGAGGCAGTAATGCCAGCCCTGCAACTTACCCGACCTGCTGTCTCCTCCCAGAATGCACGTCTTGTGCGTGAGCAGTATATGGACTACTTTGTTGGTAGAGGGGCAGTGCCTTGGCAGCAAAATGTCCTGTAGAGTTTGTTCTATCTATTTTTTTTCCCTCTTAAAATTTAAATTTTTCAGCTACTGTTATCTGTGGTTTGGTTTTAATTTTTTTATGTCCTTAGAATTTTGGTGAGAATTGTCAAAACTTTAGGGAAACAAGCAGACGTGCAAATACACCTTTCTAAACTTCAATACATCTATGTTGAGTATTATTATATTTTAGGGCTCTGCTACACCCCTTTTCGAATAATACACTGTCAATGTTCTTACCCTAAATTCTAAATATACTGGTAGTACTGATCTTATAAATAAGAAGCCACACCTTTTTTTGCAAAAACATTATTTTTTTAATAAGCACAATCCAATGTGCCATTTTTTTATTTTACAAAAGTGCAAAACAGTGCTAGGTCATGAAGAACGCAAAAATTCGTTAGTTATTATTTTGGCGAGAAACATGCATATTTTCCAACACAGCAATATACCTTGCCAAGTGGTTACAGCAGAAATTAAAACATTTTTGGCAGAATTCTCTGCCCAAAATATTATTATAAACACACAATATGTATGACCAGATGCAGTTTTGTTTATTCTGTGGCGTTTTTTTTTGTGGGTCAAAAATGCATGCACAGTGCTCTCCATGCGCTACGGGGGTTCTGGTTGGTTGTAGCTCACAACATGCAGTCATCCTTAGCACCTGAAACTGAACTATCATGTTGTGAGCTAGAGCCGACCAGAACCTTCATGGAGTGCATGTCAAACACTGTGCCTGCATCCTTGTCGCATACAAAAATGCACCCCAAAATAAACGGAACTGTGTTTGTTGCAAAATGCCCCTTAGCACAGTCTTTCTCCACTCTCCTTCTCCTGGTGCATTGCCAGATGTTTCACTTTTGCCATAGGTACATATTTTTTTTTTGGATGTGCATATGTCAAAATTGGTCAGGTATAGCCCTTCAAAATTGTAATATACTGTTTCTTGAAAGCACCAGAAGAAGAGGAGTAAATAAAAACTCAGCTGAGACACTTAAATCACACCAAAACATTATTTTTTTCAAAAATTACAGTATTGAAATAGCCTCAAAAGTCACATTTGCTAACATCTGCGTATTGCAAAGTGAATTAGTGCCATTTCTAAACAAATAACAAAACTCAGCCTGTGCTAACAAGTCTAGTTGCATCAAGTTCACAGAAAATTAAAATAACAGGAGGTCCAAATGTAAACTATCAACCTACGTCACAAAAACAGCTAAAATTTAGCTAACAGGTCGTAATAATCCCTGATTCGTCTCTGAACACCAGTGGCAGACTCCTTTAGATTTTCAAGCTCTGTCATTGCCTGCAGCATATCAGCACTGATCCGACCAATAGTGCATCCTGGTAGTTGGTGGCCTTGGAAGAAGATAATAAATTAGAATGTGTTTGATGGTCAAGTGACTGAGGCAAAAAACATAGGGACACATTATTAATCAGGGCTACTTTTTGAAAATACTTACCTAAACATAGACACTCAATTGGTGCTTGCAAAATGCTTGATCTTCTAAATACAGCTACACTACTAGGTAATGTACACACTACAGATATACTCCGAAAATCTTGGACCAGGTGCATATGCATGTGTCTTCACGTGCAGCTACCTAAACAACACTGCCACCTCTCCCTTCTACATGCTCAAATGTTGAATGCACTACATAATTTGCTAGTGTGTTGTGGGCGTGTTTGTAGTGGACATATAATCAGTAACCATGTATTGATTATGGAAAGCACATGTTAAAAAAACTTACTGGGGCAAACAACAGCCTCCAAAGGGTCATCTTGGATTTCTTGCACTCCTTCACCCTCAGCAGATCTGGTGTCTGGGGATGTGCTGTCCACTGGTGGCTCTTTGCTGGGTCCGGCACTATCATCAATATCCTGCAAAGGTTGGTGCTGACCACACTCCTGATCCTCTAAAATTAAAGAATAAAACATCCATGAAGCCGCCCCTAAATGACATTATCTTACCAGAATCACATTTGCTGCTTTTTTAATATATACCAACCTTGCCCTGGTGACAAAGTTTGCTCGAGACTAGTGCACTACACTAGGCATTATTATAATATACAACATTTTATGGAACAGGAGTATGATGTCATTTAAAAAGTGGGTACAAATCTCTTTAGTGGCCACATTCAAAAAATCTGACAGATGACACGCATCACTCTTGTTTGCCATGGCAAGATGGGATATATGATGTGAAATCTAGCAGGCGTGACTCTCTGTGACTCTGATCCACAGGGCCTCTCCTCTACCCATGTATATCATTCAAATGCATCATTAATGGTCAGTGATGAGCCACACATCTAACCTAAAGTTGATTTTACCCCTTAAGATATGGCCTGAGCCCATGGTCTTTGTCCTACCTAGAAACACCCCTGTCGCTGTGAAAATGCTCATTATATAATTTTGTCCTTACGTTTTGGGGGTGATTTTGAGCATGTTGTCTCCCCTGTTGGAGCCCGGCCAATGGAAGCCTCCTTTTGTCCCCTGTGGTGTTTTTCTCTTTGCCTTTTTTCTGTGGAAAACATTAAAATACAGTATATTATTTAGTACAGAAAAGTAGCCAAGACAGAAAGAACAACTTTCACATTATAATGAACTACATTTAAACTTGCATTATCTTCTTCTGGAGCCCTCACAATAACAAATCACCATTAAATGGAATCCATCTCTAATGTACAGACACATATTGACATAATTACATGTACTTACTTTTTTTGATAATGGTGCGGTGAATGGAGTCCAAATGTTCTTGCTCTCTGTGCTTCAAATCTGACCATCGTTTTCTGATTTGGTCTTTCGTTCGTTTTACCCCATAATCTTCTTCCAATACTGCAAGGACCTTCTCCAGAACCCAGTCTTTATGGCTGTTGGGTCTATCATAGTTCTCCATTTTGCAATCGTAATCGTATTTCTCAAAGATGCGCACCATCTCCACCATCTCCCCCTTGCTCATGGGGGTGGCCTTGTGCTTAATATAAACTCCTCCACTGCGGGGCCTGTTCGTATTCGTTGATTGCGCCATCATCTTCTCCCTCACACATGTACCTCACAGAATGGCGCAGGAAGAAAAAATAATGTGGTCACGCCCCAGCGTCATGACGCACGTAGAGCGGAGCTTCACGCATGCGTAGGCTATATAAATCAAAAACGAGCGGTCGAGGTCCCGCGCGCATGAACGAATCCATTGTTGCGACTCCACGTTAAGGCAAAGGAATACACTGAACGAAGGTAGGTGAATACATTGTGACACTAGTGGTTACTGCATGATTTAGCTTAGGGAACCAAACACACATTGTATAAGCATGTTAGGAACTCAAAGCAAGCACTTATTGGTTGTATTGTAACCTTTGTTGCAGAGATCTGATCAAAAACATGCCAAAAACTAAGGGTGGAAAACTAAATTCACGTCAATTCGTCAGTGCTTTTATCGAACTCTACAGATCGCATACCTGTCTGTGGCAGTCGAAACATAAAGATTATTCAGATAAAAATAAAAGACAGGCAGCAATAAATACATTGGTGGCAGAAGCAAAGACTATGTACCCCAGGGCCAACGCAACACAAATTAAAGCTAAAATTGGGAGCCTGAGGAGCACGTTTCTCAGAGAGCTAAAGAAGGTCGAGGGATCGAAAAGATCGGGAGCTGCAGCAGATGATGTGTATGTACCCAAACTGTGGTACTTCAACAGCCTGATGTTTTTAAAGGACCAAACTGAGCCAAGAAAACATCTATCCACACTACCCTCCCTATCAGCAGAGGCCACAGATACTGAGGCAGAACCAACAGAGGATGAGGAGGAGGAGGAGGAGGAGGATGAGGAGGAGGAGATCAGCTTTACCCAGGTCTAGTATTTTTCAACAACTGGCCATTCAAATATACTATGATGTTAATGTGTTGTTATGATGGCAACAAAACTGAAATGATGCTCCTTTTTCACACACAGGACCTTGGCAGCCAAGAAGAGGCTGGGCCCAGCAGCCTGTCAACCCACTGCCAAATCCCTACACTAAACCCTCCTCGAAAAAGGGCCAAGAAGAGGCAACAGCTAGATGACGCCACTGCTGAATTTTTAAGTAGGGCCACATCGGTCATCACCTCAGCACCCGATAGTGCAGAAGGGTTTGGCTGTTTCATTGCCAACAAGCTCCGAGAAATAGAGGCAGATCAAAGGGAGCTGTGTGAGGGGATGATGGTCCAGCTCCTTAGCAAGGCCAGGAAACGGGAGCTAACCCCTAATTCCCATGTCTGTGATTTAGAGCACACACCTCCAGCTAATCAACAACAGGCCTACCAACCACAGGCAGCCTACCAAACCCAGACAAGTTACCAAGCCCACCCAGCCTACCCACACCAGCCAACCTACCCACACCAGCCAACCTACCCACAACCGCCAACCTACCCACAACCGCCAACCTTCCCACCCCAGCAAGCCCAACCACCCCAGCAGCATGGGGGTCAGTGGCCAACTCAGAGCCCAGATTTTAGGGGCTACTAATTTGGCCACCAACATAATGGTTTGGTACATATTTTGATGTGTTATTATTTTTTAGAATTTTTTTTGACCATTTAGATCCATTTTAGTGATAATTTTATGTTTAGCTTCAAAAATGGAACGACAAATGTGCGAAAACATGTTTCTTTCTTTTTTTATTGATTTTGTATTATTGTGATGGGAGTGACAAAGAAAAAAAATGGCCTCTGCTGATGGGGAGAGAAGTGTGGATAGTGTTGTTCTTGGTTCAGTTTGGTCGGCAAAAAATATCAGCCTGTTGAAGTACCACAGCCTGGGGACAGACATGTCTTCTGCTGCTGCTCCCCATCTTTTGGAGTCCATGATCTTCTGGTGCTCCCTATATTGTAATTCTCAGGTCCCCAAGTTTGGATAGTTAACAAAAAATTGTTAGGTATGCCCTGGGGTACAGAGGCTTTGCAAAGTCCACCATTTGTTCTATTGCTGCCTTCCTTATGTTTTGGATTTGTCCTATTTTAGGTGAATTTTTTTAGAATAAATGGATGATGTGAAGGTGTCTTGAATTATTTGTGTAAAGTCAAATGTCAGTTTGTGAGTAGGCAGGTCCTTTGCTCAAATTAAAGGGAGACAAATAAAGTAGTTGGTACTTTAACCATCAAAAATAATAAGGGATAATGGTGTTTTTAGAAGTTGACACACAAAATAATCTTGAAATTTGCTTGATTCATCTAAACAAAATACACTAATCAAAAGTAAATTAATTTGTTTTTAATCCATCCGTATCACCAGCAAAGCAGGTTTTCAGATTATTGTCATTACAAAGAAAAGGATAATGTGCGCTGTTTTTCGAGATTTCTAAACTAGCCGCGTCACGAATGTTCTTTTTCTAATACAAACGCTAGTTTTACTAGACAGAAGGCTTCCGGCTGCTCTTTACTTCGGAGCATGCGCATTTTAACTTTGGACAATAGTCCGATGGTTTGCTGTACACACGATCGGATTTTGCACCATCGGACTTTTGTTGCCTGAAAGTTGGTCCGTTCGCAGACCAAACTTTTTGTCCGATGAAAGCCAAAAAAGTTGGTCCGATGGAACGTACACACGGTCGGACAAATGAGAAAAGTGTCGGATTTTGATGTTGGTTGGGCAAAAGTCCGACCGTGTGTACGGGGCTTTAGGGTTTACAATTTACGCATTTGAAAAAATGCTGCGCAAATACTGTGTGACATAAAAAGTTGCAAATACATATTCCCTAGGGTCTCTGCAAAAAAAAAAATCATATATAATGTTTGGGGGTTCTGGGTAATTTTCTTTAAAAAAAAATATGATTTTTACATGTAAGAGAAGGGTGCCAGAAACGGTGGTTAAAGTACTGCATCCAACAACTGTTGCAGAGAATGCAGTGATAAACATTAATTGCACTGCAAACACAATTACCATTAATTACCGTATTTGCCGGTGTATAAGACGACCCCCTAATAGTCTGCTGAAAACAGTGGTTTTGTGGTCTACTCACCGTATTAGACGACCCCCTTGTGCGGTAGTAATGCCTTTTGAATTAAACGAAGAGGCTACCGCCAACGGGTGCTTTGTAAGCTGTATGTAGTCTGTATATGCGCCGCTCAGCCAATCCCGATGATGACAGAGCATGCTAAGCCTGCTCGGATTGGAGTACTTGTACTTGTACTTTACCAGATACCTGTGCATTCAGGGTGATCGGGGGCAGCTGGGGAGTTGCAAGCACTGATCTGCCCCCTTTTCAGCTGCTTTAGTTAAAATTAGACAGCGGTGATCAATGCTTGTAACTCCACCCAAAGCCGCTCCGATAACCGCTGACTGTTCCTGTATCCTCCTCCGTGCTACTCTCCCCCTCCAGGTTCGTGTCCCCCTCTGTGCTGCTCTCAACCTCTGGGTCCTTGTCCCTCTCCATGCTGCTGTCCATGCTCCGTGTCCCCCTCCGTGCTGTGTGTCCCCCGTCAGGTACTTGTCCCCCTCCTTGCTGCAGTCCGTGCTCCGTGTCCCCCTCCATGCTGTGTGTCCCCCTCCGGGTCCTTGTCCCCCTCCTTGCTGCTATCCATGCTCTGTGTCCCCCTCCTGCTGCTCTCCCCCACCTCTGCGCTCCGTGTCCCCCTTAATGTCCTCCTCCACCCCCTTGATTTGTCAGGGTGGAGAGCGGAGGTAGGAGCCGCTAAATCCGGCTCCTACTTTTTCCGAATGAACACAGTCAGTGATCACTGACTCTGTCCATTCCCATAACTGAGCAATGTAACCTGTGTTTACGATGCTTCAGTTTATGAATGGAGAGAAGCTTCTCTCCATTCATTTTAGCTCAGGTTGCAGAGAAAGGGACTGGGGAATCTGTGTCCTTAGTCCCTTTCTCTGTCTCAAAGGGGAGATGTATATCAAGTAGACATGTGCATTTGTTTTCGTTAGAATGCATTTTCGTCCGAAAATCAGTTTTTTTCGTTATCGTTTTAACAAACGATAACGAAAGCGCAAGAAACGAACACCGAAAGATCCGACATAAAAAATGCTTTATTTTCATTTTCGTTGCAGTAAAAATTCGATATAGAGAAATTCAACATTATAGGGAAAAGATTCGACATTATAGGGAAAAGATTTGACATTATAGGGAAAAGATTAGACACTATAGAAATAATAGATTCGACATTACAGAGAATAGATTTAGATTTATGAGAAAATAGATTCGACATTATTACTAGTCATACAACATTAGAATTCTTGTAGGCGGAATATGTACGATTCGACGTAAAGATTCGACGTTCCATCGAATATTCTTTTGACCATTTGCCAGAAACCATTTGACCATTTGCCAGAAAGTATTATTGGATTTTGGGACGAAAGCTATTCCCCAACAAAAAACGAAATTAATCAAAACGATTTTTGGGAGTAACTAAATAAATTTATTTTCCAAACGAAAACGAAAAAACGAAACAAAATATTCCAGTCTGCACATGTCTAATATCAAGACATTGCTTGTACATCAAGTCAACATGTATTTAAAAATGTTGCTTGTCTTTCAAAACACTCTCAAACCAAGTTACTCTTAAACCAAGGTTTTACTGTATTATAATTGATGATGATGGTTGGATTCTGATCAGTGATAGAATAGCTGAAAATTGTTGTTTCCACAAATGGGACACACATAAATTTGAAATATAAAAACTATTTTTTATTGGTACACACAATTCAAAATGTTACCTACTTCATATTAGTGAAAGCTAATATGCAAGGGGCTGTAAAGTTAGCTGTATAAACACTAGTGCTAACAGAGTATATCCGAGCAGGCACTGTATTTGAGCCATATTGTAAAGACACAAGGATAAGCCAAATGGCAATGCAGTAAAGGAACCTTTGGTGAATCTTACATATTTAAAATTCTTAGACAAACCCAATTTTATTGAATATATGTAGACCATTCTCATATTACCTCCACAAAGTTTTATGAATTTTAAATGACTGACCATAGACTTTAAATTACTTTTCCAGGCAATCATATCAATAGTAATTCATAGAGATGTTGCAGTCATTTTCTAAGCATTATTATTGCACAGGCATGTATAAGCACCTGAAGACTATGTAGACCTGGTGTGGTGTACACCACAGACTGATTTCCTATGAAGGAGAGAAAGGAAATAAGTGATTTATTGAAAAAGAGAGAAAGCCAGCTTGGTCTTGCAAAGGTGTTCACAATGTTACAAAGTGGGCAACATGCATGTCAAGAACAGCTGTATTTTTTATAAGGCTAACTGAAGCAACAACGCCGCTGTATTCCTAATGTCATGCATATGTTCCTCCTTTGATTTCCGCATCACTCCCAAACAAGTCAAGCAACCCCCTTTTTTCATATTTAAACATGGCTCTGGATCACAAACTATCACAATAAACGGCAACTGTTGTTGTGGTTAAGTTATTTTATCCTCTATTGCTCTGCGATTCTTATTCCTCGGCTCACTGCCAGCTTGCAAGGTCTGAGTAGCAGTTGAAGTGGAAAACAGATCGAATTTAACAACCTTTTGGTTTCCTTTTTATTTCACGAATAAATACATGCATATCCCTTTTTCAGGGATTGCCTTTCCAGTTTCTCAATTAAACACACAAGCCAAGAAATCTAAGAGAAACGTCTGCACTGGTAACACATGAAGAGGCCCTTTAGAGTTCAATAAATGTCCTCCACGGAATCTTAGATGTTACATAAAAGCCATTTGTAACCAGTCCACAATAGAGCATGTGGGTGTGCTGATGTAGGGTAATTATCACCTGCTTTATCTATTAGGTTACCAAAAAATATTTCCTCAAATGTAGTTTCCACGACAACTTTAACATACGTTTACCACATGTCCCATAGACCCTTAATAGGCTTCAGTATGTGCATTTCTAGTTTGTGTTCTGGTAAAAAACAAAATGGAAAATTGCAAATATGTCTTACTGAGGACCAGGCTCCTTTCCTAACCTGGGAAGATAAATATCGGAGGAATTTAATTTCCTTTAAATTAACCCGCTTTTTGTAATATTCATAATCAAAAGCAAGTAAACAAGAATCAGATGTGATTCTGGTTAATTCTGTAGGTTCAAAAGCAGCCGGGTAAAATCCTATTACTTTCTCATGAGGTGCCTGTGTGTTACAACATGTATTTGGTATAAAACATACAGATCTGGTTTTAATTCCATCGCCCATGTTGTTCTTAAATGTCAATGACTGTTACTATTTATACTTCAATGGGCCAAAATGTGAATATACACTAATGCCGCATACACACGATGGTCCGATGGACCGTTTTCATCGGACAAACCGATCGTGTGTGGGCCCCATCGGTGAAAAAACGTAGAACTTGTTTTAAAATTATCTGATGGTTAAAAAAACGATAGAAAAAAAACGTTCGTCTGTGGGGAAATCCATTGGTCAAAAATCCACGCATGCTCAGAATCAAGTCGACGCATGCTCGGAAGCATTGAACTTCATTTTTTTCAGCACGTCGTTGTGTTTTACGTCACCGTGTTCTGTCACAATCGTTTTTTTAACTGATGGTGTGTAGCCAAGACTGATAAAAGTCAGCTTCATCGGATATCTGATGAAAAAATACATTGTTCTGTTTTAATCGGATAAACCGATCGTGTGTAGAGGGCATAAGGGTACGTTTCCACTTGTACAGGTGGTTTCCGCTGCAAAATCAGATTTGTTCCTAGGCAAAAACACCCTACCATTTAAGTAATGCGTGGGGGTTCCATTAATGCTAATAGTACCCCCACACGCTAGAAACGGCAGTGCAGTTTCCCTGAAAAAAAGTAAAGGTGCATCAAGGCAGTGTGAAGTCACCCTAGATGGGCTCTACAACATTTGAAGAAATTGCAATCAGGGCAACATGAACCAAAATTTCATGAGAAAATGTGTGAAATGCAGAATACATGCCCCAAAGAACTAAGGCTTGTTGAGAGAAAAGGGAGGTCAAACCAAACTTCCTGATCACATCGAGGATAGTAATGATACTCATGACATTTTTATTTTATTTAGCATATACCTTATTTATCGGCGTATAAACGCACAGGCGTATAACACGCACCCTAACTTTAAGGCCGCATACACACGATCAGCCCAAACCGATGAAAACGGACTGAAGTTCAGTTTCATCAGTCCAAACCAACCGTCTGTTGTCCTTCAATCCAAAAATGTAGAACTTGCTTTAAAATCGGACCGATGGACGCCTACCGAACGGTCAAAACCGATGGTTAGTATGCAAAAGCATTGGTTCAAAACCCGCGCATTCTCAGAATCAAGTCGAAGCATGCTTGGAAGCATTGAACTTCATTTTTTTCTGCACGTCATTGTGTTTTACGTCACCGCGTTCTGACACGATCGTTTTTTGAACTGATGGTGTGTACGCACATCAGACCATCAGTCTGTGAACCGATGGAACTGAACTTCAGTCCGTTTTCATCAGTTTGAATTGATCGTGTATACAAGGCCTTAGAGGGAAGTTTCAGGAAAAAAACTTTCCACAGCCCCCTCCGTATAAAACACAAGCACAGTCTGCCCTCTATTTTCATGGTAAAAAAGTGAGTGTTATATGCCAATAAATACAGTATTTAGCATTGGCATTTATATAGCATTAACATATTCCACAAAAAAATAAATAAACACTTGTGCTCCTACTGTCCACACAGGGATATCAAAGTGTTTTTAAACCCTCACGTATACCCAGTGAAGTGAACAGCCTCAGATGATACACAGAGATTAAAAAAAAATCCTCCTACATAGGTTTTACTGGTTTATCTGCAGTATTCTTTACCCTACACCCCCTTCAAAAGGGCATAAAAATGTGAAACCCTGTGATACCCTCAAATTGACCATCATATATGAACCATATGCAAAGAATTTGTGCTTCAATGAAGATATCCTTCAGTGATGATACCTCTATTCACAAACTTTCTGGTTTAAAAAATAAATAAAAAATAAACTACAAAAATGTATTGAAAACATTTTCAAATCCTCTCTCTAACTACAGTGGACCAAAAGTGTCTCATCTAGATTTCTAAAACTATATACTGTATTTTAACTGTTAATCGTTTTCATCGGACCACACTGAAGTGGTCTGATGGTCTGATGTGCGTACACACCATCAGACCAAACTCCCATCGGACCATAACTCGGTGACGTAGAACACAACGACGTGCTGAAAAAACGAAGTTCAATGCTTCCAAGCATGCGTCGACTTGATTCTGAGCATGCGCAGGTTTTTGGTCCGATGCTTTTGTGTACTAACCATCGTTTTGGTTAGATTTTAAATCAAGTTTTAAAACTGTGGTCCGACGGACAACGGTCCGATGGGCCGTACACACCATCGAATTGGTCCGATCATGTGTACGCGGCCTCAGCCAACAGGGGGTGGCTTTTTGACATTGCATTATTAACTTTAAACTGTTCGAACTCTCCGCTATGCTGGAGAGAATGTGGAAGCCGCGCTACTCACGGTCATATCTGGTGGTCAAGCCCTTTATTCAAAAATATTGGCAGACAGTTATTAATATGGCGTCTTTAATACAAAAATATATAATTCAGTTTGATCCTTGGGTTATTATATTTTACCATACTTCACAATCAATATCTAGATATAAAAATTCAATAACGCTGCATCTGATAAACATGGCAAAATCCTTAATACCGATGTACTGGAAGCAAAAGTCTATACCAAACTTAAGTCAATGGTTATGAATAATGATAATATATGTCGTGAAGAAGAATTTGGGTACAATACCAAGGGCATGGTTGACAAACGCTTAAAGATATGGGCAAGTTGGTTTGATTTTAAAACTACTTTGATATAATACGATATCAGATTCCTGATATTATAGTATTCAAATGACAAAAAGTTGCCAGATGATATAATATATAATACTTGGATAGATATGGCGCAATAGAAGTTTAACTACTTGCTTACTGGGCACATATACCCCCTTCCTGCCCAGGCAAAATTTCAGCTTTCAGCACTGTCAGGCTTTCAATGACAATTGCGCAATCGTGCGGTGTGGCTCCCAAACAAAATCAATATTTTTTTTCGCTATAAACAAAAATAGTATGACAATTGTAAAAAAAAACAATGGGCCAGATTCACATACAATTAGATTCGCGTAGAGTATCAGAAATACTCTACGCCGCCGTATTTTACCTGGCTCTACGTGGAATCCTGGTAGATTTTGTCCAGTAAACTACGGCGGCGTAGTGTATTTCTCCCGGCGCAAGCCATCTACGCGAGTAGGGGGCGTGAAGCATTTAAAATAGGCGCGTTCCCGCGGCGATCGAACTGCGCATGCTCCATTCAGAAATTTTCCGCCGTGCATTGCGCGAAATCACGTTGTTACGTCATTTTTTTTTGAGTAGCGTCGTTTACGGACATTCCTATTCCCGAACGAGTTACGTTAAAAAAAAAAAATTAATTTGACGCGGGAACGACGGCCATACTTAACATGGGCTACGCACCGTTAGACCAGCAAATAGCTGGTCTAACAATACGTAGCAAAAAAATGACGTAAGCGATTGCGAAGGCCGCTCGTATCTTCGTGGATCGCCGTAAAAAGTCATTTGCATATCCCGACGCTGAAAACGACGTGGACTCCTCCCAGCGGCCGCAAAAAGTTTGCAGCGTAGATCCGAAGGCTTACGAAGACGTAAGCCTCTCGGATCGAAGCCCGAAGCCGCCGTATCATGGTTTGAGGATTCAAACTAGTGATACGGCGCGCGAAATTTGAAATTATTCCTGTCTAACACCAGTTAGACAGGCGTAATCGCTCTGTGAATCTGGGCACATTTTTTTTACTTTTTGCTATAATAAATATCCAATTAAAAAAATATATATATTTTTTTTTCTCAGTTTAAGCCGATAAGTATTCTTCTACATATTTTTGGTAAAAAAAAAAAAAAAAAGCGTATAGTGATTGGTTTGCGCAAAAGTTATAGCGCCTACAAAATAGGGATAGAATTATGTTTTTTTAAATTATTATTATTATTATTATTATTTTTTAGCTAGTAATAGCAGCGATCTGCAATTTTTGTCACGACTGTGATATTACGGCAGACACATCGGACACTTTTGACACATTTTTGGGACCATTCACATTTATATAGCGACCGGTGCTATAAGTATGCACTGATTACTGTATAAATGTGACTGGCAGTGAAGAGGTTAAGACTAGGGGGCGAGGAAGGGGTTAATGGGAGGTGACTGATGGTTGACCCTATATACAAGGGACATACCAGAGGTCTTCTCTCCCTGACACAGAGCTCCACATCCCTGTCTCCGTGACTGCCGATCACAGGTGCGCGGCCGACATCACGGCCGCCAGGCACGTGCATCAGCACCTGAGTGACGCGAAGTGGCCGGAGGCCGTATATAGATGGCCTCCCGTTAGTTAACATCCACATTGCGGCCGTATATAGTCGTCTGGCCGGCGGGAGGTGGTTAATACTCTGGTTATTTATAATCCCAGGTCTGGAATAGAACAAAGTGCATTGACATTTATCGCTCTTTTTTTATCCTCTGCCCCATCTTGCTTATTCCTCCCCCTCATCTTATTGTTTTTGCTTTTGTTTTGGTAAAAGCAGAGATATTAATATTTAAATAATATATTTGCTGTTTGTGTTGTTTCTTTTTCTTTCTGCAAGTGCTAAAATGCCTGATTATATATATATATATATTGTTGTTTTTGTATTTGTGTTTGAAACAGCAATAACAAGCCATTTCTGTATTTATTGGCGTATAACACTCACTTTTTTACCCTGAAAACAGAAGGTAAACTGTGCCTGGGTGTTATTCGCAAGGGACTGTGGAAAGTTTTTTTCCTGAAACTTCCCTCTTAGGCCCTGTACACACGATCAGACATGTCTGATGAGACTGGTCCGATGGACCGTTTTCATCAGACAACTCTGAACTTGTCTGATGGTCTAATGTGCGTACACACCATCGGACCAAAATCCGATCAGACCAGAACGCGGGGATGTAGAACACAACGACATGATGAAAAAACAAAGTTCAATGCTTCCAAGCATGCGTCGACTTGATTCTGAGCATGCGTGGGTTTTTGGTCAGATGCTTTTGTGTACTAACCATCAACATCGGACAGGTTTTAAAGCATGTTTTAAAACTTTTTTTCCAATGGACAATGGTCCAATAGGCCGTACACACGATCGAACATGTCCGCTGAAACCGGTCTGCGGACCGGTTTCAGCGGACATGTTCGATCGTGTGTACGCGGCCTTACAGTTAGGGTACGTGTTATACGTCGATAAATACGGTAAAAAAATGTTTTTTAAAGACTTTTAACTGTTTACCTGTGTTACCAGATACTAGTTGTACTATTTATTCTATCTTTCTGTAATTTAGTTCATATGAAAAATGAAATATGTGATATGGCCTTAGAGGGAAGTTTCAGGAAAAAAACTTTCCACAGCCCCCTCCGTATAAAACACAAGCACAGTCTGCCCTCTATTTTCATGGTAAAAAAGTGAGTGTTATATGCCAATAAATACAGTATTTAGCATTGGCATTTATATAGCATTAACATATTCCACAAAAAAATAAATAAACACTTGTGCTCCTACTGTCCACACAGGGATATCAAAGTGTTTTTAAACCCTCACGTATACCCAGTGAAGTGAACAGCCTCAGATGATACACAGAGATTAAAAAAAAATCCTCCTACATAGGTTTTACTGGTTTATCTGCAGTATTCTTTACCCTACACCCCCTTCAAAAGGGCATAAAAATGTGAAACCCTGTGATACCCTCAAATTGACCATCATATATGAACCATATGCAAAGAATTTGTGCTTCAATGAAGATATCCTTCAGTGATGATACCTCTATTCACAAACTTTCTGGTTTAAAAAATAAATAAAAAATAAACTACAAAAATGTATTGAAAACATTTTCAAATCCTCTCTCTAACTACAGTGGACCAAAAGTGTCTCATCTAGATTTCTAAAACTATATACTGTATTTTAACTGTTAATCGTTTTCATCGGACCACACTGAAGTGGTCTGATGGTCTGATGTGCGTACACACCATCAGACCAAACTCCCATCGGACCATAACTCGGTGACGTAGAACACAACGACGTGCTGAAAAAACGAAGTTCAATGCTTCCAAGCATGCGTCGACTTGATTCTGAGCATGCGCAGGTTTTTGGTCCGATGCTTTTGTGTACTAACCATCGTTTTGGTTAGATTTTAAATCAAGTTTTAAAACTGTGGTCCGACGGACAACGGTCCGATGGGCCGTACACACCATCGAATTGGTCCGATCATGTGTACGCGGCCTCAGCCAACAGGGGGTGGCTTTTTGACATTGCATTATTAACTTTAAACTGTTCGAACTCTCCGCTATGCTGGAGAGAATGTGGAAGCCGCGCTACTCACGGTCATATCTGGTGGTCAAGCCCTTTATTCAAAAATATTGGCAGACAGTTATTAATATGGCGTCTTTAATACAAAAATATATAATTCAGTTTGATCCTTGGGTTATTATATTTTACCATACTTCACAATCAATATCTAGATATAAAAATTCAATAACGCTGCATCTGATAAACATGGCAAAATCCTTAATACCGATGTACTGGAAGCAAAAGTCTATACCAAACTTAAGTCAATGGTTATGAATAATGATAATATATGTCGTGAAGAAGAATTTGGGTACAATACCAAGGGCATGGTTGACAAACGCTTAAAGATATGGGCAAGTTGGTTTGATTTTAAAACTACTTTAAAATAATACGATATCAGATTCCTGATATTATAGTATTCAAATGACAAAAAGTTGCCAGATGATATAATATATAATACTTGGATAGATATGGCGCAATAGAAGTTTAACTACTTGCTTACTGGGCACATATACCCCCTTCCTGCCCAGGCAAAATTTCAGCTTTCAGCACTGTCAGGCTTTCAATGACAATTGCGCAATCGTGCGGTGTGGCTCCCAAACAAAATCAATTTTTTTTTTCGCTATAAACAAAAATAGTATGACAATTGTAAAAAAAAACAATGGGCCAGATTCACATACAATTAGATTCGCGTAGAGTATCAGAAATACTCTACGCCGCCGTATTTTACCTGGCTCTACGTGGAATCCTGGTAGATTTTGTCCAGTAAACTACGGCGGCGTAGTGTATTTCTCCCGGCGCAAGCCATCTACGCGAGTAGGGGGCGTGAAGCATTTAAAATAGGCGCGTTCCCGCGGCGATCGAACTGCGCATGCTCCATTCAGAAATTTTCCGCCGTGCATTGCGCGAAATCACGTTGTTACGTCATTTTTTTTTGAGTAGCGTCGTTTACGGACATTCCTATTCCCGAACGAGTTACGTTAAAAAAAAAAAATTAATTTGACGCGGGAACGACGGCCATACTTAACATGGGCTACGCACCGTTAGACCAGCAAATAGCTGGTCTAACAGTACGTAGCAAAAAAATGACGTAAGCGATTGCGAAGGCCGCTCGTATCTTCGTGGATCGCCGTAAAAAGTCATTTGCATATCCCGACGCTGAAAACGACGCGGACTCCTCCCAGCGGCCGCAAAAAGTTTGCAGCGTAGATCCGAAGGCTTACGAAGACGTAAGCCTCTCGGATCGAAGCCCGAAGCCGCCGTATCATGGTTTGAGGATTCAAACTAGTGATACGGCGCGCGAAATTTGAAATTATTCCTGTCTAACACCAGTTAGACAGGCGTAATCGCTCTGTGAATCTGGGCAAATTTTTTTTACTTTTTGCTATAATAAATATCCAATTAAAAAAATATATATATTTTTTTTTCTCAGTTTAAGCCGATAAGTATTCTTCTACATATTTTTGGTAAAAAAAAAAAAAAAAAGCGTATAGTGATTGGTTTGCGCAAAAGTTATAGCGCCTACAAAATAGGGATAGAATTATGTTTTTTTAAATTATTATTATTATTATTATTATTTTTTAGCTAGTAATAGCAGCGATCTGCAATTTTTGTCACGACTGTGATATTACGGCAGACACATCGGACACTTTTGACACATTTTTGGGACCATTCACATTTATATAGCGACCGGTGCTATAAGTATGCACTGATTACTGTATAAATGTGACTGGCAGGGAAGAGGTTAAGACTAGGGGGCGAGGAAGGGGTTAATGGGAGGTGACTGATGGTTGACCCTATATACAAGGGACATACCAGAGGTCTTCTCTCCCTGACACAGAGCTCCACATCCCTGTCTCCGTGACTGCCGATCACAGGTGCGCGGCCGACATCACGGCCGCCAGGCACGTGCATCAGCACCTGAGTGACGCGAAGTGGCCGGAGGCCGTATATAGATGGCCTCCCGTTAGTTAACATCCACATTGCGGCCGTATATAGTCGTCTGGCCGGCGGGAGGTGGTTAATACTCTGGTTATTTATAATCCCAGGTCTGGAATAGAACAAAGTGCATTGACATTTATCCCTCTTTTTTTATCCTCTGCCCCATCTTGCTTATTCCTCCCCCTCATCTTATTGTTTTTGCTTTTGTTTTGGTAAAAGCAGAGATATTAATATTTAAATAATATATTTGCTGTTTGTGTTGTTTCTTTTTCTTTCTGCAAGTGCTAAAATGCCTGATTATATATATATATATATTGTTGTTTTTGTATTTGTGTTTGAAACAGCAATAACAAGCCATTTCTGTATTTATTGGCGTATAACACTCACTTTTTTACCCTGAAAACAGAAGGTAAACTGTGCCTGGGTGTTATTCGCAAGGGACTGTGGAAAGTTTTTTTCCTGAAACTTCCCTCTTAGGCCCTGTACACACGATCAGACATGTCTGATGAGACTGGTCCGATGGACCGTTTTCATCAGACAACTCTGAACTTGTCTGATGGTCTAATGTGCGTACACACCATCGGACCAAAATCCGATCAGACCAGAACGCGGGGATGTAGAACACAACGACATGATGAAAAAACAAAGTTCAATGCTTCCAAGCATGCGTCGACTTGATTCTGAGCATGCGTGGGTTTTTGGTCAGATGCTTTTGTGTACTAACCATCAACATCGGACAGGTTTTAAAGCATGTTTTAAAACTTTTTTTCCAATGGACAATGGTCCAATAGGCCGTACACACGATCGAACATGTCCGCTGAAACCGGTCTGCGGACCGGTTTCAGCGGACATGTTCGATCGTGTGTACGCGGCCTTACAGTTAGGGTACGTGTTATACGTCGATAAATACGGTAAAAAAATGTTTTTTAAAGACTTTTAACTGTTTACCTGTGTTACCAGATACTAGTTGTACTATTTATTCTATCTTTCTGTAATTTAGTTCATATGAAAAATGAAATATGTGATATGGCCTTAGAGGGAAGTTTCAGGAAAAAAACTTTCCACAGCCCCCTCCGTATAAAACACAAGCACAGTCTGCCCTCTATTTTCATGGTAAAAAAGTGAGTGTTATATGCCAATAAATACAGTATTTAGCATTGGCATTTATATAGCATTAACATATTCCACAAAAAAATAAATAAACACTTGTGCTCCTACTGTCCACACAGGGATATCAAAGTGTTTTTAAACCCTCACGTATACCCAGTGAAGTGAACAGCCTCAGATGATACACAGAGATTAAAAAAAAATCCTCCTACATAGGTTTTACTGGTTTATCTGCAGTATTCTTTACCCTACACCCCCTTCAAAAGGGCATAAAAATGTGAAACCCTGTGATACCCTCAAATTGACCATCATATATGAACCATATGCAAAGAATTTGTGCTTCAATGAAGATATCCTTCAGTGATGATACCTCTATTCACAAACTTTCTGGTTTAAAAAATAAATAAAAAATAAACTACAAAAATGTATTGAAAACATTTTCAAATCCTCTCTCTAACTACAGTGGACCAAAAGTGTCTCATCTAGATTTCTAAAACTATATACTGTATTTTAACTGTTAATCGTTTTCATCGGACCACACTGAAGTGGTCTGATGGTCTGATGTGCGTACACACCATCAGACCAAACTCCCATCGGACCATAACTCGGTGACGTAGAACACAACGACGTGCTGAAAAAACGAAGTTCAATGCTTCCAAGCATGCGTCGACTTGATTCTGAGCATGCGCAGGTTTTTGGTCCGATGCTTTTGTGTACTAACCATCGTTTTGGTTAGATTTTAAATCAAGTTTTAAAACTGTGGTCCGACGGACAACGGTCCGATGGGCCGTACACACCATCGAATTGGTCCGATCATGTGTACGCGGCCTCAGCCAACAGGGGGTGGCTTTTTGACATTGCATTATTAACTTTAAACTGTTCGAACTCTCCGCTATGCTGGAGAGAATGTGGAAGCCGCGCTACTCACGGTCATATCTGGTGGTCAAGCCCTTTATTCAAAAATATTGGCAGACAGTTATTAATATGGCGTCTTTAATACAAAAATATATAATTCAGTTTGATCCTTGGGTTATTATATTTTACCATACTTCACAATCAATATCTAGATATAAAAATTCAATAACGCTGCATCTGATAAACATGGCAAAATCCTTAATACCGATGTACTGGAAGCAAAAGTCTATACCAAACTTAAGTCAATGGTTATGAATAATGATAATATATGTCGTGAAGAAGAATTTGGGTACAATACCAAGGGCATGGTTGACAAACGCTTAAAGATATGGGCAAGTTGGTTTGATTTTAAAACTACTTTAAAATAATACGATATCAGATTCCTGATATTATAGTATTCAAATGACAAAAAGTTGCCAGATGATATAATATATAATACTTGGATAGATATGGCGCAATAGAAGTTTAACTACTTGCTTACTGGGCACATATACCCCCTTCCTGCCCAGGCAAAATTTCAGCTTTCAGCACTGTCAGGCTTTCAATGACAATTGCGCAATCGTGCGGTGTGGCTCCCAAACAAAATCAATTTTTTTTTTCGCTATAAACAAAAATAGTATGACAATTGTAAAAAAAAACAATGGGCCAGATTCACATACAATTAGATTCGCGTAGAGTATCAGAAATACTCTACGCCGCCGTATTTTACCTGGCTCTACGTGGAATCCTGGTAGATTTTGTCCAGTAAACTACGGCGGCGTAGTGTATTTCTCCCGGCGCAAGCCATCTACGCGAGTAGGGGGCGTGAAGCATTTAAAATAGGCGCGTTCCCGCGGCGATCGAACTGCGCATGCTCCATTCAGAAATTTTCCGCCGTGCATTGCGCGAAATCACGTTGTTACGTCATTTTTTTTTGAGTAGCGTCGTTTACGGACATTCCTATTCCCGAACGAGTTACGTTAAAAAAAAAAAATTAATTTGACGCGGGAACGACGGCCATACTTAACATGGGCTACGCACCGTTAGACCAGCAAATAGCTGGTCTAACAGTACGTAGCAAAAAAATGACGTAAGCGATTGCGAAGGCCGCTCGTATCTTCGTGGATCGCCGTAAAAAGTCATTTGCATATCCCGACGCTGAAAACGACGCGGACTCCTCCCAGCGGCCGCAAAAAGTTTGCAGCGTAGATCCGAAGGCTTACGAAGACGTAAGCCTCTCGGATCGAAGCCCGAAGCCGCCGTATCATGGTTTGAGGATTCAAACTAGTGATACGGCGCGCGAAATTTGAAATTATTCCTGTCTAACACCAGTTAGACAGGCGTAATCGCTCTGTGAATCTGGGCAAATTTTTTTTACTTTTTGCTATAATAAATATCCAATTAAAAAAATATATATATTTTTTTTTCTCAGTTTAAGCCGATAAGTATTCTTCTACATATTTTTGGTAAAAAAAAAAAAAAAAAGCGTATAGTGATTGGTTTGCGCAAAAGTTATAGCGCCTACAAAATAGGGATAGAATTATGTTTTTTTAAATTATTATTATTATTATTATTATTTTTTAGCTAGTAATAGCAGCGATCTGCAATTTTTGTCACGACTGTGATATTACGGCAGACACATCGGACACTTTTGACACATTTTTGGGACCATTCACATTTATATAGCGACCGGTGCTATAAGTATGCACTGATTACTGTATAAATGTGACTGGCAGGGAAGAGGTTAAGACTAGGGGGCGAGGAAGGGGTTAATGGGAGGTGACTGATGGTTGACCCTATATACAAGGGACATACCAGAGGTCTTCTCTCCCTGACACAGAGCTCCACATCCCTGTCTCCGTGACTGCCGATCACAGGTGCGCGGCCGACATCACGGCCGCCAGGCACGTGCATCAGCACCTGAGTGACGCGAAGTGGCCGGAGGCCGTATATAGATGGCCTCCCGTTAGTTAACATCCACATTGCGGCCGTATATAGTCGTCTGGCCGGCGGGAGGTGGTTAATACTCTGGTTATTTATAATCCCAGGTCTGGAATAGAACAAAGTGCATTGACATTTATCCCTCTTTTTTTATCCTCTGCCCCATCTTGCTTATTCCTCCCCCTCATCTTATTGTTTTTGCTTTTGTTTTGGTAAAAGCAGAGATATTAATATTTAAATAATATATTTGCTGTTTGTGTTGTTTCTTTTTCTTTCTGCAAGTGCTAAAATGCCTGATTATATATATATATATATTGTTGTTTTTGTATTTGTGTTTGAAACAGCAATAACAAGCCATTTCTGTATTTATTGGCGTATAACACTCACTTTTTTACCCTGAAAACAGAAGGTAAACTGTGCCTGGGTGTTATTCGCAAGGGACTGTGGAAAGTTTTTTTCCTGAAACTTCCCTCTTAGGCCCTGTACACACGATCAGACATGTCTGATGAGACTGGTCCGATGGACCGTTTTCATCAGACAACTCTGAACTTGTCTGATGGTCTAATGTGCGTACACACCATCGGACCAAAATCCGATCAGACCAGAACGCGGGGATGTAGAACACAACGACATGATGAAAAAACAAAGTTCAATGCTTCCAAGCATGCGTCGACTTGATTCTGAGCATGCGTGGGTTTTTGGTCAGATGCTTTTGTGTACTAACCATCAACATCGGACAGGTTTTAAAGCATGTTTTAAAACTTTTTTTCCAATGGACAATGGTCCAATAGGCCGTACACACGATCGAACATGTCCGCTGAAACCGGTCTGCGGACCGGTTTCAGCGGACATGTTCGATCGTGTGTACGCGGCCTTACAGTTAGGGTACGTGTTATACGTCGATAAATACGGTAAAAAAATGTTTTTTAAAGACTTTTAACTGTTTACCTGTGTGGGGTAACCATGACTCCACAGAGTTATCAAAGACTCTTTTTGCTAATATGGCTTCTGACCATTAGACCCCGTTCACACTGGGTCAGTTTGCAGGTGCTATAACACTAAAAATAGCACCTGCAAACTGACTTGAAACAGCCGCTGCGGTCTCTTCAGTGTGAAAGCCCAGAGGGCTTTCACACTGGAGCAGAGCGCTAGCAAGACAGTAAAAAAAAGTCCTGCTAGCAGCATCTTTGGAGCGGTGAAGGGGCGGTGTGTATACCGCTCCTCCACCACTCCTTCCCATTGAAATCAATGGGGCACCATGTCGTTACCGCCGGCAAATCGGTGGATTTTAACCCTTTCTCAGCCGCTAGCGGCTGAATAGTGCCGCAATATTGACAGTAAAGTGCCACTAAAAAAAAGGGCACTTTACCGCCGACGCCACCCCCGCCCCAGTGTGAAAGGGGCCCAACGATATGAACTTGGGGAACTGTTTGATAGAGGATTTTGTGAGTTAGGGGATTTAAGAATATGTTTGTGGTGAATACTGCAATTCTGTTGAGCCATGTCCCATATTTTAGTGTAATTTATCCACGCCTACTTGTTGCAGTGACCAACTGTTTGCGTCGTAGGTCCTCATCTTCCCAAAATGTCCCTCTTTCTCAAGTTCAAGAGTTGAGAGGTATGGTATTCCAAAGGCCTTGCTTAAAAGCTGCTAACAGACTTTCTGCAAACTGTGTTATATGCTGATAGGTATATTTTATGTGCTCTTCATTCATGTCTGTTTATGGAATGTAAATCTCTAATCCATTTAGTACTAATTTGGAATGTGCCTGCTTTCCTTAGTACCCAGGAACATGTTATTCCCAAATATGGATCTGAGTAAAAATGCTAAAAAAAGCGAGGCAGTTTTAAAGCCTTTGTTAAATATTTGTCAAGTGACATGTAGCAGCCACTCTACGAAAAAAGAAGTATATATTTAGATTCCCTGAAAATTAGAATATAGAAATCCAGATGCTGGATATAGGGAGAAGACAATTATTTGCTTAATTTACTCATAAAGATGCAAATCAAAAGAATTTGGCTTTTTACAAGAATCTACATAAAAATAAGTTATGACTACGGTGCAATAAGCAATACACAGAACACTGCTCAGTGTAAGAAAAACACCTCAAACTGTTGTCGTATTTCTGTAGCTCAGTCAATTAATATGAATAATGAACTTTATCCAACCACTTATAGAACTACATATTATTTAATATTTTTCATCTAAAACCAGCTTGCTCCTGTATTGAAAATGTACTTTTTACATACAAATGTAATCTGGATTAAATCCTATACAACTGAAGAGGTAAGTGATATTTCCCATGTTGATACTTTACTGATATAGAAATATCTCATATTATTGCACAATATCACATATCACATATTTCATTTTTCATATGAACTAAATTACAGAAAGATAGAATAAATAGTACAACTAGTATCTGTTACTATATCTCTTCCTGTATGTCCATCTCATCTGCTACTTGCATCGGATATTGAAAGTGGGTAAATCCTTATTTAACCCCATATTGTGAAACTGCCACATTATCAAATCTTTTCAGAAAGGGGTGGAGTAATGTTTCATTGGCATAAATTCACCACACTGTTTACTCCTGCAAAGACCAAGTTAAGGCATTATTAAAGGTTTAGCTTTAAGAAAATAAAAATAGATGGTGTCTTGCTTATTTGCTCTGTGCAGTTGTTTTGCACAGAGCAGCCCTGATCCTCTTCATCTCGGGTCCCCTGTCGGTCGCTTCTGGCTTCTTCTCCTTGATCAATGCCCCCAATAGCAAGCCACTTGCTATGGGGGCACTGGTGCATGCTCACTCCTGAGTCCTGCACTGTGTCCTGTAGGGGAACAGAGGGGTGAAAAGCCAGGTCAGACAGTTCGGTAAAATAAAAATGGCTTTATTCAGCAAAACAAACAAAAATGACAGGCTTGTTACACAGGTGCAGATATAGGAAAATTGCAGTCTCTCAGGCCAACATGCTGATATATAGACAAAGTATATGGCACTAACCAGAGCTACAGTCTCTGATACGATTTTGCTCACCTCGGCAGGTACACCATAAAGCAAAGGATCCTCTCACATAGCATGCTGCTGTGTCTCTCTCTTTCTCCAATCACACTGCTCCTATCTGACATTTTCAGCTCAGCTGGCAATAAGCAGGTCTGAAGGGAAAGTACCTGGCCTCTTCCAATAATCCCTTTTAACTCTTCCCCAGGCTGACCCTCTACAGTCTATAAGACACAAAGGGCTGCGGCTCAACGCCCCCCCCCCCTGCTCTGCTCTCTTTGGCTCACTGACTGTAATTAACTTCCACTCCTGCTGCTGTCTCAGCCAATGAGGAGAGGGTGTCCCTTGACAGCTGAGGCTCTTGTGTACATTGCCGGATCGAGAGGGGGCTCAGGTGAGTATTAGGGGGGCTGTGGGGGAGCAGTACACAAAATGTTTTTTTTAAATGTATGACGATAAAAAACCTTCAGCCCTTAAAACAACTTTATGAGATGAATACTGCCATAATTAAGCATCGGCTTAGGGGGAACCTAACGTACATGTATAATTCTAGAGAAAGACTAGGCCTTTCCTAACTGTTGGCTCCTTTGTTTATTTCTCTGTAAGGCTTCATTCATACCTGCATTTGGGGACAACTTCGATGTTCTGTGGGAGACTCACAAGGATTTATTTCCTGTAGTGACCGGGCACCCGTGATTGCCCAGTAACTAAGCAGGGACTCGGAGCTCTTTGTGTATACACAGAGCTCCACGTCCTGTCAGGGAGAGAGGAGACCAATGTGTGTCCCTTGTACATAGGGACACAATCGGTCACCTCCCCCAGTCACCCCCTCCCCCTACAGTTAGAACACTACTTAGGACACACATTTAACCCCTTCCCCGCCCCCTAGTGGTTAACCCCTTCCCTGCCAGTCACATTTATACAGTAATCAATGCATATTTATAGCTTTGTTCACTGTATAAATGTGAATGGTCCCAAAAATCTGTCAAAAGTGTCCGATGTGTCCGCTATAATGTCGCAATCCGGAAAAAAACGCAGATCGCCGCCATTCCTAGTAAAAAATAAATAAAAAAATCATAATTATGTCCCCTATTTTGTAGGCAATATAACTTTGTCACTATACGGTTATTGTGATTTTTTTTAAACCACAAATATGTAGAAGAATACGTATCGGCCTAAACTGAGATAATTTTTTTTTTTTTAATTGGATATTTATTATAGCAAAAAGCAAAAAATATTGTGTTTTTTTTTTTCTAGTGTTACATTGTTGAGCTACCTGTACATTTTGCCCACCTGATGGACTCTTGTTTTCATATCAAAACACATAAACCCCAAAAGATGGGTATAAAATGATAAAACAGCGCTAAAAAGTGGATATAGCCCAATATCGTAAATGTAGATAATAGAAGTTGAAAAGTCCAAAAGGTGGATTAAACAGGACACAGTTCAAAACAATGTGAAAAGTGCTTCTAGGGTTGGAATAGTAGTGCACCCTACACCAGCTCCCAATCTTCACCACAAAAAGTGAGGTACACTTCCCCTCTGGGGTTCGCACTCACCAGATAACTAAATCAACTGAACCTTAATATATTGTTTCCTCCTGATTAGACCTCCAGCATCACTCCAGAAGCAGCAAGGGTTAATTTCCACTCACAGACCATACAAAACACAAAAGGACTGACATAGAGTAATTCTGCTTTAATGTAAGTAAAACCCGTATAACAATAACCCGCTTCCTACCTACGTACAATGTATCAACTTGCAAAGAACATAAAAAGAGTAGTGACCGCTCTCCTCCGAACAAAGGGGCCGCGCTTGTGCTGAATGCACACTGCTTGAGATACCTTTCCTGGTTATGATGAGTCAGCGGTGGAATGCACTCCTATCACTTCCTGGTTACGCCATTGTAGCCACGCAATAACGCGATTCGTCACTTCAGACTTCAACAGAGGGCGTTATTTTAAACAGCTGCTGCAACTTTTATCATATCATACTGTTGGGTATTTTGATATTGATTTATTTCCCCTTTTCCTCCTGTTCTATCAGGCAGCCATCACCTAGGCAGGAAGTAAAGGAAAATCTCCCTAATTAAGATAAAGGGCCAGATTCAGGTAGATCAGAGCATCTTTGCTCTGGAGTAACGCTTCTCATTTACGTTACTCTGCCGAAATTTTAGGAGCAAGTGCTGTTATTCATGAAGCACTTGCTCCTAAAGTTGTGGCAGCGCATCGCAAATGAGCCGGCGGAATTCAAATTGGGCGGATACGGGGCGTGTAGTATTCAAACTAAGCGCGATCCCGCGGCGAACGTACTGCGCATGCGTCGAGTGTCAATGCATCCCAGTGCGCATGCTCCAAATTCTGTCAGTGAACGTCAATGACGTCACATCCCCATTCATGAATGTTTTACGCAAGCGACGCGATTTGTTTTTTTTCCGACGCGATGACGACGCCTATACTTAACATAGGATACTCCACTAGGGGGCTGCTTTATCTATACGCCGCGTACCGCTTCCGGAAACGTTGTGAAGTCACTGCGTCGCGCCCGAAAAAGATCGTGAATTGCCGATTCCCGCTCATTAACATATTTTTTGAGCGTAAATCGGCGCCATTTTTAAGTTGAAGTAACGATGCGATGGCGAAATTCAATTGCGCCGATCGCATCGGAACTCCAACCCGGCGTTTCTTGTTTTCTGGTTACAGAAAACAAAAACGCCGGCTTAAAGTGACAGTTAGGCTGGCGGATCCATTGATCCGCCAGCCTAACTCTACCTGAATCTGGCCCAAAGACAGCATACAAAGCCTAAGATTGTAAACATTACCAACTCTACTAGAGCAATTGTTTTTATGTGTCCCTGATGGTGAAATGTTAACTTACTTTCCCTTTTTGTATGACAACCATCAAATTGACAGAAATTTATGAAAAATATCCCAAACAGTATACAATCATTAAAATCCTTTACCACTCTATCCAGAATAAAACTAAAAACAAAACACATTTTGGCTGGAGTTTGGCTTAAGTAATTATATAGTAGATGGGATATGGGGGGTCATTATTGGCCTGCTTTGAAATAGCTAACTGTCTAGATAGCAGTCTCCAGTCTTAATTCTTTTGAGTCACAGACTCCAAGCAATGATGCAGCAAATGACAGGCACAGAAAAGTCAGTATTCCTTAGTATTAGACTTGTTCTGGGCCAGTGGCTCAAAAAGTACTGGCATCAAAGGATTAGTGTGACAGCCAGGAAACTTGCATATTTAGGAGAAGCATTGTAAGCCTGCATTTTTTCTCATTGAAAATGTTCCTATATGAGATCCAGGTATACAGCTATTTGCAGTAATAGCCTCTAGTTCTCATTAATAGGTTTAAAGTGTAACGCCACTTTTAACAGATCGTCTATGAATGATCAATGAACATCGCAGGGATTAAAAAAAAAAATATGTAGCTGTTTACAGCTTAAACTACCTGTAGTTGTACAGTAGTTGTTTTTTTTGCTCTGAAAAATTGGCTTTTTGTTTCACCTTGTCTTTGCAGACTATCTGAATGGGAGGGTCTTGTTCATTATAATCACCTGGTACACTCTTATGCCGCGTACACACAATCGGACATTCCAACAACAAAACCGAAGATTTTTTTCCGACGGAATGTTGGCTCAAACTTGTGTTGCATACACACGGTCACACAAATTTTGTCAGAAATTCTGAATGTTAAGAACGCAGTCACTTACAACACCATGACGAGCCAAGAATTCCGAGCATGCATGAAATTGATTCTGAGCATGCGTAGGAATTTTGTGCGTCAGAATTGCATACAGACGATCGGAATTTCCGCCAAGAACTTTTGTTGTCGGGAAAATTGAGAACCAGCTTTTAAACATTTGTTGTCGGAAATTCCGACAGCAAATGTCCGATACACAGGGTTGGAATATCCGACCAAAAGCTCACATCGAACATTTTTTGTTAATTAGTGTTCTGATGAGAAAAGTGGCAGTGTCTTCATACCATATAAGTATTTAACCTTTGGGGAGTATTTTAGAAAGTTAAAATTCCTATTGCAGGGAGTGCCCATATTTTGATTTGCATCTTAGTGCAGATTTCGGGGAAAATCAATGAGCCTAATCACACAAGCAAGAAAACAGTGTAAAGAACGCCTCCATGTTGTGATATTGCATATCAATTTAGAGGCTCATTGACACTATATGCAGTTACCTGCATTTTTTGTCTTAGGCCACGTACACACGATCGAACATGTCCGCTGAAACTGGTCCACAGACCAGTTTCAGCAGACATATCCGATCGTGTGTACGGCCTAGCGGACAGGTTTCCAGCGGACAAAAGTTTTAAAACATGCTTTAAAACTTGTCTGCTGGAAAGCGGTCTGTCGGATATGTCCGCTGGTTAGTACGGTTAGTAATGGATTCGACCCATGCGTGGAAGCATTTTACTTCCTGGTTTGTGACGTCCCGGCGTCAACGTCACCGCCACGTCACCGCGCTGTCTGACCGCGGGGATTTTGGTTTGATCGTGTGTACACACATCAGACCAAAATCTCCCAGGAGACATGTCCGATGAAAACGGTCCGTCGGACCGTTTTCATCGAATATGTCTCCTCGTGTGTACGCGGCCTTATGGATAAACACAGGTAACTACAATGACACACAGAAAACAATAGTTTTCTGTGTGTCACGTTAACACTAGAACACAGTGACATGAATGAATTGTCACTTTCTGCAATTCACATAAAGTTAGAAAAAAAATACATCACTCCGCCTGTCTAACAGAACTTCAGCCAAAATCGTTTAGTGTGTGGGCAAATGTGATCAGACCCTTGCAGAAAATTACAGCGGCTAGAGATTGAAAAGAAAAGTTAATTTTTCATAATATTAAATATCAACAAGCAAACACAAGAAAAAACTGTCTCCCAGTCTCTGTTCTTCCATATATAGTTACATAATTACATAGTTAGTTAGGTTGAAAAAAAGACACAAGTCCATCCAGTTCAACCATAAAAAAAAATAACCCAAAAAAATAAAAAACACAGTACAATCCCATACACCCAACTCCATATCCACAGATGATCCAGAGGAAGGCAAAAAACCCCAGCAGAGCATGATCTAATTTGCTACAGCAGGGGAAAAAATTCCTTCCTGATCCCCCGAGAGGCAATTGGATATACCCTGGATCAACTTTACCTACAAATACTAGTACTCAGTTATATTATGTACATTTAGAAAAATATCCAGGCCTTTCTTAAATCAATCTACTGAGCTGGCCAGAACCACGTCTGGAGGGAGTCTGTTCCACATTTTCACAGCTCTTACTGTGAAGAAACCTTTCGTATTTGGAGATGAAATCTCTTTTCCTCTAGACGTAAAGAGTGCCCCCTCATTATATATTTGTACATGTGGATCATATCCCCCCTTATTCTCCTCTTCTCAAGAGTTAATAAATGTAGTTCTTCTAAACTTTCCTCATAGCTGAGCTCCTCCATGCCTCTTATCAATTTGGATTTGTACAGGGGCAAAATTATATCTCTCTCTCTGGAGTCCATACCTCTCTTAATACAAGAAAGGACTTTGCTCGCTTTGGTAACCGCAGCTTGGCATTGCATGCCATTATTGAGCTTATGATCTCAACTAAAACCCCCATATCCTTCTCCACTACGGATCCCCCCAGTTGTACTCCTCCTAGTATGTATGTTGTATTCATATTCTTAGCCCCCAAGTGCATAACTTTACATTTATCAACATTAAACCTCATCTGCCACTTAGTCGCCCAATTTGACAGAGCATTGAGGTCGGCTTGTAAATTGGGGACATCCTGTAAGGACCTTATTCCACTGCATAGCTTGGTGTCATCTGCAAAGACAGAAATGTTACTTTGGATCCCAGACCCAATATCATTTATAAATATATTGAAAAGTAAGGGTCCCAGCACTGAATCTTGGGGTACACCACTGATAACCTTCGACCACTCAGAGTAAGAATCATTAACCACAACTCTCTGAATCCTGTCTTTCAGTCAGTTTTCTATCCATTTACAAACTGATATATCTAATCCTGTAGACCTTACCTTACACATGAGCCGTGTGTGGGGAACTGTATTGAACGCTTTTGCAAACATCCAAGTATACCACGTCCACTGCCACGCCTCTGTCCAGGGTTTTACTTACCTCTTCATAAAAAGAAATCAGGTTTGTCTGACAACTTCTGACTTTCATGAATCCATGCTGTCTGTTGCTTAAATAGTTATTTTTTTCCCCAGCAAGAACTCATCTATGTGGTCTTTTATTAAACGTTTCAGTATCTTCCCAACTATAGAAGTTAAACTAACAGGTCTTTAGTAGTGTTGAGCAGAATATGCCATATTCGATTTCGCGATATATCTCGAATATATAGTCGAATATTCGAGATATATTCGTTAAATGCGAATATTCGCGATATTTTTTGGAAATGAAATGATTGCGAAATTTCGCTATTGCGAATGCGAATGGGAATGCGAATGAAATTTCGAGAAATGCGGAAGGAGCACTCTGATTGGCTCAGAATATTTGTGATATTTTATAATACAAAATAATTGCGAAATTTCGAGAAATGTGGAATGGAGCACTCTGATTGGCTCAGAATATTCGTGATATATTACAATACAAAATAATTGCGAATATTCGGCAAATGCGGAAGGAGCACTCTGATTGGCTCAGAATATTCGTGATATTTTTTTTAATACAAAATAATTGCGAAATTTCGAGAAATGCGGAATGGAGCACTCTGATTGGCTCAGAATATTTGTGATATATTACAATACAAAATAATTGCGAATATTCGGCAAATGCGGAAGGAGCACTCTGATTGGCTCAGAATATTCGTGATATATTACAATACAAAATAATTGCGAATATTCGGCAAATGCGGAAGGAGCACTCTGATTGGCTCAGAATATTCGTCATATTTTATAATACAAAATAATTGCGAAATTTCGAGAAATGCGGAATGGAGCACTCTGATTGGCTCAGAATATTCGTGATATATTACAATACAAAATAATTGCGAATATTCGGCAAATGCGGAAGGAGCACTCTGATTGGCTCAGAATATTCTTGATATTTTATCGTAATTTCGCAAAAATGCGAATGAGAAATTGATTGCGGAATTTCGACAGTAACACTCTGAAATCGAATATATGTGTTATTTTAGCTAAAAACAATATTGCGAATTTCTCGAAAATAATCGCGCGATATCGCTATTGCCAAATAATCGCATTGCGATTTTTCGGCAATATAAAATAATCGCTGCAGCTACTCGGCCCAAGGTCTCTAATCATACCAGCAATGCTTTTAGACGTCGATGGGGATCTCTAGGATGTGATCTGTTCTAAAAAAAAATTGAAAAAATACGAATATTCGAAATAGCGAATATTCACCGCGAAATTCGGAATATATCGCGAATACTCGAATATGCCATATTCGAGCCGAATATTCGCAATACGAATATTCGTGAGCAACACTAGTCTTTAGTTACTTGATAAAGACTTTGGCCTAGATTCACAAAGCGATTACGCCTGTGTAAATGTTGTTAGACAGGAGTAATTTCGATTTACGAGCGTTTTTACGCTAGTCGAAATCCTCAAACCATGAAAAGACACCTGCGTGCTAAATTTCGACTTTATTACGTGTTAGTACGCCTTCAGATCTACGCTGCCTGAAAATTGCGGCCACTGGGCGGACTTCCTGTTGTTTTTCACCTTCATGGTATGCTAATGAGCTTTTGCCTGGAATCCACAAAATTTCGCTCTTCAAACGCAATCTCTTACGGCACCTTTAGTCATCTTTTTTTTCCGTTTCACTATACCAGCTTTTTGCTGGTCTAATATTAGACAGCCCATGTTAAGTATGGCCGTCGTTCCCGCGTCGAATTTCAACGTTTTTCGATTTCTTTTATTATTTTTAACGTAAGTCGTCCGGGAATAGGAATGTTCGTAAACGCCGCTACTCAAACAACGAATGACGTCACGACGTGATTTCGCGCAATGCACGGCGGGAAATTCCTGAACAGAGCATGCGCAGTTCGATCGTCGCGGGGACGCGCTTAATTTAAATGCTTCACGCCCCCTACTCACGTATTTCGATTGCGCGGCGGAAAAAAAATACGATACAATAGCGTACGCGCAAAAAAACTACCTGAATTCGGCGTAGAGTCTGGTGATAGACGGCAGCGTAGCGTATTTCGATTACGCAGCGGAAGATTACATCTATGTGAATCTGCCCCTTTGTTCCCTTTTTAAATATAGGCACCACATTGGCTCTAAGCCAATCCAGTTGTACTATTCCTGTCATTAATGAGTCCCTAAAAACTAGATACAATGGCTTTGAAATTACAGAGCTCAATTCTTTTAGGATCCGTGGGTGGATGCCATCTGGTCCAGGTGCTTTATCCACCTTTATTCTATCTAAATATTTCTGGACCATATCACTTTTGAGCTATTGTGGATTTGGGGCTGTGTCACTACCACCCCCATTATGGACATGAGCTCCCCCGTGCTCCATTGTATACACAGAGCTGAAGAAAGCATTTAATACATTAACCTTCTCTTTGTCCCCAGTCACCCACTCTAGCCACATGCTCTGACTTGACCTTTTTACTATTGATATATTTGAAGATTTTTTGGGGGTTTGTCCTACTATCTTTTGCAATCTGTCATTCGTTTTGAATTGTTGCATCCTTGATTTCCTTTTTACATATCCTGTTATATTCTTTGTAACATTTAAACGACACTAGTGTTCCTTTATTTTTATATTTTTCTAAAAGCTATTTTCATATTGTTTATAGCTTTTTTAACTTTGACCATGAGCCACATAGGTTTTATTTTTAGCCTTTTAAACTTATTGCCCATGGGAATATACTTGCAGTGAATTCATAAACGGTCTTTTTGAAGAATTCCCATTTCTGTTCTGTGTTCATCGATGCCAAGATTCTCTCCCAGTATAAGTCCTGGAGAGCAGTCCTCATCCTTGGAAAATTTGCTCTCTTGAAATTAAGTGTTTTTATCTTTCCTGTATGTATTTCTTGCTTACAGCTAACATCAAATGAAATCATGTTATGATCACTGCTACCCAGGTGTTCCTTTATTTGAACATTAGTAATAAGCTCTGCATGGTTTGAGATTACCGGGTCCAACAGAGCATCATTCCTAGTTGGGGCCTCAATAATCTGGACCATAAAATTGTCCTGCAATAGGTTTTTAAATGTTTGCCCTTTAACTGTGCCAGTAATGCCATTACTCCAGTCAATTTCTGGGTAGTTAAAATCCCCCATTATATTATTACCGTCCCAGCCCTTGCAGCTTTTTCCATCTGTACAAGGAGCTGAGTCATTACCTCCTCGTTAACATTGGGTGGTCTATAACAAACTCCAATGATTAACTTTAAACTATGCACATCTGTATGCAGCTCCACCCATAATGCTTCAGCTTCATCACACTCTCCATCAACCAGGTCCTCTTTCACGCTTGCCTTGAGGTCACTTCTCACATAGAGACAGACCCCTCCACCTTTCCTTTTTACCCTGTCTTTCCTAAAGAGAGCATAGCCAGGAATATTAATAGCCCAGTCATGTGAGGATTGAAGCCAAGTTTCAGCAATACCGATTTAATCTTAGCTCTCCTCATGCACCAGAGCTTCCAACTCTGTTTTGCTTGGCAGACTTCTGGCATTGGTGAACAAACACTTAAATGTATTATTACATTTTTCTCTGATGTTTTTCATATCATTTTTAGTAGTACAAAAGGCACTATAGTTTCCAATGGCTGTTTGCAACATGGGAACTTTTTTGTCACCTGCCATAACCCTCCCCCCCATCTATCCCCATTCCACTCTCCATTAATGTCTGGTCCTTTAACTGACCGATGTAATTCTAGTTCACCCTCCCCCTCAAGTATAGTTTAAATACTCCTCCAGCATTCCCATAAACCTCTCTCCCAGCACAGCAGACCCCCTTCCATTCAAGTGCAAACCATCTTTAGCATATAGGTTGCACCCCAATGAAAAGTCAGCTCAGTGCTCTAGAAACCCAAATCCCTCTTTCCTACACCAGGTCTTTACTTCTTCTTACATACAAGGCATAGCAGAGGTGCTAACATTTTTCGGACAATGTGGTCTTACTCACAGCTATGAGAGCTGATTGGGAGGTTGACTGAAACCTAAATGAGTATCGGGATTCCTTGAGAACGAAACGTGGAGGAGATACTGTAGTGTTGATTGACTATAAATAACAACATGGTTTGTCTAGCAATTGTATATGCTATATTCGTTTTTTTTCCTTGCTATATTTTTTTTTACAAGACTGAAGTTATTCTTTCAATCCAGGGGTGGGCAATAAATTTTCCCAAGGGGCCACATGAGAAACTGGGACTGTTGTGGAGCACCTAGCTTAAATGTTGCTCAATATTAATTTGGGACATGAGAAGGCCCACAGGTATGTTAAAGTATAGAAAACAAACACCAGGTTATAGGAATAATAGGTACAACTGCTCATGAAATAGATCTTTTTCAGAAGGGCGTCGGGGTTGTACAAATGGGCCACTGATCCACGGTTTTACCTACCCCCTGGCCGCCCACCTGAACTGGTAAAGGTTTGTAAACCCTAGTTTTTTTTTAAATAACAAACATATCATACTTACCTTCACTGTGCAGTATGGCCCAGATCACCGTCATCTGTGGTCCCCCGGTGGCTCTCGTGACTCCTCCTCACATCGGTTAATCGGGAGCATGCCTGCAAGGAAACCCCCTGGGAGAGCGCTTCTCCCAGGGGGTTTCCTTGCAGGCATGCTCCCGAGTACAGTATTTGCGTCTATCGACACAGCATGCCAGACTTGGTACCGCCCCCCCCCCCATCGCCTGCATCATTGGATTCGATTGACAGCAGTGGGAGCCAATGGCTAGGCTGCTATCAATCTATCCAATGAAGAGCTGGGAACCCTGGGCGAAGAGCTAAAATGCATCTCTGCTGAGGGATTGAAGGGCTCAGATGAGTAAAATGGGGGGGGGGGCTAGGAGGCCGGTCACTGTCAGAAGTGATGCATTAAGGTGAAAAAACACAATGGGTTTACAACCCCTTTAAATACGAGCCGGACAGGGCTGTTCACATGCTGCAGCTGCGATGGTTTGCTTCCCAGACACATCATTATTAGATTTGGCTGCAGAGTTTGACAAGCGGCACTGCTTGTCAGATTCGCCCATTGAATTCAATGGACCCGCATTGCAGCCATGTGCAATGCACCCGATTACATTGTGATAGCGCAGCATCATAAAGGTAAAATAGGCAGTGAGGGGGTGATACAACAATTTCTCACTGCCTGAAAATTTTCTTCTGAAAAGCACTGTGACTGGAGATCGCCACAGCAGCGATTTTTGCAGATCCTGACCTAAAGTGAAGGACAAGTCCATGGCTCCTGGGGTTTACAGGATGCAGGCCCTAACACAGGAAAAAGTTGGCTAGGTAGCAGGTTGGCAGGAGAGCATTAGGACATCTCTTAGGAAAGGATCTCCCACCAGAAACGAGCCTCCCCATTGTATTGATGTGAGCAAGCTGACAGGCTCGGAGAGGCACGATGACAGTTGAGGCATCGAGGGCCAGATAGGGACAACTAAAGTGCCGGATGTGGCCCTGGGGCTGCAGTTTGCCCAGGTCTGCTTTGAGCTATGTATCTTAGTAAAAAAAATTAGCTTTTTATGTACTATGTGTTCAACTTCTACTTCTTGGCTTAGAGACATAAGGAGTTTTGTAGTTTAATAGTTGGTAAGGTTGAATAAAGACAATAGTCCATCCAGTCCAATCTTCTAAGCGTAGGAGAAAAAGGAGATATTGCCAAGTATTTCTTTAACAACAGGTGTACTTTAAAGGGACTCAAAGTAAAACACCGGTGCAATCAGGTTCTCATGTAAGCAGCTATACCCTAGCACACATACCAAAGAGGTTTCATGACAACAACTAGCTCCATAACCCCAGAACTAGTGCATGGAACATTAGTCAGGGGCTGCTTCCCCTAAAACCTGCCCTAAGACCATTTAACACAAAGCACATGGGATCCAGTCATACTTTTCTTCTTAAAAATCGTCTCTTCTATACCCACAGTGCACATAAAATGTATTACTGCTGTTTCCAGCAGTGCTACACTTCTCACCAATTTATTTTAATGCTGGGCATGTCTATCTTAGCTTTCTTGCCTCAGTGTTGTACTCATAAGCAACAAAAAAAAAAACATTTGTCAACACTCTATTTTACTGCGTCCCCTAAGTATGGTATTGCACCTGTATAATGCGTCATGCAGGAATGTTTTAATATATTCTACATTGCGGATGTTCAATTAGTTTCTAATTTCAACTTGGTGCTCCACCAAGTTATTTAGCAAAAATACTTAGAACTTCCATTTATGGCTATAGCTAAGTTTAATGTGTAAGCATATATTGTAAATACAAGGATAAGAAAAAAAGCAACTAGAGTCTAGTGCCATTAGAGCAGAGATGCTCCTTTTAAATGCAGATCAGGAAGACCATTATTTCTGCACAGGTTACAATTTCTGATAATATTGCCCTATGAATTTTTTAGAGGTTTTATGTAATGCCACCAGAGTATTATTCGACATACTAGATACACCAACGTATATCTATGGCTACAACTTTTTTTCATGAGCTTTGCATAGTTATGCAAAACTCAAAAAAAAATATATGAATTATTTGTACACCATAAAATTAGTTAATGAGGGATGCAACTGCATTCAACAAACAGTGGTTTACATGTGCCACCTGCAGGAGGAGGATACTAGGCTAGGAGTTAAATAAAAGAAAGCTGAGAGGCCAGTAACCCTTATGCCCTGTACACAGATCGGTTCGTCGGATGAAAACGGACTGATGGATTTTTTCATCAGATATCCGATGAAGCTGACTTTCATCAGTCTTGCCTACACACCATCGGTTTAAGATCCGATTGTGTTCATCGCGGTGACGTAAAACACAATGACATGCTGAGAAAATTGAAGTTCAATGCTTCCGAGCATGCATCGACTTGATTCTGAGCATGCGTGGATTTTTGACCGATGGATTTCCCCACAGACGATGTTTTTTTTCTATCGCTTTTTTAACCATAAGAAAAATTTAAAACGGGTTCTATTTTTTTTCACCGATGGAAAACAAACAGATGGGGCCCACACACGATCGGTTTGTCTGATGAAAACGGTCCATCGGTCCCCATTAGGGGCAGGCAAAAAAACACCAAAAACAAAACAGGGTAAATCACACCTATGCCAACCAAAGCAGCTATATCAATCTTATAAAATTTGGTAAATATATGCATGAATGACCAGGTTGCCACCTGAGACACGAATGGTTAATGGAGATAAGGCCAGATACACCGTCTGCTTCAATAAAATGAACAGTTACAGGAAAACACAGTTTCTTTTGTTTGAACAACTAGGCCTAGTAAATTACCTGATGCATTAGTCTGTAAATAGTGGATTCCAAACCTGCCATACTAAGACCTTCAGTGATGATAAACTGAGAATTATTCTTCCAAAAGAAAGAGGTAGTATTCAGATAAATTGTAAAGGAGCTGACCACATGCAAAAAAGAAATGCAATCTTATAAAGATGAACGCGAGCTGTAGAGCGTTATAGATTTTTTGGCTATCCTATCCATAGATATTACATAATGGTAGGCCTTGATTTACCCTTTATTGTAAAAAGTGTATATGCTATTAGACAAAAAGGGCCAGATTCACAGAGCCATTACTCCGGTCTATCTCCTGTTAGACCAGAGTAATTTCAAATTACCCGTATCATTGAATCCTCAAACCATGATACGGCGGCTTCGGGCTTCGATCCGACAGGCTTACGTCTTCGTACGTCGTCGGATCTACGCTGCAATCTTTTTCCGCCCGCTGGGTGGAGTTTGCGTAGTTTTCAGCGTCGAATTTTTGCTGCGTAACGTTAGGGAAGCAAAAACATGGTCTATAGTTATGTATGGCCGTCGTTCCCGCGTCGAATTTCAATTTATTTATTTATTTGCGTAAGTCGTCCGGGAATAGGAATGTACGTAAACGACGCTACTAAAAAAAACGACGTAATTTTGCGCAATGCGCGACGGTAAATTTCTGAACGGAGCATGCGCAGTTCGATCGCCGCGGGGGCGCGCCTAATTTAAATGCTTCACGCCCCCTAATCGCGTATTTCGCTTCCGCCACAAGAAATACACTACGCCGCCGTAACTTACGGGCCGAAATCTACCAGAATTCATCTTAAAGCCAGGTAAAATACGGCGGTGTAGTGTATCTCTGATACTCTGCGCCAGGGCAATTGTACCTGAATCTGGCCCAAAGTGCGTATGCTATTAGACAAACTAAGTCTACATATCACACTCCCCAGAGCCAGCAAGAACACTTTGGTGAACACTCAGGGGGGCAAAGCCAGTACAAATGATAGGACCACAAATTTACTTTCCCCCTCTGCAAACCAAAGTAGAAGAACGGTACATGGAATTGATGCATACCAGAAAATCCCAGTGATGAAGAATGAACACTAGGAAACTAGGATAAAACTGAGCTTCCTTCCAGCGGTGGGGTATAACCACTAGGTGGTGCCAGGCCTTTAGGTTGCTTTTTTGTTGCACTTGGCTTCCCTCTCCTGCAGGTGACAATACAAATGGCTGGTTCTTGAGTGCAGGTGTGTCCCTTAATAATTAAAAGATAAAAAACGTTTTGGCTTTAGATACGCTTTAAGTATCATCTAAGGAAGAAGTAAAATCATCACACTAAAATGCCCATTGCTAGGTAGTGTCAACCTTTTTGTGCCCATGTGTATATTATGCCCATTGTGCAGTGTTCATGTGCTGACATGCTAATGAAAGGGGTAAGCAAAGTGATGGGGGGGTGAGCTAATCAATCTGCTGCTCCACTTTCAATGTCCAGTCGGGTCTCAAGCTGGGGGGAAGGGACAAGATCCAGAAATGTTATTTGACTGCAGCAGATAAAATCCGGCCTCATGTGTATATGTTGAACTACTTGAATTGAGTTTGTATTAACCTTTTACAAAACTTCCATAAAAAAAATTATCATTTCTTTCCAACTTAAATAAAAGTACATAATATATTTATTTTTAAATAAATTATGGCCGACTACATCGAGTTCCCTGGAAAAAAATAAGTAGTTCGCAGCCAGCAAATCTGACATTACAAACTAACCTTTTCATTCTTAACCATTTTATTTTACTTTTCATTTGTAGTTCTGTGATCCATGATTTCTTATATAATGTGAAAATGTAAACCGCTGAGACATCAATGAATATCCGCTTCCATTCACACATTCCTTTTGCAAAGGACACAATAGGGTTTCTTTATCATTATGTAAGCTACTTGGCTGCCTCTACACACAAGATTTTTTATTTAAATGTTCCTCCAGATCATATCAATTTTACCAAATGCTCTTGAATAGCTGAGAGGTCATGATACGGGAAAGGTGGAGATATTCTTATTCCTTATGGATCACTTGCTTATAAAATAATCCAAGCCAGATTGTAAACTAGCATGAATTCTATCAATGTGTTAAGGGTGTATTTCAATCTAAGAATGATTATTTCTGCATGGTTAAAAAAACAGTACATGTTTCCTGTTATTTTAAAAGGATTATTTTATTTATGTATTTATTTACTTTTTTTTTAGGAACAGCAGTCTAAAGAACCGCTGATCATAGTGGTAGTTGACTCAGCTATCATCTAATTTATATTAGCCACTTTTGTTTTAGGTATACATGGGTGTTTTAAAGAGTATAATGCTTCTGATAGCCTAAAAGAAGATGGGATCGAGGGAAGCCTTTTTTTTTTCCAATCGGTATTAAAAACACTAATCCTGTGTTCGCTAATCTAGCACTGACTTCTCAATACACAGATTGGGTTTCTATCTTGAGGTACAAATGTTTTATGCTTATTAGCTTGTTGTCTGCTTCTTTATTATAAAGCTTCTAGAAGAGCTGGCATGTTGATTACCATAGGTCTTAGGCTGCGTACACACGATCAAATCTGTCTGCTGGAAACGGTCTGCCAGACCGTCCCAGCAGACAGATTTCATCGTGTGTACGGGCGAGCCAACGGATTTGGCCAGCCGACAGATTTGAAAGCATGCTTTCAAATCTGTCGGCTGGGAACCCGTCCGCCCGACATGTCTGCTGGTTAGTACGCTAACCAGCAGACATGTCTTCTCGCACACGCGTTGAATGGTTTCGACGCATGCGCGGAAGTGTTTTACTTCCTGGTGCGGTGACGTGGCGGCGTCAACGTCACTGCCACGTCAGCGCGCCGTCTGCCGGCGGGGATTTTGGTTTGATCGTGTGTACACAATCAAACCAATACGTCCCCAGCAGACAGATTTGTTCAAATCGGTCTGTCCGACCGATTTGAACAAATCTGTCTGCTCGTGTGTATTGGGCCTAAGTCCTGTTTGCTGATGTGTCTTATGATTACAGCAGACCCGGCGTACTCTTCTTTTATGCCTTCATGTTGGTAAAGACTTATTTATTGATAGCACTGAGATCATCTGAAAGTGCTGTTATACAGCAAGGTGTTTTTTTCACCTTAATGCATAGGTTGCATTAAGATTAAAAAAAACAAAGGTTTACAACCCCTTTAAGGAGTGTGGGGGGTATTATTAATAAGTGCCTGAGACAAACTTTTTTGCAACTGGAGCACAGACAATCAGCTTTAATTTTTAATTTACTGAGCTGTGTGAAAAATGGAAAGATAAAAGCTGATTGGTTTTATAGGCAACCGTATGAGTTGAGATCTAATCCCAGGCACATTTAAATAAAATAAAAATACAAAAAAAATTGTTCACACGCTAATATTAAGCCACAACAAAAAAAAAAAAAGAAGAAGAATGAACATATATCATAATTGTCACCTAATAATTGTGAAGAAAGAAATGCTGCACTACAAATGAAACAAATATAATAGAAAAAATCTTAATCCTAATAAGCAATCATCAAATCTAGTGATATTAAATCTGATCCACATTTCTATGCAAATAATAATTGGTGCTAGTATCCAAACATAGTCATAAATCCGTGAAAGTCTTTAAAAAAATCAATAGTGTCCAAAAAGAAATTACCTTTTGGCTACAGGGTCTTGCAGGCATATTCCTTTAAGGCCCTGTACACACGATCAGACATGTCTGATGAAACTGGTCTCCACCAATAGGCGGTATCTACATCAATCCGGCAGTGATAAGTGTACCTGCTACTTGAAAAAGGACTCCAGAAAGTAAACAAAAGAAAAGAGAAGGATTTTCCCGTGATGGTGGCTTCAGGTAAGTAAAATGGATGTTTCAATCATTTTTTCTTTGTGCCAGCAGTTGGTTAGAGTAGTGTGTAGCGCCTAGTTACTTCTTAGAACAGGTGCTATGTTAAATTTAGAGGGGGTCAGAGAGTTAGCTAACTCTGACATTGATTTGTTTAAAAGTGGGTCTCTGTCTCAGCTTTGGCTGTGCTGTGGGTCCATTCTGTTTTTCTGGGTTGCTGATCTCATCCCAGGTCGGCATGTGGCAGCAGTGCAGTCAAGGATTCGGTGCTCTTGCCCAGCAGCCTATCAGGAGGGTTTGGCCTAGCTGTGCATGCTGGGAGAGAGTATTTATGAGGCAGATGCCATCTTCCTGGGTCTCGCTTTCCGTGGTGCCCACCTTTAGGGTAGCCACTTCATGCCGCCCCAGCAAATGGCCTTCCGGGTCGGGATGCGCGTGCAACTCAAGGATCCTGGTTTCGGGACCACATTGGCCCAGAGCAATTGATCTGACATTTGGGGACTCAGTAGTCGACTGCGTCCCACCTAAGAAGGTCCTGGGTCGCCCGTCCAGTTGGAGGAGGCCGTACGGTGGGGAGTCTGCCTGAGGAGTACCAAGAGAGGCTGGTGTTCCGATAGGGGCCTGACTATCCATCGGGGACCAGAGGAACCGGACACTGAAAGGCTGGATGTTGGCTGCCTGTCAGTCGGTATCCTAATTAAAAACTGCTGCAAAAAAAAAAAGATGCTCTTCTTCTGTGGCTGTCTTCCTCCATTGTGCTGTTGCCGGCCTACTGGCATCTCTTATATTGCCATGGGGCATGACCATCCGATGACGTCACCTGGAAAGCCTGCTAATTGTGATGTCATATGACAACCATGTGATGTACATTTACATTTTTTACATACAAGCCCAAGCGGAAATAACGTAATGACTGTATTTCACTTTCTCTGTGCCTGCTGAAGATCTGTGACTTGTGTGTGCACAATTTCTTCAGCACTTAACTTCCTGTATGTGGAGAAAAGTAGTGTGAAATTATACATGTGACTCCCAGCTTTATGGCGCGATGCAGCATGTACTGTAAACAGCTGCAACCTACATAGCATTTAATTTTCCTGCTTATTAACGCATTTTACCAGCAGGTGTTAAGTGGGGATGAGCTAATGGTTCAGTCTAAACCTAGGTTCAGAAGTAAGCAAAAGCTCATCCATGCTTGCCAATTGCTGCTACTCTGCATTAATAGGTAGTAAAAGGAAACACTATTTGGCTGTTCAGGGCATTCAAACGTTTGCCTGTTTGGCCCCCTGTTCAGAGGGAGACAAAAATCATATGTACAGTAAAAGTGGTACTTCCTAAAAAAGTAGTGGGTGTATGTCCCTAGGAACCACTGACATCACTGGGACACCAGCCAGTCAACAAAGGGGTGGGAATAGCTATGGCCATATTTGGTCAATGATATCCCCAGCACCCCCTTTCCTTTATATAGCCGATGACAGCTTGGGGAGCTGTCATTTGGCTATGGGTACCATTGGGATCAGTTGTGTGTCCCCCATTGCATAGCACCCCTCAAATTGAGGTCATGTGACCTGGTATGGTTAAGAAGGGGTGTGCATGCTCACTCCCCCCCCTTTCCTGGCCAGCCATGCTGCACATTCAGAATATAGGCCTGGTGTTGATTTTTAGGGGAGCCTCACAATTTATTTCTTTTTTTTTTCTTTTTGTTTTGTATGGCATCCCCCTTAAAACCCCTACCAAACTCAAAAGGTCTGGAATGTATTTTGTACTGATTTTACATGTAGAAAAGAATTGTCAGAATAGGCCTGGTTTTCAAGTGGTTAAAACATTTATTTGCATTGGTACATGTTGGTTTCCCAGAGCAGTTACCACCCCCCCCCCCCCCCCACAATTCTCTTAGAGCATACGCATTATTTCTTTGACAGATTCAGCTCCTATTGTTTTTAAAGGTGTTCAGGATCTTAAACCCTGCTTGAAGCCAACCCACAATTAGTGGAAGGGAGGGGTAAAAAAAATGGGTGAAAGAAAAATGGGTGAAAGTAAAATGTATAAGGCTTCAGTTGTGTTCATACATTTTTTTTTACAAGATTCCCTAGTCGAATCACTTACGCACTTACACCATCTCCATCCTCCTATACATCTTTATGATTTTTTTTTTGTTTGTTTTATAGTACTCTCTTTTTGTTATCGCTTATGTGGTCCCAACAGGTTTTAATCTGCTAACTCTTTTTTTTCATCATCTCAGTTATTACATTTTCATAAGTGTCTTGCACTCCATTTGCACCTACAAACCTGGTCAGGTTATTTATATTGCAAACCATTTCCTGCACTGATTGGACCTGGAAGTTATGAAATATAATTGCCCAAAATGCTTAACATTCTAGACTTATAAACCCACACAGTTATTGAAACACATGTCTTATGCTAAGAGCTGTGCAGCAAGGAAATAATTCCTGTAAAAAAATATATTGATTTTTTTTTCCTCATTTTATGACAAGTACATGTGCAAGTGTTAAAACTGGATATGCACCCTGCAATGCTATATTAAGTTACCTTCTCTTCCCTCCTCTTCTTACACCTATTTTGATATCTCATTATGTTCACCAGTCTAGCACTAATGCCTTCCTTTGGCTAGAGATTTTATCCAACTGCAAGCTTTTTAGTATGCAATGTTCAATATACTGTATAGTAGCCATTCCATATCAGATAGATACTCTCTCATTGATTCAATACTACAATTGCATCTGTTCCATACATGTTATACTTTTGTACTCCAAGTTGCCTAAAAGAAAATCTCTAAGGCCGCGTACACACGACCAAATAAATCTGTTCAAATCGGTCTGACAGACCGATTGGATCAGATTTGTCTGCTGGGCTGTTTGGGTTTGATCGCTGTACACACGATCAAACCAAAATCCCCGCCGGCAGACAGCGTGATGACGTTGACGCCGCCACGTCACCGCACCAGGAAGTAAAACACTTCCGCGCATGCGTCGAATCCAATTGACGCATGTGCGGGCAGATATGTCTGCTGGTTAGCGTGCTAACCAGCAGACATGTCGGATGGACGGATTCCCAGCAGACAGATTTTAAAGCATGCTTTAAAATCTGTCTGCTGGAAAAATCTGTCTGTCCGCCCGTACACACGATCGAATCTGTCTGCTGAAACGGTCTGTCAGACTGTTTCCAGCAGATAGATTTGATCGTGTGTACGCGGCCTAAAACTGTCTTCCTAAGGATAAGCACTCAAGACAAGGAGTTACACATTTTAGTATATTACTGTATATGAAGACAAATCAGATTCTCTTAGTGTATTACATAAATGTGGTATACATATAAAAATAAAACGTTACCATATGGCATGGATTTATATAGAAAAAAATCAGGCATCTGTTCTTTTTTCCTATAAGCTGCATCCATGAAACCAAAAGCATGTAATATATAAAATGTTTGCCATAAAAAGTCCTCAGTATAAACGTTAACAAACACATACATTACTTTTAATAACCACCATGTTTAATTGAAAGTAGATTTTGAAAACTGTACAAAGCTTGGTGATTATAAATGCTAACTTGAGTGTAGCTCTCCAAGTCACCACAGGTACACTGTTTTTACATTACTCATTACCATCTACTTTATCTTAACCCTTAAGTATTGTACCCAGCAGAGCACACTGAATGCAGTAACATGTCATTATTCTGGAATCAAATTTAATATTTTGCAAAACTGCTTCAAGTCTAAGTTCAGAAATCCTAATTGTGGGATATTAACAAACACTGCTAGTGCAATATGTCATATATGTAAAAAACAGACACTAATCTAGCACAGAAGTTAATTCCAGTGGAGATTGCAGTTGAATTACCTGCATTAGCCAAGTATTGTTATCCTGCTAAGATGACATTAACATGTAAAAAGTTTTATTTCACAGCATTGTGATAGACAATAAACATTAATTTATCTTTTAAAATGTTATAATCTGTGCAAGTTGATTATTCTGAACATGGTGCTTCAAATAACAGTTAAAAATGGCAATGTATCATATGTTTATTTAGGTCTCCTTATTTCCAAGATGCCTGTACAAAAAATGATAAGCAATGGCAAATGGGTTAGGGACTTTGGTGCAATTTCAGAGAAACAACGGGACTATACATTGCAACGAGTGCCCACTCTCTCATTATCAAACTCCAAATGTTTGTCACTTTATCTCATGCACAGGTCGTTCAGGACTCCTTATGTCCTAGGTGTCCCAAGAATACAGGGGATTTGATGCATATCTTTGGCTCTCCCCCAAACTATTTAGATATTGGAAAGAGGTGGTAGAAGTTAGCTCGGTATTTGACTTACACATCTCCCCTAATCTTTTAACATGTGTATTGGGTTGGTTAGAGAATTTAAAGGAAGACGCTGTCCTTAACCATGTCTATTAGTTGCCTCTTCTTCATAGTGAAGAAACTAATAGCTATTAAATGGTTGCCCCCCCCCCCCACACACCTCCTACAATGGAACAATGGCTGAAGGAGGTTAACTCTAACCTCTGTTAAGAGAAACTAACTTATCAAAATGAGCTGCCAACATAAATTTGATAAAATGTAGGGAGCATGTGACTGAATACGCCACACATGGAACCCACAATCTTCGTTAGAGATAGATTGCTGTCCTGGGCGATACTACTCACAGGCAGGGCAATTAAGTGGAACTTTAGTCAGAAAATTAAGTTCTGCTATATCACTTCAGACTGGCTCTAGCTATGTAAGAGTTTTTATGGGTAAAGTTCCACTTTAAAGTATGTTTTTTACTATATATGTGAAATGCAGCAATATACAAATGCAGCAATTTAGAAATTGGATGAAAGGTTTAGCACTGGGAAACACTTTTTGAAATATAACAATTGTAATTTGTCTATACAACTATATAGATCAGACACAAATGAGGGACAAATGAGGATGAAAGAGGGACAGAGTTCACTATATAGGGGCTTGCCTACAATAGACGAGTAATACGTTTACTGATAAAATATATAACCCCCACCTGTACACTGAAGTAGGATGCACGGTCCCTCCAACTGATAGAGAGACACTTAGGTATGTAATTTATTACTGTGTTATATCAATTTTGTCTATTATACTTTGCAATGCTACTATTGTACATTTTTCTTATATCGAAAATTAATAAAAATAATTAAAAAGAAAGAGGGACAGAGGGACTTTGATTGAAATCGGGGATAGCCCCTTGAAATCAGGGAGAGTTGGGCGCTATGCTCACAGCTCTCTACTACTGCAGTGCTGCATTCTTCTCTGTTATATGCAGTGACTCACTCATCACAGTATGCAGTGTATTATGACTTAGGCCGCGTACACCCGACCGGTCAAACCGATCAGAACGGTCTGATGGACCGTTTTCATCAGACCAAACCGATCGTGTGTAGGAGCCATCGGTTATTAACTTTCAATAATTTTTATTAGTATAAAAAGAAACAGATAATATAACTGTATAAAGAAACATAGAGAAACATACTCTTAGTGCAATGCATTGGAGCATAGAAGTGTGAACATGCTTAACAAGCATAAAATATACATTAGTGTCTTGTGAAGTCACAAAGAGGAGACTTGTACATTCTTTAATCATTCCAAATCACATTATATAATTTCACATCACCCTGAAACTCCTCCGAGTCCAGGCAGATATCTAAACCTACAGCGGCGGCGAAAAGCCCCGCACCGGCGCGCCCCAACGGGAACACACTGCGCGCGACAGCACAGGGCCCCCACCCCCGCTCCGTCTGTACTATCTCACTTGTTCATTACTACAACTATCCATGACCTCACTGTCATTACTTATATGCACTTAACTCTGCGAAATTGTTGAAAAACAAGAGGGGGATTAGGAGAAAAAAGGGAACAGAGGAGGAAAATAGAAAGAGTCAGAGAGGAGAGAGTATGGAGAGAGGGTAAAGAAAAGGGAATAGGAGTAAGGGAATAGGAGTAAGCTGGATGTGCTTCAGTAAACAGAACCAAACCAGGACCGGGGTGTTTAGTCTAAACCCTGTTTCTCCTGTGCCAGTCTACCCAGGGTTTCCAGGTCTGGGAGTTAGTCTTGGATAGATTTTGTGAAGCCTCAAACATAGTTTCATAAGTAATATGTAGGTTCGTGGATCTAATCACCTCGTTCAGCGAAGGGATCTCCTCACTTCTCCATCTCCTCACCAATTCAAGTCTTGCGCTTAATAGAACGTGAGAAATTATACGTCTATGTGACTGTGGGAATACATCTATACCCAGAGATAGGATAGCTAGACCAAGTTGAGGAGAACACCGGGAGCCTGTGACCGAGCTGATGAGACCAAAAACATCACTCCAATATTTCTTCAGCTTAGGACAGCTCCCCAGTATGTGCAGTAGTGAACCCCTCTGGCCGCACGACCTCCAACACAAGGGAGAGGTCTGGGCCTGGAATCCGGCCAAACGTGTGGGAGTTAAGTACCACCTCAGCATGACCTTTTGATACAGTTCCCACAAGTTGGCGCACCTAGTCGCCTTGTACACTGAAGATATAGCAACTTTCCATTGTGGTATAGCGTATTGAGTGCCCAAGTCCCATTCCCAAGATTTCATAGATGGGGTTTTAATTAGTATTGTTTTCTGATTGAGCAGGCCATAAAATAGGGATATGCCCCTAATGGAGGCAGTAGGGCCAGTAAGGTATAGGAATACTTTCCATGGGACGGAGACCGAGGTCTCACCAAAAGTCTTCAAAAGATGAGTAATTTGGGTGACCGTGTAGTGGTCCTTCAGTTCTAAACCATATTCTATCTGGAGAGATCTGAACGTTTTGATTGCCGGGCCAACTTGGATATCAGTAACATTGATAATACCTTTAGATTCCCAGTGTTTAACGTTTAAATTAGGGATAAGTAGTTGTAGGCCTACTATGGGAACTGGGATAATTTTAGTGGTATCATCAGCTAGAGGTTCCTTTAAGAATTTTTTCCAAGCCACAATAGTGGCATGCATAGTGGGGGATAGATTTGGAGGTAATTTGGGCAGATGGGTGTTAGCCAGTAGTAAGGTAGGGAGGTCAAGGCCATGACCCTGGAAGGTTTCCAGCTTTTTCCATCCAGAGATGAGTGTGGTTGAGAACCAATATCTTAATTGGGCTAGGACTGCTGCTAGATAGTAATCCTTGAGGAGTACATGGCCCACGCCTCCCGCCGCTTTAGATTTGACCAATTTTTGAAAGGCACACCGAGCCCTTCTGCCCTTCCAAAGGAATTTATTAATTTGGGATTGGGCTATATTGAAGAACCTATCCGGAACGGGAACAGGTAGGTTCCGGAATAGATAGATGAATTGCGGTAGCAGTATCATCTTAAAGGCTGCCAGGCGGCCAGACCATGTTGATTCGGTCCAAGCTAGTTCTCTAAGTTTGGAAGGGAGGGAAACTAAGAAGGAGTTGTAATTAGCTTCAACTAAGCGGTCTGTATCACTTGTTAGCTGGATCCCTAGGTATTTAATGCATCCTGCACTCCACGTATATGGATATTGATTTTTAATCTCTGCGCATACAGGCTCTGGTAACCCCAGACCCAGGACATAGGACTTGCTATCATTTACTTTGTAGTAGGAGATACTATTGAACTGTTTTAAAACTTCTTGCGTTGCCTCTAAGGAAGATATCACATCTGTCATTACCATAATGATATCGTCAGCAAATAAACTGATGGAATGCTCCTCCCCAGCAACCCTAAATCGCTTTATCCCTGGGTGGGACCTCACACAGATGGCCAATGGTTCTATCAGAAGGTTGAATATTAGCGGGGATAGGGGGCACCCCTGGCGTGTGCCATTGGTAATATCGAATGGTGCCGAAAGGGTGCCAGACTTGTATACCCTAGCGAATGGACTAGAATACAAGGCTAAAATTGCGGATAAAATGTGCCCAGAAAAACCGAAAGATTCCAATGTCTTAGTCAGGTACACCCAATGGATCCTATCAAAGGCCTTCTCTGCGTCCAAAGATAGGAGCAGAGAAGGCCTTTGCTGAACCTTCGCCAGGTGAATAACGTTGATCAAACACCGGGTGGCATCAGAGGTCTGCCTGTTTTTGGTAAAACCCGCTTGGTCCAGATGAATCAGCGTAGGCATAATATCCACCAGGCGCAGAGCAATCAATTTGGCATAAATTTTGAGATCTATATTTAGCAATGAAATCAGCCTGAAGTGGGAGGGAGTGGTGGGCTCCTTTCCCGGCTTAGGCAATGCCACAATTAGGGCTTCCAACATCTCCGGGGGGAAGGAGGCAGAAGCAGCAGCGGACCCAAACAACTGTAGTAAATAGGGAGACAGTATGGATTTAAACTTCTTATAGTATTCGCTACTAAAACCGTCCGGTCCGGGGGATTTATTGATCGGGAGAGAATCAATAACTTTAGACACTTCACATTCAGTGAACGGAAGGTTCAACGAGTGTAGTTGGGCGTCTGACAGCTGAGGGATACGAAGCTGTTGAAGAAATTGGTTAATAAGCTCAGGAGTCGGTTGGGTAGTGGCAGGGTCATCTTTAAGGTTGTACAAAGTGCTATAATAGTAGCTGAACGCGTCAGCAATGTGCTGGGGGTGGAAAACCTTCTGTCCTGTTTTGGGGTGGAAGACAAAGGGGACTTTAAGTTTGTATCTATGGCCCTTGAGAGTCCGCGACAGTAATTTACCTGCTTTATTTCCAGTAGCGTAGTAGTTCATCTTGAGCCTCTTAGAGGCGCATTCAAAGTTATCTAGCAAACTTAATCTAAGATCGTATCTTAGTTTAGTTAGTTGTTGGGATAATTTGCGGGAGGGGTTAAGCTTGTTTTTATTTTCTAAGTCAGATATTTGGCCTAGCAAGTCGTCAAGGTACCGCTGCCTCTGCCTCCTGTGTCTCGCACCCACTTGAATAAAAATGCCTCTAATAAACGCCTTGTGGGCGTTCCAGACTGTAAAAGGGCTCTCCACCGACCCAACATTATCACCAAAGAACCTAGACAGTTGAGTGTCAATCCTGTCCTTTACCTCTTGGTCCTGTAAAAGAAAAGTGTTAAGTCTCCAAACCGGATTCGGCTTGTGAGAGGCAGAGTTGGCAATAGATAATACAACTGAGGCATGGTCACTCCAAGTTATGTCATTAATAGTCACTGATTCTACTTGAAGTAAAACTCTGTGGTCCACTAGGAACAAGTCTATTCTTGTGTACACACCATGAGGTGGGGAGAAAAACGTGAAGTCTCTTTCTTCAGCATGGAAACAACGCCAATCATCATATAAGCCAAATTTGTGGATTGATGGAGACAACGTTGGAAGATGGCGAGTGGACTTAGTGGTGGAGTCTATCTGTGGATCTGGGGTAATGTTAAAGTCACCGCACATAATGAGCATCCCCTTTTGTACTGATAGGAATTTCTTCGTTAGTTGGTTGAAAAAGTGCACCTGTCTCTTGTTAGGGGAGTAGGCATTAACTATAGTGTATGCGGTGGAGTCTAGGTCACACAATAGGATGAGGAATCTCCCTTTAGGGTCACTGATGAGCTTGTGGAGAGTGAAAGCTACAGAGTCGCGAACAGCAATCAAAACCCCCTTAGTCTTGGTTTCGGCGTTGGCCGTGAATATGTGGGGGAATGCGGCATGTGAGCATTTTGGTGGGTCCTTAGCGCAAAAATGTGTCTCCTGAGCACACACAACATCACATCTTCGTGTGAGCGCTTCCTTCCATAACGATTTCCTTTTAACAGGGTGGTTGAGCCCTTTAACGTTCATAGATAAAACATTAAGTGGCATGGGTCATGTGAGAGAAGGATAGCTCATCGGGGTGGATCACATTGTGGAGATCAGGAAATGTAGTTATGTGGATAGGCTGCCCAGAGAGAGTCACAGTATATTTGGAAAGGCTGTACTCACAGGTGTTAGCAGTAGCATCATCATGGCTCCTTGTTTTGTTGCAGTAGCAGTGGTCCGAGTCACGTGGGTTGAGGTGCAGTTGTTGTAGAGGACAACATCCAGCAGGTAAGTCAATGGGGTAACTGAAAGAAGTAGCAAGAAAAGGTACAAAAAACACAGCGGCAACAAAATAAAAGAAAAAAAGGAAAAGGTAGCAAACATCGCCACTTCAATGCAAGTGGCATCCAATTGAAAGGAATAGTTCCTTCAGAGGCAGCCATATGCTGCAACATATAACGGGGGGGAAGTTCAGATGAACTGAGGCGGTTCAGGGAAGGGGAACCAAAGTAACAAAGTCAAAACAGCCCACTTCGTGTTAGCTACTTGTGGGATTTGGCATTCTTAGCAGTGACTGATTTCCAATCTTGACCAACCCTCTGGGGTGTGTTGTTCACCGCAGCACCATCAGCCGGGTCAGGTAAAATGCCCCACCCTTTAAGGAGATCCAGGCCTTTTTCCAGAGAGGTAATAGTATAATTGCGATTGTCTTTTGTGACAGTCAGCTTCGTCGGGTATCCCCAGCGGTAGATGACCTTGTGGTTACGCAAGAGTTTAGTCACAGTGTTTAGATTTTTTCTCTTCATTAGAGTATATTGGGACAGGTCAGCATAAAATTGTAAGGATTGATACTGGTGAGGGATAGATTCTCTCTTCCTCATGACTGACATGAGATTTTCCTTGACATGAAAGAAATGTAACCTTAGCAGTACATCCCGGGGGACCTGGTCAGACAGATAAGACGGTTTAGGGAGGCGGTGTATTCTGTCGATCGTAACATCTAAATCTGTGAGACCGGGTACAAGGGCTTTAAACATGTCCGCAGCGTACAGGCACAAGTCAGGCTGCAACACCGACTCAGGGATCCCCCTAACCTTCAGGTTGTTTCTTCTAGATCTGTCTTCTAAATCAGCCAGTTTTGCTTTAACCCATTCAGCCTCGGACATATTATCCTCATTTGCATCAACTAGATCATTGATGGTTGCAGCATACTCCTCCATTTTAGTTTCAATGTTATCCACTCTCTTCCCTACCTCCTGTATATCCCTGCCAAGGCGGTGCATGCAGGTGGCCATGTCTGACTGTAAGGTACTCCTAAGGGATATCAACATGTCCTTCAGGACTGTATCCAGCACTGGCTGGTTTTGTGTGGGGTAAGACACTATTGACGCCGGGAGATCCCTCGTGTCATCACCCGAATCTGAGGCCTGACTGCCATTTGTGCTCGCGGCCTGGTTAGGCCTATCTCCCTCTAACCGAGGTCTCGTTTTGGCCGGGCTGCAGGATGACGGAGTAGGGGGCCCTGATGACATGCTGGCCGGGGAGAGGAGCGCCGGGGGTCGATTACCTTTAGATGAGGATTTCCTCCGTGAGGAATCGTGTGGTGGCGAGCAGGCCCCGTCGCCATCTTGGGTGGCGGCTTTGCCGTGCGGCGCGAAAAAGTCCGTCAGCCGCTGGGGTTTGCGATCCGAGTTTCGCTTCCCGGGCATGTCGGTGAGAGCCTCGGGGTTGTGTCTTCCTCTCAGACAGGGAAGGGTGCCTTAGAAGGGCTGCTAATAGCCGCTGGTGTTCCCGATTCCTCGGAGCTCCGCACTCACGCGTCCATCTGGCTCGCGCTCCAAGCCACGCCCCGAGCCATCGGTTATTTACCCATCGGTTAAAAATAAAAATAAAACTTGTTTTAAATTCAACCGATGGATACCTAACTGATAGCAAAAAAATGATCGTTTGTAGGCACGACCATCGGTTAAAAATCCATGCATGCTTAGACTAAATTAGGGGACGGGAGCGCTCGTTCTGGTAAAACTAGCGTTTGTTATGGAGATGGCACATTCTACATTTTTTAAATTAGTGCCTTGTTTATTGCAGCACATTTTTTTTCTTTGTTCTATTGCTAGAATAAAGACGTTGTTTTGCTGATGGTATTTAGAGAGAGTTCTCCCATACTGACTTATTTTATTTTTTGCTTGTGATCTCATGAAAAATCCTTTAAAAAAAAAAAAGCCAGATCTCCAAAATAATTTTTTGTACTCCACATCTTTTTTTGTATTTCATTTTTATTTTTTTATCAAGTCATCACAACAAATCCCCCCCCCCTCCTTAACTTCTTAAGGACCGCCTCCTGCACATATACGTCAGCAGAATGGCACGGCTGGGCACATCCACGTATATTTACGTCGGTTCCAGTACCCAGCCGTGGGTCACGGGCGCGCTCCCATGACCCGGTCCGAAGCTCCATGTGCGCGGGACTCGCGGACCCGATCGCCGCTGGAGTGCGGCGATCGGTCCCCGGATCTGAAGAACGGGGAGAGCCGTGTGTAAACACGGCTTCCCCGTGCTTCACTGTGGCCGCAGCATCGATCGCGTGATCCCTGTTATAGGGGGACGCGATCGATGATGTCACACCTACAGCCACACCCCCCTACAGTTGTAAACACACACAGGGAACACATAACCCCTACAGCGCCCCCTTGTGGTTAACTCCCAAACTGCAACTGTCATTTTCATAGTAAACAATGCAATTTAAATGCATTTTTTGCTGTAAAAATGACAATTGTCCCAAATTTGTCCTCCATAATGTCGCAGTCACAAAAAAATCGCTGATCGCCGCCATTAGTAGTAAAAAAAAAAAAAAATCATAAAAATGCAATAAAACTATCCCTTATTTTGTAAACGCTATAAATTTTGTGAAAACCAACCGATAAACCCTTATTGCGTTTTTTTTTTACCAAAATTAGGTAGAAGAATACGTATCAGCCTAAACTGAGGAAAAAATGTTTTTATATATATTTTGGGGGGATATTTATTATAGCAAAAAGTAAAAAATATTGCATTTTTTTCAAAATTGTCGCTCTATTTTTGTTTATAGCGCAAAAAATAAAAACCGCAGAGGTGATCAAATACCACCAAAAGAAAGCTCTATTTGTGGGGAAAAAAGGACATCAATTTTATTTGGGAGCCTTGTCACACGACCGCGCAACTGTCAATTAAAATGACGCAGTGCCGAAACGCAAAAAGGGGCAAGGTCCTTTACTTGCATTTTGGTCCGGGTCTTAAGTGGTTAAGGAGGTTGCGTCCTTTGTTAATTACACATTGTATTTCTGAAATGTTTTATGGCTATTCACCAGAAAACCAAAATAGACAAGTATTTAACATAAATAAAATCTCCATTTAATTTGGAACAAAAACTTAAACATGAAGGGCAACAATTGAGCAATCAGCCAAATATATACAGACTATGGAGCCCAAAGGCACATTCTACCATGATAAACAACAAACAACAAAATGTGGTCCCCAAATCCCAGAAATCAGAAGCAGCAGCAGATGTCATACATGACCCCAAGCTGTGGTACTACAACAAAAACCTCCATTTTCTGGCAGATCAGCTTGAAGTCAGGGATTCACTTCCTGGTCTTCCTTGCAGCCTTCCTTCCACGGCTCCCTCCACAGCCGTTTGCAGGTGGTGAGAATGTGGCAGCAGGAGGAGGAGGAGGAGACTGGGCCGGGTCACTGAGTTGTGTGTTCTCAGTCAGCGGTGGACCCATTAGTAGTGCTAGGACCATGGCTGCCCCTGGCATGTTGGCAGACAGATGTGTTGTCCTGCAGGTGGGGTTGCTCAGCTTGCTATTTTCGTCGGTAACTGTGCTGCTGTAGCTACTCTCCAGCTGACCTGTGCCCATCAGGTAAACCAGCTATTTGTAGGAATAACTTTGTGCCGGACGTACGACTTACGCGCGGCGCACGTAGCCAGCGTCTAGTGCTAATACGTTCGCGAATCGGCATATCTCCCTCATTTGCATATTTGAATGGGAAATCAATGGGCACGCCAGATGCGCCAAGCGTAAATATGCGCCTACGATACGCCGGCGTAGGAAAGTTAAGTCGGTCGGAGGAAGCCCGTTTTCAGGCGTATCTAGTTTTGTGGGTACGGCACATAGATACGATGTTGCATCTTTACACTTACGATGCGTAAGTCTTTCTGAATCTGGCCCATAGATTGTAATGTGAAAGGAGACAACTTACCTTAATATAGACCTTCTGCATCACTTGTATGATGGCAGAACACTTAAAACAGAAAGCAACCAAGTACAGCAAGGCCTGTAAAGAAAAAACTGAAAAACAGAAATCAAGCGGACAGGAACGCACTGCAAAACAGAAACGACCTGATTGCAAGCACTGAAAGACAGATAAAAACCCACAAGCAGAAACTGAACCCGAGAAAGCGATCTACAAAGCACGGAGACCGAAAAGCGTGAATCGGCTCTAAACAAACTTTTACTAACACACGGTAACACGGAATCAGCAAAAGCAGCCCCAAGAGTGGCGCCATTGGATTTGACCGTCCCCTTTATAGTGCCGTCTTCGTGGTTTACGTGACTGCGTTCTGACACGATCGGTTTTTTAACCATCAGTCAGCTTTATCGGTTAACCGATGGAAAAATCCATCAGACCGTTCTCATCGGTTTGACTGATCGTGTGTACAGGGCATTAGTACTGCAAACTTTGCCTCATGTCACAATAATACATACTGATCTCATTCAAACATATATCTTAAAACAAAGTATTTGAGACTCTTTTTTTAGGAGTACAGGCATACCCCACTTTTAAGTACACAATGGGACCAGAGCATGTATGTAAAACGAAAATGTACTTAAAGTGAAACAATACCTTTTTTCACTTCTAGGGTGTAGCGGGGGGTCAAGGGCTGTAGTGAGGGTGTCAGGAGTTTTAGTTGAGGTCTCAGGGGCTGTAGTGGGTGTTTCAGGGGCACACTGGAACAGGGTGGGCTATGCTCTCGGAGCTTCAGCTCCTTTTACTGTGGCTTCAAAATGTCTGTACAGTACTTGTAAGGCACTTTACATACACTTGTGGGTATGTTCTTACTTGCGAGTGTATGTAAAGTGAGTGTACTTAAAGCAGGGTATCCTGTAACTAACTTTTCAGCAAGTAAAGGGAATTTCCTGAAGCACAAGAAGGTCTTTTAACCTACAATGTAATATTAGATGTGGCAGCATATGTCGTAACTAATAGTAGACTGAAGTCTGATTGGTTAACAAGTTTTAGCATACTTTAGCATTTTTGCCTCTGTCTGCAGATGTTATGGTTATTCTACCTAAACCAATTCTTTTGTTTCAGAGACTCACCTGTAGCGAGTCCCCTTAGGCAATGGCTTAGTTCATGTCAGCACTCACATGACTTTGCTGAAGAGCATAGCCAGGTCAATGACAGCTGCCAATGTATTTCTTTAGATGTGCACCTAGAAAGAAATACTTTTCATAAAGAAGGCAGTATCCTGTTAAAACATAATATCATATTGATGAGGAGCAATTTTTTTGGCCTAAGAAAAAGTCCAGCTTCCCTAACCCATTGCACTCCTAATAACCACCCTGATTTAGCAGGCAAAGTTAAAACGTAATATTACTCATCCATTGTATGTATTCTATTTTTGTATCTTGCTACATATGTTTTCTATGCTGTAATCCTGCCAAAAACTAAGGTCTTTTTCCAAATTTTGATGATGATTTAGTTAGTTTTAAGAGTCTGTGCTGTATTCTTAGTTTCAGATAAACAGTCTAGTGCATTGTCAGATGTAAAGTAAATCATTGTTTTGCCAGGGGTGATCAAAGACACTACAAATAACATGCTGTGTAAATAAAATAATTGCCGGTAAAACTGTCCCTGCATTAAAAGTCTTAATGCTTTCTTTGTCCCTGTGATCATGTTTGATTTGGCCAACTACCAAAGAGGAACTTTGTCTCTTCTTTTGTGGTCTTAAGCATCATTTCAGGTTGTCTGACATTAATTAAACCTGACTACACTCCATTTGCTTCTGAACTGGCTTTTACATTAACTTGTAGTGTGCCAAGAAAAACTAGGTTTGCATCAGCAGTAAATAGAGAGACCTGAGCTTCTGTTAAAGAAAGATTCCGTTTTTTTTTTATTTGCCGTGTGCTGTTTCCAAAAGTTAGAATCTTACATTAAATGTCATATGTAAAAATTAATTTCATCCTATTAATTTCACACAGGCCAACAGTGATTCTCAATAAACACCCTGTTTACTGTTTGCTTGTATCTAACTTATAATTATAGAAAGATGTCTAATATCCTTTGGCTGACCTTCTACAAACTCATCACTCGTGTTTCACAATACCTTCATAACATGACCAGTGTATTAGAGAAAATCCCCCAACTATACATACCAACTCTTACCACCAAGTCCCATACCTTAACCACCCCTATACCTTTCCCTTTATTAAATAATAATAGACCACACCAGAGTTGGAGTATAACTGGCCATAACAGCCTTCTTTATTTACAAATAAATAAATAACTCCAAATATTAACCACTTGCTTACTGGGCACATATACCCCCTTCCTGCCCAGGCGAAATTTCAGCTTTCGGCACTGTCACGCTTTGAATGACAATTGCGCGGTCGTGTGACGTGGCTCCCAAACAAAGTTGAAGTCCTTTTTTTCCCACAGATAGAGCTTTCTTTTGGTGGTAGTGTGGTTTTTATTTTTTGCGCTATAAACAAAAATAGAGCGACAATTTTGAAAAAAAATCAATATTTTTTTCTTTTTGCTATAATAAATATCCCATTAAAAAAAAAAACTATTTTTTTTTCAGTTTAGTCCGATACGTATTATTCTACATATTTTTGGTAAAGAAATCGCAATAAGGGTATAGTAATTGGTTTGCGCAAACGTTATAACGCCTACAAAATAGGGGATAGAATTATTACTTTTATTTTTATTATTTTTTTTTACTAGTAATGGCGATGATCTGCAATTTTTGTCACGACTGAGATCCACAATCCTGGCTCTGTGACTGCCGATCACGGATTCATGGCGGACATCGCGGCCGCCAGGCACGCGCATTGGCACCAGTGTTACGCGGCGGGCGCGTGGCTGGAGGCTGTATATAGACGGCCTCCCGGCAGATTGGAGCCACCTTGCGCCCATAAATAGTCGGCCGCCAGGTAGCCTGTGATTAAATACATTTAATAAAATAACATTTTCATTAACCTCTAAACCATTTTAACGACAGTTTTATACAGTATATCACCTAGTCTGTTGGTCCCTTATGGCACCCTAAACTTTTTCCACTTTTACCCTACACTGCGGGGCCATAATTTCTCATACCAGGCCTCCAGCTGTAACCAGCTCAGGGATTCCCGCAGTGTAACCATTACCGTATTCCCGCGGAAACCGTTCCACTGAAAATACACCATGGGAGCCCATACCACCGATGAGCCCCCCACCAATTCCATCACCTCTGTTTTGCCACCGTCAGAGACCAAAGACACCAGCCATCCCACATCTGCTTTGATGACCAGGTGCATGTGTCCTGCAATAGAAAAGAAAAACAACAACAAGAACACACAAACCACACTGCATAACATAAACACAGGGAGGGTGGGTGGGAAAAACTTCCTCTCACTGCACTCAACTTGTAAAATGTGCTCCTCTGCCCCCTCCACTATATAAATACCTTCCCATCTCCTCTCTCCCCTGTCATGCCCGGCCCTCCATCATTTATTTTTGGCTTTTTTTCCGGGCCTCCCTTTCATCTTGTTTTTATTTTTCAAGGTAAGCCACCTGATGGATAGACGTATGTGGTATTATTATTTATTTTTTGTGGTAAGGGATATGAGGAATGGTTTGTGGTGAATATATCTCCTCAACCAAGGCTAGGAAAGGGAGAATAGACTATGTACCTGTCTTAGCTGACAAGCCCATGACATTTAGTAAATACTTGCCACAGGGGAGTTTTCTGATACTTCATATTCAAGACCTTGTCTCGATAAAGACTTTTGACTGCAGTGCTTTTCTGCTTTTACTGTACCTGTAATCTTTGGGAAAGTTTTCCTGGTACAATGCCACATGCCAGAAATGTCCTTCAGTGCCTGCATCTGCATGCCTCTCATGAGCGAGAGTAATTTTTACATTTCCAGACCTAGTCGTTACCTAGAATACTGTACTGTAATACATATATTTTTTGTAATATTGGCTTGTAAGCATTAAAACATTTGTAGTCAGAGTCTACACCGAGGAATGCGACACCCTAACTACCCAGGCCTGAGGTGTGCCATTAGCCTCGCTGGACAGTACGCCTATAAGTGGGCATACCATGAAGTAATTATGAAGAAATGAATGAAGAAAATGATAACATGAAAAAAGGGGGAACGGGTGGGTGGGTACCCAGAAACCCCACCGACGCCGGAGATAAGAGGGGAGGAGGAATAAATAGCCCTCCGACTCCTCCTACAAACTCAGGCAGGCCTACGGCCCCGCCTTCCACTTGTAGTCAGAGTCTACACCGAGGAATGCGACACCCTAACTACCCAGGCCTGAGGTGTGCCATTAGCCTCGCTGGACAGTACGCCTATAAGTGGGCAAAAAGACCCAGAAGTAGGTGTGATAAAAGAGTGGAATGGCACGAATTAGCTGTCTGGTAGAGAAAGCACGCATTGACAGTCTCAAGAATGACTCCGATAAGCATTCGTTACGACAGCAGAAAACCAGCGTCCCAAGAACCGATGATCGGAAGGAACCCCGAAACCAAACGACTGTCCCGTGACTGACAGACTAAGCCTTCCTTCAAAAGCACAGACATGGGAACCACTGCTGGTGGTGAGAGGATACGTGGGGGAATGGAACAAGGGCCGCCCTGAGAAACGCAAACACCATCCGATGGACATGAGACCAGTAACCCTGTCAAATACCCACAACCCCTGGCCTAACTATCCATACCTGTTAAGGGGACGTGAGAGGGAGAGATGCCCCAAAAATGGACAAACTGATAGGAGGGAAGGGGTTTGAGAGCCCGCTACCCGAAAGATGAGTTGTTGACGTTAATGGACGAGGCCAACACGCAGTAACGATATGCAACGATATAGAGACAGAACCAGACATGGCATGACACGACCCACCCGAGTGACTGGGCCTGGACTGACGGACTCGCCCTGACGATCCGGCAATCTATGAACAAGAGAACAGCCCCAAAGATAACGGCCCAGACCCCTACCACGAGCAGAGAAGAAGCAACGACTCCATGGAAGAGAACCCTAATAAAATTGCCCTAGCAGGAACGGCCAGAACACGCCCAATGCTGGTATGTGAAGCAGCTGGGATGGAATTGGACACAAACTGAAAACGTACCGCCTACCCTGTAGTGGCCAGAAAAAGGAAACCCCTTGTTGAGTTACCGCTCTGATGAGACAAGTACGGACCAACCCCTGAGTAACGACGTACTACCATGCTCTGCACCCCCACGTGGAGCCGCTGGGATGCACCCGACTGTGTTGCCCCCGAAACGTGCCGCACGCCCAACCCTAGGAAAACCGAAAGAAAAGACAACAGACAACAAAACAAGAGACACCCCCCCCCCCCACTGTAGCTGCCTGGGCCAAAGATGTGAGCAGAAATGACCAGACCTCAGCGCGTGAATGACCTGACGATAGATCCCACCCAAATGTATGTGATAAGTGTAAGCTGTAAGCGAGCCCGAGTAACCTGCCGCGCAGACAGGAAATTAAAAACGAAACACTCAAGGCGATGTACCCACAGACCGTGGTGGGTAGATGTATAGGCGTGAGAATGAACGTGCACGTATGACGTATGTTATACAGGCGAGAAGATTTTGGTCAACAATCATTTTAAAAACGAAACCTCAGCCCGTATGGATCTGTAGACATGACAGATCCTGAGATGCGCACCCTGGCTAACTATACCCGAAAGAACGGTATGACAAGACAAAGAAAACAAATAAAGCTACAAGGCTGTTTGTGTGCTGTGACTGCATAGCACCGACAAGCTATGGGACCAACCCATGCTGAAGTAGGACCCCCAACAGAAACACAACCCCCTCTGTGCCTACCCAACTACGAAGACATGGCAGTGAGGGAGGGACCCCCGCATAACCATGAACCCGACGACCTCCCCCCGTGAATAACGTGAGTGAGCGTAAGTGACCTGCTGCACAGCAGAACACTGAGGACCCGTGGACCCACAGACCGTGGTGGGTAGTCCTGCCCGAGAAATGAAACGCAAATGCATAGTAAGACGTGATATGACAGGCGAGAAGATTGAGGTGAACAATCATCTGGAAAACGAAAACCTCAGCCCGAATGGATCTGTAGACGTGACAGACCCCGAGATGCGAGCCCTAGCCAACCGGACCAGGAAAGCAAGCTATGAAAAATAACGAGACATGGAACGAACAAAGCTAGAAAGGCCACTGGTGCAAGCTGAACCTGCGTGGCGACAGAAAAACGCCATGACAGAAACACGCCATGACAGAAACACGACAAAGACTGCGCTGCTGTGACCGAATACTGATGACAGAGCGGTGATAGTAAAAAATGCTCTGACAGAAGCATGATGCTGCCGGAACCCCATGACATGACCGGAAACATACCGTGACTGCAACTGCTAGGACAGAACATGCTAAGACAGAAAACATGACACTGGCATTACAGCTACGACAGAAACATACTGCTGACAGAAACGCTATGACAGAAACGCTAAGACAGAAACATACTGCTGACAGAAACGCTACGACAGAAACGCTAAGACAGAAACATACTGCTGACAGAAACGCTACGACAGAACCATACTGCTGACAGAAACATACTAACAGAACCGCTGAGACAGAAACATACTGACAGAAACATACTGACAGAACCGCTGAGACAGAAACATACTGACAGAACCGCTGAGACAGAAACATACTGACAGAACCGCTGAGACAGAAACATACTGACAGAACCGCTGAGACAGAAACATACTGACAGAACCGCTGAGACAGAAACATATTAACAGAACCGCTGAGACAAAACACACTGACAGAACCGCTGAGTCAAAACATACTGACAGAACCGCTGAGTCAAAACATACTGACAGAACCGCTGAGACAAAACATACTGACAGAACCGCTGAGACAAAACAAACTGACAGAACCGCTGAGACAAAACAAACTGACAGAACCGCTGAGACAAAACATACTGACAGAACCGCTGAGACAAAACATACTGACAGAACCGCTGAGACAAAACATACTGACAGAACCGCTGAGACAAAACATACTGACAGAACCGCTGAGACAAAACATACTGACAGAACCGCTGAGACAAAACATACTGACAGAACCGCTGAGACAACACATACTGACAGAACCGAACCGATATGACAGAAAACATACTACTGACGGAACAGATATGACAGAAAACATACTACTGACGGAACCGCTATGACAGAAACATAAAACTGACAGAACCGCTATGACAGAAAACATACTACTGACGGAACCGATATGACAGAAAACATACTACTAACGGAACCGATATGACAGAAAACATACTACTGACGGAACCGATATGACAGAAACATCCTACAGACTGAACCGCTATGACAGAAAACATACTACTGACGGAACCGATATGACAGAAAACCCTGGGGCAGAACTGCCGGGGTGGAAACGCTACGATAGAAAAAACACAGACAGAATCTGACAAATGCATATGCGAGGAACCCTGCCAGCGTGACCCGCGAGTGGTACGCCCCCCCTCATGCTGCTAGTGTGACCCTGAGTGGTTGCGTGACCCCTGGAGAAGTGGGTGGACAGCCTTCCCCCATACTGCCAATATGACCCCTGGAGATGCGGGGGACAGCCTGCCCCCCCCCATGCTGCTAGTGTGACCCCAGGAGAAGTAAATGATGCCCATCCCATGCCGCCAGCTTGAGCCCAGGATGAGAGGGTAGACCCCCCCCCTCCCCCGTGTTAAGGCATCCAGCTCGGCCCCCCCCCCCAGCCAGCATCATGTAAACCAGAGGCTAACCAGGAGAGAGCCCTAGCAGTCACAAAGAAGATGGTGTGGGTGTGAGGCTGCAGAACCTCAAACCCCCCCCCCCATCCCTGAGCACTGGGGGACGCAGCTGGGCGGACGGATGCCCCCCCCCCTCTCACAGTGTATGCGGGAGGGTGGACGGAGGGGTGCCCCACATGATATGATCCCGGAAGGAGAAGCGAGCACCGGGCGGCCACCTAAAAGGCAGACGGAGCCCTGGCAGCATGGGTGGATGCGCGCCCCCCCCACCCCCTCCCGAACCGGCGGCCCCTACGAAGCTGTGCCTGGCCGAACAGTGCCCCCCCTCCATGGTGCCTGCGTGGGCGGGACAAGTAGAAGGAGCCAAGGAGGAGTGGAAGGTGGGAACCTCTCCCTGCTGCCCGGCGTGAGCTAGATACCGGAGGCATGCTGGCGTCCCCTGAGCGGCGATCAGCGGGGAAAGGAGGACGGCGCGCAGACTAACCTGCCCAGAAGGATCCTCCCCACCATGGTCCGGGCATGCCCCCCGTGTGACAATACCACCCCTCTGGCAGCCATATCCCTCGAGGGATAACCCCTGCCACGATATTCCCGCCGCTCTGCAAAGAAACCGGAAGGGACGTGCACCGGGAGAGGCGGGCGGCCTCCTCGCTAGAAGGAGCAGCGTAGGTGGATGTGCAGCCCCCCCTCCCCCGGCGCGAGCCAACTGGACGGAGTAACGGCAAGGTGGGTGGGCAGCTAGATGGACGGCCCCCCTCCCCCCGGTAGGAACAAGCACCGGATCCCTGACGTGCCCTGGGAAATCGGCAGGCGGCCTCCTCCCGTTAAATGGAGCCCCCCGCAGCGTGGGTGGGTGATTGTGCCCTGGGAGAAGCGGGCGGCCTCCTCAATACCAGATGGAGCCCAGGCAGCGTGGGTAGGTGTGGATGGACGGGTGCCCCCCTCCTCCAGCGTGACCATGGTGAGACACATGCAGCCGACCTGCACGAAACCGGAAGTGACGCGGCTACCCAGAAACCCCACCGACGCCGGAGATAAGAGGGGAGGAGAAATAAATAGCCCTCCGACTCCTCCTACAAACTCAGGCAGGCCTACGGCCCCGCCTTCCACTAGTTGATTAGTTGTGTCATCTACAGACAAAAAAAAATGCGAAATACATGACGTTTAATGGTTGATTGTTTTCTGTGGTAAAACAGCTAGTGTTTTCACAGAAAATTTCAAACTTTATACTATAAATGTTACCATTTATAATGATACTAAAACTAAATTTCTGGTACAAAGCATGGTAAAGTTATTTAAAAATGAAGTGTGAGGCTCTGAAGACTGAAGACAACACAAGACTCTTATGTATGTAGTGTAAGGCCCTGTACACACGATCAGTCCAAACTGATGAAAATGGACTGAAGTTCAGTTTCATCAGTCCAAACCTACCATGTGTATGGTTCATCAGACTTTTGTCCTTCAGACCAAAGTTTTAAAACTTGCTTCAAAATCAGACTGATGGACTGATGACCGATCGGTCAAAACCGATGGTTAGTACGCAAAAGCATCGGTTCAAAACCCGCGCATGCTCAAAATCAAGTCGACGTATGCTTGGAAGCATTGAACTTCGTTTTTTTTAGCACGTCGTTGTGTTTTACGTCACCGTGTTGGACTCGATCGGATTTTGAACTGATGGTGTTTAGGCACATCAGACCATCAGTCCATCAGTCCATCAGACTTCAGCCTTCAGTCCATTTTCATCAGTTTGGACTGAGCGTTAGTGTTGCTCGCGAATATTCGTTACAAATGTTGCATATTCGAGTATTCGCGATTAAATCGAATATCGCGGTGAATATTCGCTATTGCGAATATTCGTATTTTTTCAAATTTTATTTTTAAAACAGATCACATGCTAGTGATCTCCATCGACGTCTAAAAGCATTGCTGGTATGATTAGAGACACTGGGCCGAGTAGCTGATGCGATCCTTTTATGCTGCCGAATATTCGCAATGCGAATATTCGGCAAAAGGAATATTGCGCGATTATTTTCTCCGTCCTTCTTTTGCATCAGAGCCAATCAGAGTTCTCCTACCACAGTTGTCAGAGGTTAGCAACCTCCATAGCAACCAATAGGAACCTGCCTGCACGACCATTATATAAGATCACTCCCAGCTGTATTTCAGTGCAGATTCATAAGGTGGCTGGCTAGAGAGAGTGGAGTGTTTCTGTGCGATCTTAGAGCTTAGAGCATCAGCATTGTGCTTCCTATAGTGCTTTCAGTTCTGTGGTTCCTGCTTCTAAACTGCTTTTTTCAAAGCAAAAGACCCAACAGCTTTTCTAAAAGCTCAGATTTGTGTTGTTTTGTCCAGGTTAGTTTAGCTTAGTGTTAGATAGATTTCTGTGTAGTTTGTGTAAGTGTACATTTCTTTAAGGTAGCTTAGTTTTAGTTTAGTGTGTGTTTAGTGTCTTTTTTTTGTGTTTAAAAAAATAAATAATTAGCTTTAGTTTAGTCATATAAGTTTGTGTAAGCAGAGTTAGTGTTGCATATTACTTTAGTATTTGTAGTCCTCGTCTTTGTCCTTGTCAGTCAGTGTAAAAAAAAAAAAAATGTAGCTTTAGTTTAGTCATATAAGTTTGTGTAAGTAGAGTTAGTGTTGCATATTACTTTAGTATTTGTAGTCCTTGTCCTTGTCTGCGTCCTTCAATCTAAAAAAAACAAAAAACAAACAAAAAAAAAACTTGTAGGTGTAGTAGTTTTATTCTAGTTTAGTAGCTGTCTACGTCTTTGTCTGCGTCTTTGTCTGCGTCTTTGTCTGCGTGCCTGTCTTGCTAAAAAAAAAACACTCCTTTCTCACATTCCCCCCCCCAATAAAGTTTACCCCCCCCCCCCACATCAGCAAGTATGAGCAGCATACGTGGCCGTGGCCGTGGCAGCAGGGGTAGGGGAGTTACTCCCAGTGCTGGGTCGCTGCCAGCACGGGGTACCTCTCGCGCCCCTAATAGTGGTAGAGGATCAGGTGGAAGGGGAGTCCGCCTCATCCGTGAGTTTTTTCCCTCGGGCAGCCGCCCGATATTGCCTCCTCAGGCTCCAGTAGTGGTGGAGTATATGGGGCACAGCAGTGCCACTGAGTCATCAGTCCCGACTCCCAGTAGCACCACCAGTACACCGGTGCCTTTAGGACCCGCCCCCAGCCCCCAAGGGTCCAGCCTCTTACTGTTTGATGACAGCGACAGTGAGAGGGATATCTTGGGGGAGGCCCTGCATCAGGCAGACATCCAGTTCTGTCCTGATGGTCAGGACCTTTTTGAAGGGTTGATGGAGGAGGAGGATGGGGTACCTGCTGTCAGTATCCCAGAGACATCCCTTCAAAGTGGTGCTGGTGTTTTTGTGCAGGAAACACCCGCACCTAGTCAGACCCAGGTGTCGGTGAGGGGACAGCGGAGCCAGGCTAGCGGCTCCATGTCAGCTGTTTCCTGCAGACCACCACATTTCAGCCCTGGGTCTGACATATCTGGGGGCGAAGAGAAGGGTGACCCAACATGGGTGCCACCTAACTTGTCGGTTCACAGCAGCAGTGACGACGAGGAAGGTAGGCACCCTGGGAAAACGGTGCGCCAGGTCACCAGGGAGACCAGCGTCAGGGTCTCCACTGGTGATGGCAGCAGGAGGTGTCAGCAGCAGCAGCAGCAGCAGCAGGCAGCTCCACCTGTGCGCACCGAGTCCCAGCAGGTGCAAGTCAGCGTCACCCCATCTGACAGGAGGGCGGCGCTGAAGTCACCTGTCTGGGCCTACTTCACCCTGGTAGCAGATAACCAGACCGTAGCCATCTGCCATATCTGTCATGCCAGGGTGAAGAGAGGGAAGTGCTTGGCTCGGGTGGGTACCACAGCTCTGAACCAGCACCTGAGAATTAACCACTTGCGGGAGTATGACCAGATGAAGCATGGTGGTGGTAGCAGCACCACCACCACAAGTGTGCAGGGTACAGCAGCCCCTGCCACAGCTTCATATGTTTCCAGCAGGTCATGCCCCCCCCGCTCCCTCTAGTAGAGGTACTGGTACCGGCAGCCAGACCTCTACTTCCACAGCACCCTCCTCTTCCGTGTCCTGCACTGCCGTCCGGCGCCAGGCGTCGCTTTCCAACGCCTTCGAACGCACCACTCCCTTCCCCCCTGGAGACCGACGTGTGTGTTCCCTCAATGGGCTCCTGGCAAGGGTTATTGCCCAACATCTGCTTCCCTTCAACATTTATTTGCCAGGACTGGTGTCCTTGCCCTACACCAGCACATTGTGCAGAATGTAACCCTGTCGCTGGATCACGCTGTCAGCGACAGGGTGCATCTCACAATGGATGGCTGGACCAGCAGGCATGGGCAGGGCCAGTACATCAGCTTCACGGCCCATTGCGTTTCCCTCCGAGGCGCCGGGGAGGGATTGGCGGCATCAGATTTTGTGGTGCCGCCCCGGGGTGTCCAGGGGAGAACTGCTGGTCTCCCTCAAGCCACTGTCTCCGCAGCTGCTGAGCCTCCCAGCAAGCGCCCCCGTAGCTAGTCAAGTGTGGGGCACGTGCGCTGTCAGGCCGTGCTCCAGCTTGTTAGTTTAGGGGACCGGAGACACACTGGAAAAGAAGTGCTGACCGCACTTCAGGCTCAGGTCCAGAAGTGGCTGACACCCCGAAGGCTCCAGGCAGGTATGGTTGTCTGTGACAACGGCAGCAACCTACTCTCCACCCTCCAGGCTGGCAGTCTGACCCACGTGCCCTGTCTGGCACATGTCCTCAACCTCGTGGTGCAGAAGTTCCTGCGCACCTATCCCGGGTTGAGTGACATTGTGCTAAGGGTACGTAGGATTGCCAGCCACTTCAGGCGCTCCCCAACCGCTACCGCGTCCCTGTCCAAGTTGCAGCGGGACAACAGCCTGCCCCTTCACAGGCTGATTGTGGACAGTGTGACGCGGTGGAACTCCACCCTCCACATGCTGGAGAGGTTGTGGGAGCAGCGAAGGGCGGTGAAGGAATACCTGCTGGAGCAAGGCACTGGCAGGCCATCACAAACACTCCCGTACATCACCAGTGTGGAGTGGGGGCAGATACACCAGGTCTGCCATGTGTTGGCCCCTTTCGAGCAGGCGACCAAGCTGGTGAGCAGGGAGCATGTCGGCCTCAACGACGTGCTCCCTATAGTGTTCCTGCTGGACAGGGCACTAGATCGCCTGCTCGAAGCTGGGGAGAGTGCCTTGGTGGAGCAGGAGGAGGCAACACTGCTCCACCAAGACCAGGCCCAGGACAAGGAGGAGGAGGATGATGATGATGAGGAGGTTACTGGTGACGTCCTGGAGTCAGGGCCTGGTCAGGAGGGAGAGCCGGTGTTGGGGGCACCGATAGTCCGGGGGTTGGGCATCTCTGAGCGCGAGCAGCAGCGCCTCCAGCATGAAGAGTCGGACGTCATGGACCCGGGCAGCCATGAGGAGTCACAGCGGGCTGTGCTCTTCCCCGTGGCTGCCCACATGCTGAGATGCCTCAGGAGGGACCCCCGGGTTCAGACTATCAAGGAGAGGGATGAATTTTGGATGGCCACCCTTTTAGATCCAAGATGCAAGGGGAAACTGGAGCAGTTGCTCCCAGCCAGCCGGAGGCAGCAACGGATGCAGGAACTGCAGGCACGCATAGTCAGCTGGTTGGAGCAGGCAACTCCCCGGCCTCCAGTTGTCCCCCCTCATCTCACCCAGCAGGTGGCTGCACCCAGCAGCAGCAGCAGCAGCCGAGCAGGGGACCTAATGGGTGAGATGAGGATGTTCTTCCAATCTGAGCGACCCAGTACCAGCAGCAGCAGCAGCAGCAGCAGTCGCCACCAGCGGCTGGCCCACATGGTGGCAGACTACATGGGGTCCGTCGGTGCTTCTGACAGTATGAGCACCGACGACCCCATGGAGTACTGGGTTGTCAGATTGGACACCTGCAGCGAGCTCGCTCAATATGCGCTGGAGTTATTGTCTTGCCCCCCCTCCAGCGTACTATCTGAGCGGACATTCAGCGCGGCAGGTGGGGTGGTCACGGACAAGAGGACCCATCTGTCCACAGACTCCGTGGACAGACTCACATTCATCAAGATGAATGAGTCCTGGATCGGCGGTGACTTTCTGGCACCCGCCGTCGGTTCAGGGCGCTGAATGGTCCCTTGTCATTCATTACCTCTTTGATGTATTTATACCTTTGAAACTCATAGTGGGCAGATAGTGTTAAGGGCATAAATATTTCCATGCTGTGTCATTAAGCCACTATAAGGAGTAATGATGCTGCTGCCACATTATTTTGAAATGTAATTTCTCAATGCTCATCATGAATTTAAAAAGTCACGTATAGCATAGAAATAACGTTAATCAAACTTTTAAATTATGAGGCACTATGGTATAGTCAGGCTACAGCTACTTAAGGCCTGTGTCATTCTGCTTTTCAAATTTAATCACCATGCTACTGCAACTTCAAGCTTTTGTAATTTTGCCACAATATGGGCTCCTACTGCTAATGCCAAAAGGCTGAGTGATTATGTACCGATATATTACTCATACTGCTGCTGTCACCTTTTGTCCGAGAGATTTGCCACTTTCTATTACTACTGCTGCTGCTGATGGCACCTCTTGCCCAAGCTATTTGCCATTTTTATTACTCTTACCGCTGCTGCTGCTGCTGCTGATGGCACATCTTGCCCAAGTGTTTTGCCATTTTTATTACTCTTACCGCTGCTGCTGCTGATGGCACCTCTTGCCCGAGTCATTTGCCATTTTTATTACTCTTACCGCTGCTGCTGCTGCTGATGGCACCTCTTGCCCGAGTCATTTGCCATTTTTATTACTCTTACCGCTGCTGCTGCTGCTGATGGCACCTCTTGCCCGAGTCATTTGCCATTTTTATTACTCTTACCGCTGCTGCTGCTGCTGCTGATGGCACCTCTTGCCCGAGTGATTTGCCATTTTTATTACTCTTACCGCTGCTGCTGCTGCTGATGGCACCTCTTGCGCGAGTGATTTGCCATTTTTATTACTCTTACCGCTGCTGCTGCTGCTGATGGCACCTCTTGCCCGAGTGATTTGCCATTTTTATTACTCTTACCACTGCTGCTGTTGAGTGTTGATGGCACCTCTTTCCCGAGTGATTTGACACTATATTGTCTACTATTACTACTACTGCTGCTGCTCACGACACCTATGTCACGAGTTCTTTGCCACTATATACTACTATTACCACTGCTGCTGCTGCTGTTCATGGCACCTCTTTCCCGAGTGATAAAACACTATATTGTCTACTATTACTACTACTACTGCTGCTCACTGCTCAGACACCTATGTCACAAGTTATTTGCCACTATATACTACTATTACCACTGCTGCTGCTGCTGTTCATGGCACCTCTTTCCCGAGTGATAAAACACTATATTGTTTACTATTACTACTACTGCTGCTGCTCAGACACCTATGTCACAAGTTATTTGCCACTATATACTACTAATATCACTACTGCTGCTGCTGTTCATGGCACCTCTTTCCCGAGTGATAAAACACTATATTGTCTACTATTACTACTACTGCTGCTGCTCACTGCTCAGACACCTATGTCACGAGTTATTTGCCACTATATACTACTATTACCACTGCTGCTGCTACTGTTCATGGCACCTCTTTCCCGAGTGATAAAACACTATATTGTCTACTATTACTACTACTGCTGCTGCTCAGACACCTATGTCACAAGTTATTTGCCACTATATACTACTATTACCACTGCTGCTGCTGCTGTTCGAGGCACCTCTTTCCCGAGTGACAAAACACTATATTGTCTACTATTACTACTACTGCTGCTGCTCAGACACCTATGTCACAAGTTATTTGCCACTACATACTACTTGTCACGTACCTGGTTATGGAGCCCAATGTGCAGGGAGCGGCCTCTCGTAAGCCTCTGACTCAGGAACCCCTGGTAGAGCAGACAGGGGGTACGGAGTCTGGAGGGACACAAGCGCCTGGTGGGAAGCTGGAGATGGACCGGAAGAGGAAGTGAACAGGTGTTGACGAGGTCCTAGCAGAAATCCAGCAAACACAGGAACGGTGTTGTAGCGCTTGTGAATAGGAGCCAAGGGATTGTCAGACACTGGATCAGGCACCAATCAGGAGACGGAGACAGGTCCGAGGGTTGAATCAGGTTCAGACCGGGTCGGTAAATCAGGTAAGCAGACAGCAAGGCGGGTTTAAGCAGAGTCGGTAGTCGGATCAGGCCGGGGTCAGAGGCAGGCTGCAGGCAGAGAAGGGTCAACGGAAGCCGGGTCAGGTATTCGGTAATCAGGCAGACAGGTAACAGGTTCAGATTCAGTCAGGGATTGCTGCAGACTGGTCAGCAAGATACAGTGGGATCAGATGGTTTAAATAGCAGTTCTTGGCGCCGAAATGACGTCACGCGCGCGCACCCGCGCGCCCCCGCGCATGCGCTGAAACAGACTTCTCCTGGCGCTGTCAGTATTGGTAAGATTCCTGTATCTCTTATCATGACACTACTATTACCACTACTGCTGCTGCTGTTCATGGCACCTCTTTCCCAAGTGATAAAACACTATATTGTCTACTATTACTACTACTGCTGCTGCTCACTGCTCAGACACCTATGTCACGAGTTATTTGCCACTATATACTACTATTACCACTGCTGCTGCTGCTGTTCATGGCACCTCTTTCACGAGTGACAAAACACTATATTGTCTGCTATTACTACTACTGCTGCTGCTCAGACACCTATGTCACGAGTTATTTGCCACTATATACTACTATTACAACTACTGCTGCTGCTGTTCATTGCACCTCCTTCCCGAGTGATAAAACACTATATTGTCTACTATTACTACTACTGCTGCTGCTCAGACACCTATGTCACAAGTTATTTGCCACTATATACTACTATTACCACTGCTGCTGCTGCTGTTCATGGCACCTCTTTCCCGAGTGACAAAACACTATATTGTCTGCTATTACTACTACTGCTGCTGCTCAGACACCTATGTCACGAGTTATTTGCCACTATATACTACTATTACAACTACTGCTGCTGCTGTTCATTGCACCTCTTTCCCGAGTGACAAAACACTATATTGTCTACTATTACTACTACTGCTGCTGCTCAGACACCTATGTCACAAGTTATTTGCCACTATATACTACTATTACCACTACTGCTGATGTCAAGTCTTGCCCAAGTGTTTAGATGCTATCTAGTACTATTACCACTACTGCTTGTAAATGTTGCCTGTGTGACATTACATTTTAATACTACTGCTGCTGCCTTCATGCTGAGTAATGCTTCATGACCTCTCTGGCACAGTGGATCCACCAACAGCCTCCGCTACAAGCTACCAGACCGGATCGTAACAGCAAGTGTGACTAAAACACTGAACTTTATGTTTAACCCTGGTTTGCGGCCTTTATACTGCAACCGTTAGCCTGTCTGCAAGAGCACATCTGCACTCTCTCTCTCTTTCTCGCTCTCTCTCTCTATATCTATATATATATATATATATATATTGTAGCTTTTGTTATATTCATTTTTCAACAGTTTAGTTTGTGTAAGTAGTGTCTGTGTCCGTGTATTTTAGTTTGTCTTAGGTTTGTGTTAAATAAAATAATAGTATAAAATGTTTTTGGTTATTATGAAGTTAGATGTGTTGATGTTGATGTTTATGTGTTAGATGTGAAGTTAGATGTGTTCAAAAACCTAACAATCTCAAGAAGAAAGGAAACATTTTAAAAGAATAACATTTTTTATTAAAAGAAAAAAAAAATTAAATGTGATTTTGCATGAGCTTCTGAAGCTCAGTCATCGCCTCCAAATTCTTTATCAGCTGTTGCTCCAGCTGTTGGTTTTGGAGGTCTAATATGCGGATTTTTCTACGATTTGATAGGATTTTCTCAATGGTCCTCTGGGTCAGAATGTGGTTTTCTACCATCTTTTTTAAAACTGTTAGGATATAAGAAAAAAAATTTGGATTTCAAAGACTGTTACCAAATAAATAAAATATTTATGTTGCTTATTAAACAATCATTATCATGTCTATACAATTGTTATGTGTCTAGCACATATACTTCTATCATAAATACCATATTATTGTTCTGAAATCTGACGGGTGCGCTTTAAATGCTGTCCATTTTTATATCTACATCTTATTGTTGAAATGTTATTAATCTTTGTGCACATATTTACCCTCCTGACTGAGGCTCACAGGAACCGTCTCATCCTCCTGCTCCTCTTCTCCATCACCCGATTGACCAGGAGTTTGGGGGGGGGGGGGTTGCAGCTCATCCTCTTGCTCCTCAACAAGAGCTGGGGTTAAAGACTGGGAGGGCCCTGGCTGCTCCTCATCCCTCTCCTCCTGTGCCTCCTCCTCCTGCTCCTCCTGCTCCTCCTCTTCATCCTCCTCCTCCTCCTCTGCGGCCTGTCGCCTTGTGCGCTTGGGGCGCACAGATGGTAGAGGAGATCCTATAATAACACAATGTTCATATATGTAAAAATGATTTCTAATAACGTATACAAATTCTGTGTACTCTGCTGTATTGTATATGAATACAAATTTATTTATATAGACAGTTAACCAATGGGATAATGTTATATTAAAGGGTCTTGCTGGCACTACAGGGGACTGAGTGTGAGCTGGGCTGCCACCATGGTAAAATGAGCTGTTTGTGTTTCCTTTGTATTATTCTGACGATCTCATGTTTAAAAAAGGGCCTGATGGAGTACACGGGATTACTATGATAACCCCACGCCTAGCACAGGAATTTAGTGGTAATTAAGTTATAAAATACCACCCCTTCCCCTTTAACCCACCACACCACCACTTTAATTCCATGGTTTAACTTGATGGAATAATGATAGAAAAGGGGGAGAAGGTTTCAATTTCCCCTTTTCTCATGGGAAAGCGGCAGGACTTAATAAAATTAGTAGTGACGGTTTAAAGTTCCCCTTTTGGGAACCTAACAGGGCTCTTTAGGTGTAAGCTGGTGCTCACGTGGCCTAGTTAGCTGGAAAACATGTTTTTCCCATTTTTTTGGTGAGCACGAGGTGATCACGCGGCCTACACATGCTTTTCCCGCACTTTTTAGGCCTGTGGGCCTGGTACCAGTTGGTTCTGGAAAAATCCAGTGTTAGTTAGGGGTATATAAGTAGGGTTCCGTCAGCCTTGCTCTCAGTCGCCTCTGTAGACAGGACTGTGGTGTTCCCCAACCCCCCCCCTTTTTTCTTTTCTTTTTGTCGCGGCTGCTAATTATGTGGGATGGTCACCTTTGGTTTAAAAAAAATATATATATACTAAGGGGGACAAATCTGTTTAGTTTAGTTGTTGTTGGATACATTTTAAAGTTGGAATATATTTATGTACAGCCTGAGCCGTAGTGACTAGGCTGTTTTTTAAGTTATTAAAGTATTTATTTAAAATATATGTCTGAAATCCAATAATAAAGCAGCCTCGGCCAGTATTAGTACATTATTGGTGTGTCTTGTTTATTTAGTTTAATTATAGTTAATAAGTGTTCCTGTCTGCTGTCCCATGTCTTTTTTCAACAGTACTATGAATACCTTGGGTGGTGATATATGTTACCACAACATGGCGTCTGGGTTAACAACATCTGCCCTAAGGTTAATTACATATGACCTTACATAACTGTCACCAATAACTTACCTGGATGAAATTCATCACGGAACTGTGTGACCCGGGCCATGTGGCGCCTCTTTAGGTCAGACTACTTTTTTAAGATGGCCATGTGGTCATGTGTGCGGCCATGCACCTTCCATAACTCCCCCAATAGGGAGCGGATAATTTTTTTTTTCCTGCTGGCTACAAATTTGGTCATATTCCTGTTGCAGGAACCTCTGCAAGATGAAGAACAAAGTATATTATAATACTTTTGTTTAAACCCTTATGGATATATGACGTAAATGTATGGTATTCAACAATTGGAAGCATTCTCGCCTTAATAATCACTGACAGGGGTAACATGACAGATTTTATATCTTGCCATTTTGGTCGCCACCTTTTTTGCATAAATATAGCAGCCATTATCATTTGCATAATTATGTATATATGAGTAACATCACAGGATAGACGTATAGGGGAGAAATGCGTTGCTATTCATCTGACCGCTATAATTATTTTTTGACCCTTATACTGGGCCTGTACAATAGATTTTTTTTCCATCCCTATCTTTATATATGAACAATAATATGTTTGTTTCTTTTGACTGTTTGATGAATTAATTTTGAATAAATAATGGAGTTGATGTTATTTAAAAACTACAACTACCAGCATGCTCTGATACACCATGTAGCTCAACGTCACCAGCTGTACCACAATTATACTTTAACTCCCAGCATGCCTGGACAGTCATACTGGGGAGTTGTTTTGCAACAGTTGTAGGCTCCGTTTAGGAAACAGTGCCGTACCAGACGTTTTTCATTTTTATTGTGGAGGGGAGGGTGGCTATGTAGGGGTATGTTTATATGTTGTGTTTTTAAATTTTTATTTAGAAGCACACTGTAAGCCCCAGCCCATGTGAATGTACCCTGTACATTCACATTTGGGGAGAGAAGGGGGGGGGGTTTATTGCAGCCAGTTGCATGCAGGGAGTTGTAGTTTTGCAACAGCTGGAGGCACAATGGTTACAAAACACTGCGAGTTTGTTACCTAACTCAGGGTTTCAAGACCAGTGCGCCTCCAGCTGTTGCAAAACTACTACTCCCATCAGGCATGGTCTGTCAGTGCATGCTAAGAATTTTACTTTTGCTGCATCTAGAGTGCCACAGTTTAGAGACCCGTGTATAGTGGTCTGAAAAATGTGGGCCTGCAGAACTTGCAAAACTAGAAGTCCCAGCATGCCCAGGCATGCTGGAAGTTGTAGTTCTGCAACATCTAAAGGGCAATATGTATTCGAACGTCCTTGGGCCTTAAGGACCCTGAAGTCAGGATGTTCGCATACGTCCTATGTCCACAACATGTTGATTATGCTAAATAGCAAGAAAAGTGCCTAAATACACATTTACCAACCAGTGTGTCTGCAGCTGTCCAGGCATGCTGGGAGTTGTAGTTTTGCAACAGCTGGAGACACACTTTTTGGGAAATACTAATATCTGATCTTATATCCTAACTTTTAAAATAGTCTAAAATGCAGTTAAAGATAATGACATAACAGTGGTGAAATTACTTACACTAATCAGCAGGTTTTCCTCACTGGATGTAAAGTTACTCCCCACCATCTTTGCTTCGCAGGGCAGCACAAAAAAGTGATCCCAAAATCGACTGGCAAAGATCCAGGAAATTATCTCCGTTTTCGCGTGTTGTTCTTGCTCATGCGCGGATGAGAATTTCGCAATCAATTCGCAACCGCATTAGCGAAATTTCGCAATATTGTTTTTTTGATAAAATATCACAAATATTCGATATTAGGGAATATTTCACGAATATTCTTCTATATATTCGTGAAATATCGCGAAATCGAATATGGCGTATTCCGCTCAACACTACTGATCGTGTGTACAAGGCCTAAGGGGCCCCAGAGTATTGTTTCTGAACAGAAACAACTAGGTTTTCAGTTTTCTCCGAGTTTTCCCAGTACAGGCAGTCCCCGAGTTACGAACGAGTTAGGGACTGTAGGTTTGTTCTCAAGTCGAATATGTTTGTAAGTCGGAACAGCATGCGCAGAACGGCAGATACGTTGTTTTCTGATGTTCCGTCGAATGTTCCCGCTGTCGAAAAGGTTCAGTCAAATGTGCCCACCGTCGAAAAGGCCCCATCGAATGTGCCCACTGTCAAAAAGGTTCCGTCGAATTTGCCCGTCGTCGAAAAGTGGCGATGCAGCCTCCCGTTCGTAAGTAGGAGTTGTTCGCAAGTCGGATGTTCGTAACTTGGCTCTGGAGTCCAGAGGCTTCAAAGAGCTTTGGGAGGGATGAAGCTTTGACTCCTGTGCATGTTCTTTGCATGTTCATGTGCATGTTCTGTGCATGTTCTATGTGGGTGTTCTGTCAAGTTGCCATATTGAATTGCATTTTCCAGATAATTATAGTGGCTACATAAAAAAAAAAAAATTAAGAGTATCAAAAAAAAAATGTCTTAACATAAAATTGTGTACCAGTTGTATATGCTATATTATTTTCTGTTTGCTATTTTATGGGGTAATTCATGCAAAAAAAAAAAAAAAATAGTGAGGTCCCCCAGGAAATCTATACCAGACCATGTGTACTGCTCTGAAATGTTGCACTCTTCTGTTTGTTAAAGGGATTGGGGCAGATTCACGTAGATCGGCGCATTATCATTCCGGCGTAGCGCACCACTTTTCCGTTAGACTTGCGCAATCTAGCCGCGTAATCCGGCGATTCACGTAGCTTTTACGCAAGAGCTTGCGCAAACGTAAGGTTTTTTCCGTAGGCGTAAGGAGGAGTAATACAAATTGGGAGGGACGTGGGCGTGTTACATTGAAATGAGCCGTGACCCCATGCAAATGAAGGGCCGGCCGACTCGCGCATGCGCGCGTGAAGGAAACCATGTCAGCTCCGTTGTGCGCATGCTCACAACTCGGGAGCGGCGCAATCATTGAAATTGGAAATGGACTAGGGCAATGTTGTGAACTACGCAGACAGCATAAATAGACACACACAAACGCCCTTCCATTGCAAAAGTACATCCCTTTGTGTCCCTTCCCATTGAATCAAGTGCTTTTGCTCTGTTGTTCGTTAGAGTGTGTTTTGTAGTTGTCAGATTAGTGTTCTGTGTGATCTTGTGCTTGTTGGTAGTTTTGTGAAAGTGTATTTTGATAAGTGTTTGAGACTGTTTGTTTGATTGATAGATTTCTGAGCGTTTGTTTTCTTGCTTTATTTTTTCATCTGATTTTTTTGTGTGTGTTTCTTGCTGAGTGCTAGTGTGATTTTTGGCTGTTCTTTTTCTCTTTGTGTGTGTTCTTGTCTGATTGGTTGTGCTTGTATTTGTGACAGATTTTTGGTGACTGCTAGTGAGTTTGTTTGGAAGTATGACTGAGAGAAAAAGAAAGCTCAATTTTACTGTGGGGGAAAAAAGAATTCTTGCCCGGGCCATTACCGACTATGGGCGTTTTCTCCACGGCCCGCAGAGTGCCACCACCACCCCGGCCAGGAGGAGGGAGATATTGGATATAATCACGGAGCAGGTCAATTCATCGGGGGAGGGGGAGACACGGACCCGCTCTGGGATAGAAAAGAAAATAAATGACCTCCGGCGTGAGGTGAAAAAAAAACTGGCCGCAATAAATGCCCATGCCAGGGGCACAGGAGGGGGCCCACCATGCCGGGTTAGATTTTCAGAGACGGAGCGTGTGGTGGCCCTGACCTTTCACCGGCATGAAGTGGAGGGCCTGCCAGGCTTTGACACAAGTCCGGTCCCCGCGGTGCCAGGTAAGGTTTTTATTTCTCTCAGGTGTGTAGCATGTGTGGGGGAGGGGGTGAAAGGGAATATGTGGCAAGTGTGTGGATCCTCCAACCTGTGAATGTTTTGTGTCATCCACAGCTGTGCAGGAGGGTGCAGGGCCATCTGGACTGACCGCTCCAACCCCAGGACAGCAGCCTAATGAGGCCCCCCCAACAAGGCCAGAGTCCGCAGAGGAGGAACAAGAGGAGGGGGAGGATCATGCGGAGGACGATCATGAGGAGGAGCAGAATCATGAGGAGGAGGAGTCCATGGAAGGCACTGGCCCTTTGGTTTCTGCGGACTCTTCCCCTCTGGCTGCAAGAAGCCTGCCCTCCCTAAGGGTCAGCCCCCCCCCCTCCTCCCCCAACATGGCTCCCCTCACAAGGGCCTCCCCTTCTCCCCGGCCACAACCATCAGCAAGAGCCAGGAGGTCATCCCCAAGCACCAGGGGGGCGCCCAATCTCATGCCCGCCTGTCTGAGAAGGAACCTGGCCACCCAGACCCGCCTTCTGAGACAGCTCTGCCAGACTATGGGGCGGGTGGATCAGAGCCTGTCCTCCATTAATGATAGCCTGGGTAACCTGGACTCCCACTCCCGGGCCTCCACAACCTGCCTAAATGACCTGCAAACTACAGCAGCAGGCGTTGGGCAGGATGTGAGGGCCCTTACCCAGGCTATCCAGGGCAACACGGCAACACTTGGTGCTGCCCTGGACAGAATAGCCGTGGCCTTGGAGGGCAGGCCGCCAGGTGGGCAGATCTCAGGGGCTGCTCCTCCTTCCCCGGCTTTTCCCCTCCCCCATGCGTCTCCCCTGAGGGTCCGGGGCCGTGGCCGGGGGCGCCCCAGGCGTGGCTCAGGCAGAGGGCACTAATTTTTTTTTCCCCCTTTTGTTTGTTTTGAAAGCTTTTTTATTTTTGTTCTCTGCTTTTTTTTTTTTTTTCTAAGCAATTTTTTTTTACTATGCATTTTTTGTTTCTATGCATTTTTGTTTGTTTGACTTTTTTGGCATATTTTGGGTTGTGAATGATGTTTGAATGTGGGGGTGACATTCCTGCTGGAAAAGGGGTGTCACCCTCAATTTTGGTGGAGAAGGGTTCCCCAGGACCAGGGAGAAGTGATTCCCAGGTCCGTGTGAATGGTGTATGAATGTACAGTGACATAATTGGAGCCTTGACGTGGCGTTACTGCTCACCAGTCTTGCATGGTGGACTGGTGCCAATCCAATTTGATGAGGATGTGGGGTGTGTGTGCTAGGGACCATAGTGGTGTGCATGCATGCATTCTCATTGTGCCATGATTAATGTGTGTGTTTAACGTGCAAAGATGCCCAATATGAGCTGCCTCCTGACTGCTCTTCCCTCAGAAGACGGGGTATCCTCGGTTAGGGGTTGATTTTCTGGTTGGGGGGTCAGATCATCACGTAGCTCAACCTGCAGGCCCTTCCTCACTGCGAGATTGTGTAGCATGCAACATGCAGCGATGATATGGCACACGAAGTTTGGGGAATACAACAGTGTACCCCCAGACTTATCCAGGCATCGGAAACGTGACTTCAGGAGGCCAAAGGTGCGCTCCACCACTGCACGGGTTTTGATGTGTGCTTCATTGTATCGTTCCTCTCCTGGGGTTTGGGGGTTCCGGATAGGAGTCATGAGATGGGGTCCCAGTGCATATGCAGAGTCACCTGTAAAGGAAAAGACAGGAGAATGTTAGTCATGCATGTGCCACTTCTGTTGTGCATCACGGGAGGGGATAGTCATGCCTGACTCCCATGTCACTCACCAACCAGCCAGGTGTTCCCATACACGTTCTGTTCGAATTCTGTTCGGATGTGGCTTTGATTGTAGATGTAGCTGTCATGGCTGGACCCTGGGTGTTTGGCACGGACGTGCCATATGAGGCCTTGGGCATCAACTATCACCTGTACGTTGATGGAGTGCCAATTCTTCCGATTGCGGTACATGTGCTCGGTCTCATGGGGGGGCTGGAGTGCCACATGTGTGCAATCTATGGCCCCGATGGTGCGTGGGAATCTGGCAATTCGGTAGAAATCTGCCATTGCCTTGATTCGAAGCTCCTCAGTGGTGGGTTTGATGATTTGGTTGGCCAAGTGTGTGAGGATTGCTGGGACAACCTGGTGCACACATCTGCTCATGGAGGATTGTGACATCCCAGCCACCACTCCACTTGTACGCTGAAAAGAGCCACTGGCAAGGACATGGAGTGTTGCCAGGACCTTGACCAGTGGCTGCACTGCATGTGAGCGTTGTGTTGGGCTGGTGATGTCCTCCTGCAAGGTTGTGGTTAATTCCAGGATGGCATGAGGGGGGAATCTGAAGATGCGAAAGACCTCTGAATCATTCATGCCAAACAGGTGTATGCGGGTGCGGTATACCCTCTCCCGTGCCATCCTCCGTGCCATCCTCTGTGCCCTCCTCCTTCTTTGGTCATCTATATTCACTAGTGCAGCTATGAGCGACGATGCCCCTAGCATGTTGGCAGTCAAATTGTAGTGCAACACGTGTGTGTGGTCTGCTCCTCAATAACGGTGTTGCTTTATCTGACAATTAGACTTTTTTTCAAAAGTTAGATCAGCTTTTATGGGCTCTAACTTTAGACAGGACATTTTGCAGTTGCGCACATCGCGTAGCCTGCGCAGCAACTGCGTTTTTTTGTGGATCCCCGTAACTCCCTCATTAGCATATTTGACTAGCAAATCAATGGTGTGTCTAGCGCAGTTTTGCGCGAAGGGAAGCGAATGTCTAACTCAATTACGCCGGACCAAAAAACGTAGATTTCTGGCGTAGATTGTTTTGTGAATCGCGTCCAACTATACGCACGCGCACATTTAGACTTACGCACGCGCAACAGCAGTTGCGCAGGCGTAATCGCTCTGTGAATCTGGGCCATTGTTTTTAAATAAAATTCTTAAGATCTGTTGTTTGCTGGCAAATAAGAATGCCCCAGATACCAGCCTCTCCCCTTTGTGAATGAGTTGAGGTACATATTACCCCATACTCAAACACAAAACAAAATGGCATCTTGGCATCTAGAAATAAAGATTTGTTTAACAAATCTTTTCTGTTTTTTTTTTTAATCCCCCAAAAAGTCCCTTATTTGTAAATTCATAATCTATCACAATGCTTGCCTTACATTGTTGACTTGTTGGGGGGAAAAAGATGACCTACCACACATGACCAATCCCGATGGTAACACTAGCCAAAATTTAGCTCCCCAACCTATATAAAGGAAGGGGCGGTGTTAGTGGTTACATAATTGCCCAAATATAGCCATGTGGTCATATTTAGTCAATAATGTAAGGCTCCATACCCTGTCACTGGCCACTCTGCCATGTAAGTGAATGGGTCAGGTAATGTCAGTGATGTCAGCTTCCTTAACAACCATTGGCCATATTTAGACAATGAAGTAACTTGCTCCATTCCTTGCCCATTTGCTTACATGGCCAGGGATTCCCAGCTCATGTAAATTTATGGGCAGGGTGACATCAGCAGTTGGTAAGAACACCGTGGCTGCTTCCTTGGCAACCATTGACAGCCCGAAGCTATCATGTTTGTCCACTCCAAACACCCTAAACATTTGGCTTTCAGATGAACATCTGGACAGCCAGTGATTGGTCTGAATCAGTGGTCTCCAAACTGCGGCGGGGGGCCAGATTGCTTCTATCTGGCCCTTGGAGGCATTATTTTCATCCACTAATGACAACAATCGGGCATAATTCCCTCTACTGACATCAATGAAGGGGCCTCCCAAAGACACCAATGATGGGGCACAAATCCTCCTAATAACAGCAACGATGGGGAATTATTTCTCCCACTGACACCAAAAATAGGGCTTTCTATGATTCTACTGACGTTGGGACCTTTTTAACTCCCAGTGACTACAGGGTAAATTTGAAGGACGGTAAACTGGCTGTTTAGAAAGTTGGGAGACCCCAGTTTGTACCAAATACTAAGCTCATTCCTAATGACGATTTTTATGGCATAACTTGTACAACCAAGGGCCTTACCTGGTTAAACCTGTCATGCCATTCTCAGTTTTGATACCAATACTTTATAGGTTACCTTTCCTAAACAAAAAAAAGCATCTTCTTTTAACCCTTATACCAACTGTGGGCGATTAGCTCCAAGTGAAATGTTTTCAGACAAATAATCCAGCTGTATGCAAGGTTAAGGGCTTCCTGCCCATGTTTATTTGGTCATTAAATAAAGAAAACAGAAAGGCTTCCCTCGCAGGGGTGGAAAAACATAGTCCTAAAATAAAAGTCCATTAAACGAATATAAGCCTCCTGGCTAACAGATAGTCCTCACTGGGTCTGCTTCAATCCTGCAGGCATGTTCCTTCACAAACTAAGCCTCCTCTCTCAAAACCACCACTGATTACACTTAGGTAAGTCAAAATTATACCACAGATGAGGGAGCAAGGTGTGGCCAGTTCTTAACACCTTACTGCCTACAGACCTCTCACTGTCACTCATTTATCTTAAGAACCTCAAGATCCTGTGTGGCAGATACACTTCATCTATTACTGACAGGGTCTGTCTGTCACACCACATATGAAGAAACAGAACATACAGTATGTTCAACATTAACAGAATTTCCGCTTCAGTAGACATTCAGATAAATAAGTGTATATGGAGTATTCCCTATGCCCAGTACCTCCGCTTGCAGAGGAATTGTACTTCTGAGATAGATTTAAGCAAACAGGCAGGCACATTACGTCAGAGGTTGCTAGCAAGAGGATATCAATGTACACTTTTGAGACACTCTTATAATAGGGCCTGGACAAAGATGAGGGGGTCCTTACTTGGCATTTCCTTAATAAGGACTATACGATTTATAAATATGTAAGAGACATGCCAATTGATCTTTAGACGAGCCACTGCTGTAAGAGAACAACTTACTGCTAGTTACTACATACCACACAAAGAGGCTAAGCCAACATTAAAAGGCACGTACTGTTGTGGAAATTGTCCACGATGTCCCTGGGTCAAGGAAGGCCCGAGCGTTCAACTAGCCAATGGCCAATAGCACAAATCTAAAACCTTTGTGGATTTCTCCACACAGGGAGTCATTTATATTATGTACTGCCAATGTGGAGCATTCTACATCAGAAACTAAACGCATATTTATGTCTATTACTCAGACGGAGGCAAGATGATCACTCCCCTCACAAGACATATTGGCTTTTATAACAAGTATGAGACCGATATGATATTGTTTTTTGTCTTTGAAGTTGTTCCAGTGAACCCCAGGGGGGGGGGGGTAATTGGGATAAACGTATCCTCCAACGTGAGACCCTCTGGATAGAGCGTCTCAATGCTATGACTCCCCCTGGTCTCAATGAGGTCAACCCATATAAACCTTTCTTATAATATTTAAGGAATCTTTCGGCTGTTCTATGCAAGCTGTAATCCTCTGTGGTTCTATTTCTTTACTTTTTCCTAAGTCTGTCTCTGTTTCTCACTTTGCAATCTTTCCGCTTATTTTATTTTCTTCCATTATTGATGTGGATACTCTAGATATAAGCTAGTAACTATATAGACACTATTGAGCAGTATTTTATGATATGTATTTCATGTACTCAATTTGATGTATGTTACCGCTGTTTTGATTGATGGTTTAATTAATATTGTCTGCTGTGGAGACCTTATGTGAGTGTGGATTTCCTCCCCTTTAGGATCTATTTGTACATTCCAAATGGAGCACAGTTAAATCTTGATCTACTAGGGGGCCTTCATTGGCTGACATCTGTCCAGAGGCCTGCCCTAATCCATCATGACCTGTTCTGTGGGGCAGCCAGGTTTTTGACTTTTCCCAGCGGGTTTGCAGCCCTGGAGGGGGACAGGAATGCATGTTTCACGTGTTCCCTGTCTCACTGCCTGTATGGCTCCACACTTGCGGACTCCATCTGCAGTGTCTGAGAGACGTTTTGTGGCATTGCGCATGCACCGATCTGACGCATGCGCACTCTGGGTCCGGGCCCGGTGAAGTCAGGCGCAGTTTTTTGCAATTATACCTGACTCATGTACCTTAACTTGTGTGTACGTATTGTTGCAAACTACTTACGGCATAAGGTGCAGCATATAGGGGCTCACTTCCCCATCTTTTCACATTATGAACTGTGTATTTAGATGCATGGATTAGCTAGATATCCATTTACCTATGTATACTTTTCTACAGATTCTCAAATATATTATAGAGAAGTACTTTACTGGGATTTTTGAGTCCCTGTGATCCAGCCAAGATTTTGGTATGCATGCTTGTTGTTGTTATCTATTACCTTGTTATTAACAATTCTGGCAAGACATCTCTTCCAAATGGATTCCATATTTTTCAATCAGACCATTATTGGCACTCGTTTCTGTGTGAAAGGCTCCCAGGTCCTCTGGGAGGGGCCATACTCCTTTGGGCCGCCTGCACTGCAGCACTTTGTGTTAAGATCTTCACCTATAGAGTCTCTACAGCAGATATATGATGAATCATTATTATTTTTATCTTAACTTATATGAAATGTTATATGTATTATTTGATTAATGTATGTTTTCCCCTTTATTCATAGTCATATGATAATCGCTTTATAAAGGACGGTAGTACTGTAACAAGTAAATGTTCCTTGATTGTCATATGTGGTTTTTAGAAAACTATTTGTACATTTCTCTTTTTTATATATTTATTTTTTAATAAACATTTTAAATCTCTATCTGAGACTATTGCCTTTCTGTCTTACGGCACCATTAAAGTCCACTTCCAGCCTCCTTCCTCCATTATTTTCCATATACAGCATATGTGTTTACAGTAGTATCTAATCTGCTCCTGGATGCACACAATTCAATTTTCTCTATAAACATTTAAATCGAATAAATGTAACACACAGTCTAAATGCAAAGCAAAGTAAAAGCAGCCTTTTCTTTTAGTGTTTGCAGAAAAATGTTGCTCATGGTTATAGTGTATATGACAACTAAGGATTGGCGAATAAACACAATGCATTAAAAGCCCTGATTGGCTGAAGCAATGAAAGCTTCACCCAATCAGGGCACAGAGCCATTTGTAGTGTAATGGCGGCGTGTAGAGAGATAGAAATGGCTCTGTTCAGTGCTATTAGACATTTAGGGCCAGATTCAGGTAGGACTTACGCCAACGTATTGCGAGATGCGCCGCGTAAGTCAAAATGTGCTCCGTCGTATCTGTGCGCCGTACCCACAGAACAAGATACGCCTGAATATAGACTTTTTCCGACCAACGTAACTTTCCTACGCCGGCGTAGCGTGGGCGCATATTTACGCTGGACCCATCTGGCGCTCCCATTGATTTCCTAATCAAATATGCAAATGAGGGAGATACGCCGATTTGCACAGAGGACATTACAGAGGAGGAGGGCACGGGAGAGGATATAAAGAACGCGCATTAATGTCTTTGGCATGGGGGATTTGGAGGTGTATGGCATCTTCAGATTCAGCCCTGATGCCATCCTGGAATTAGCCACAACCCTGCATGATGACATCACCAGCAAGACACACCACTCACAAGCAGTGCAGCCACTGGTCAAGGTACTAGCAACACCATTCCCTTGCCAGTGGAACTTTTCAGAATACAAGTGGAGTAGTGGCTGGGATGTCACAATCCACCATGAGCAGATGTGTGCACCAGGTTTTCCCTGCAATCCTCACACGCATGTCCCACCACATCATCAAACCCACCCATGAGCATCTGCGGCAGAAGGCAATGCAGGATTTCTACAGAAATGGCCCCCCCGTGCCACAGAGCACATATACCGCAATCGTAAGCAGTGGCATTCCATCAACGTACAGGTGATAGCCGATGCCAAATACCTCATATGGCACATCCGTGCCAAACACATCGGGTCCAGCCACCACAGCTACATATACCGTCAAAGCAACATCCCAACAGAATTCAAGCAGAACGTGTACAGGGACAGCTGGTTAGTTGGTGAGTTACATGGGAGTCAGGCATGACTGTCCGACCCCATAATGCAGACATCACGAGGGGCACATGCAGGGCCGGACTTACCATTGGGCTTTTTTTTTTTTAGGGGTCCGGAGGTCCCCAGGGCCCCGGACAGCAACCCTTCCTTTTTTTATTTATTTTTATAAAAAAATATGTTTTTATATATATATATATATATATTAATATTATTATTATTATTAAAGGGCCCAGAGGTCTCCAAGGCCCCTGGATGGCAACCCCCCCTTTTTTTTATAAAACAATTTACATTATATATATATATATATATATATATATATATAATTTTTTTTATTAAAGGGCTCAGAGGTCCCCAGGGCCCCATGTGGCAACCCCCCCTTTTTTTATTTTTTTTATAAATGTTTATTTTTGTTTATATTTTTTTATTAAAAGGCCCAGAGGTCCCCAGGGCCCCAGGATGGCAACTTTCCTTTTTTATGTATTTTTTTTATAAATGTTTATTTTTTTTTATTTTTGTTAGGGGTCTGGAGGCCCCCAGGGCCCCAGACAGCAACCCCCACTTTTTTTATTAATTTTTTTATATAAAAAATATATATATATATATATAGATATATATCTATATAGATATATAGATATATATCTATATCTATATATATATATATATATATATAAATATATATATATATAGATCTATATATATATATATATATATATATATATAGATCTATATATATATATATATATATATATATATATATATATATATATATATATATATATATATATATATATATATATATATATATATATATATATATATATATATATATATATTAGAGCTGCACGATTCTGGCCAAAATGAGAATCACAATTTTTCTGCCTAGAATGAAGATCACGATTCTCTCACGATTCTCACGGCGTAAAATCTTTTACATTTATACAAAAAAAAAAATGGGCTAACTTTACTGCCTATTTTTTTTTTTTTTTTTTTTAATTCATTAAAGTATTTCCAAAAAAATGCATTTAAAAAGACTGCTGCGCAAATACAGTGCAACATAAAATATTGCAACAACCGCCATTTTATTCTCTAGGCCAGGGTGTTTACTAAAAAATTATATAATCTTTGGGGGTTCTAAGTAATTTTCTAGCAAAAAAAAATAATGATTTTAACTTGAAAAGAGCTGTCAGAAAAAGGTTTGGTGTTTAAGTGGTTAAAAATTCCTAATTTACATACAGAAGAAGTTAATTCCTTTGAAGAGATACAATGTTTAGACTTAACTTTCCACTGATAAAGAATGTTTCCAAAACTTGGCAGATTGCCCAGACTGACTTTTGGCTGAGAGCAGACAGGAAATTCTTTGCATACCAAAGTGCAGAGAGAAAATTCTTTTCATGTGAAAGATTGTGAAACCCTGTATCAAGAATCGCAACGGGAAAAAGATAGACGATTCTTGACGATTAATCGTGCAGCTCTAATATATATATATATATATATATATATATATATATATATATATATATATATATATATATATATTTATTATTATTAATATTATTAACCACTTGACCACTGGGCACTTAAACCCCCTTCCTAACCAGACCAATTTTCAGCTTTCGGTGCTCTCACAATTTGAATGACAATTACTCAGTCATACAACATTCTACCCATTTGAAATTTTTGTCCTTTTTTTCACACAAATAGAGCTTTCTTTTGGTGGTATTTGATCACTTCTGGGTTTTTAATTTTTTGTGCTATAAAAGAAAAACGACTGCAAATTCTGTAAAAAAAAACAAAAAAAACTTGTTTCTGTCATATTAGTGGGTTATTTCTCACACACAGCATATGCATACCACAAATTACACACCAAAACACATTCTGCTATTCCTCCCGAGTATGGCGATACCCCATGTGTGAGACTTTTACACAGCGTGGCCACATACAGAGGCCCAACATGCAGGGAACGCCATCAGGCGTTCTGGAACACCCAGACCAATTCTGACATTTCTCTCCTACATGGAAAAATCATCATTTATTTGCTAGAAAATTACATAGAACCCCAAAACATTATATATGCTTTTATAGCAAAGACCCCCAGAGAATACAATGGCAGCCGTTACAACTTTTTATCTCGCACGGTATTTTCGCAGAAATTTATTGAACGCGTGTTTTAAAAAAAAAAACTGTTTTGCGCTTAAAACAAAACAAAACAGTAAAGTTAGCCCGATTTTTTTTCAAAATGTGAAAGATGAAGTTACGCCGAGTAAATAGATACCCAACATGTCACACTTCAAAATTGCGCACACTCGTGGAATGGCGCCAAACTTCGCTACTTAAAAATCCCCATAGGCGGTATTGCAGAGTATTGGGGTATTGCAAAGTATCATGCAGGGTATTGGGGTATTGCCGAGTACTGGGGTATTGCCGAGTACTGGGGTATTGCCGAGTACTGGGGTATTGCCGAGTATTGGGGCATTGCCGAGTATTGGGGCATTGCCGAGTATTGGGGTATTGTTGGGTACTGGGGTATTGTGGTGTATTGTTGGGTACTGGGGCATTGCCGAGTACTGGGGTATTGCCGAGTACTGGGGTATTGCCGAGTACTGGGGTATTGTCGAGTACTGGGGTATTGTCGAGTACTGGGGTATTGTCGGGTACTGGGGTATTGTGGGGTATTGTGGGGTACTGGGGTATTGCCGAGTACTGGGGTATTGCCGGGTACTGGGGTATTGTCGGGTACTGGGGTATTGTCGGGTACTGGGGTATTGTGGGGTATTGTGGGGTACTGGGGTATTGTTGGGTACTGGGGTATTGTTGGGTACTGGGGTATTGTTGGGTATTGTGGGGTATTGTTGGGTACTGGGGTATTGTTGGGTACTGGGGTATTGTTGGGTACTGGGGTATTGTGGGGTATTGTTGGGTACTGGGGGATTGTTGGGTACTGGGGTAATGCTGGGTACTGGGGATTGCAGGGTACTGGGCGATTGCAGAGCTGGGATGGATTGAGGGATGGCTGGATCTGTGACTGCATTTGTCACAGATCCAGCCACAGCTCAGCTGCTGACACCCCGCTCCCCCCCCCTCCTCGCACACTGTACCGAACGGTACAGAGAGCAGAGGGAGGAGAGGGAGGAACCGGCGTCATCAAATGACGCCGGTTTGTTTACAAGTGATTGCACCGTCAATCGACGGCGCGATCACGTGGTAAACGGCCGCTATCAGCGGCAATTTACCGTGATCCGTGATGCGCCGGGTCTTCTAGACCCGGCGAGCACGGACACTTTCGCGAGCGCGTCCCAGGGGACGCGCAATCGCGGAAGTGCACGAGGACGTCCCAGGGACGTCGTGTCAAAGCAACTCCACCGCGCCGTAGCAGTAAAATGCTTATGGCGCGGTGGGGAAGTGGTTAAAGGGCCCAGAGGTCTCCAGGGCCCCCGGATGGCAACCCCCCTTTTTTTTTTATAAAAATATTTACATGTTCTTTATATTTTTTATAAATGTTTATTTTTTTTTTATTTTTTTTTATTATAGGGCCCAGAGATCCCCAGGGCCCCGGATGGCTACCCCCCTTTTTATATATATATATATATATATATATATATATATATATATATATATTATTTCTTTATTTTTATTCTGTGCACAGATGAGAGTCACCCCCCTGCTCAACGCTCAACAACTTAAATGCCCCCCGCTCAACAATTTCAATTCCCCCCCCCCCCGCTCAACAACTATGATCCCCCCCTCGCTCCAGGGGGCCCCGTCAACACTCAAGCCCAGGGGCCCCCACCACCCTAAGTCCTGCCCTGGGCACATGCACGACTAACATCCTCTTGTCTTTTCCCTTCCAGGTGACTCGGCATATGCACTTGGGCCCCATCTCCTGACTCATTCACACGGCCGTGGGGATAACTTCTCGCCGACGACCGAGGGTGACAAACCTTACTAGCAGGACTGCCACCCCCACATTCACACACCAGTCACACACCAGTCACACTGTAGCAGCACTACTGTCACATGCTACACACCGAATAGGAGATAAAACACACTTACCTGTCCTCAAGGCCTGGTCACCGGAGACAAAACCCTCGATGCCCTCCACCTGCTCCCGGTACAGGCATTGGGCGATGACCTCCTCCTCATCCGTCAATCCCACAGATTTGGCTGGTCCTTCTCCCGTGCCCCTGGCGTGCCTACTCATAAGCGCCAGCTTCTCGCGGACCTTACATCTCTTACGTCTATTTTTTTAGCAATATCATCGGGTTTCCTGGTCTCATGCCCAATGGTATTGACCTAAAGGGTGATCTCCTCAAGAATCTCCCTCTTCCGTGCCTTGCTGGTCTGGGAACTTTTGGCACCATGGAGGAACTTGTCATATTTGGCCATTCCCGCAACAATAATGGCCCTCTCCTCCGTGGAAAAGTTCCTCTTCCTCCTCTCCTTGCCTCCATTTCTACCTTCCGCCATCGCCCAGCAAAAGTACCTTGCTTCAGGGGGGAAACAAGCAGGATGTACTTTTGCGCCGGACGGGCGCATGTCTGGGCGTATTTATGCGCTCGGCGTAAGCCGGTGGGCCGGCGTATCCCAAGAAGTTGTGCCGGCGTAGTTGTGATCATTAGTGTTGCTCATGAATATTCGCATAGCGAATATTCGTTACGATTATTGCATATTCGAGTATTCACGAATAAATCGAATATCGCGGTGAATATTCGCTATTGCGAATATTTATATTTTTTCAAATTTATTTTTAAAACAGATCACATCCTAGTGATCTCCATCGACGTCTAAAAGCATTGCTGGTATGATTAGAGACCCTGGGCCGAGTAGCTGAGGCGATCCTTTTATGTTGCCGAATATTCGCAATGCGAATATTCGTATTACGAATATTCGCAAATACTTTCTCTGCCCTTCTATGTTTTGTGTATAAAAAAAAAAAATTAGCTTTAGTTTAGTCATATAAGTTTGTGTAAGTAGAGTTAGTGTTTAGTGCATATTAGTTTAGTAATCCAGGAAATGATCTCCGTTTTCGCGTGTTGAGAATTTCGCAATCAATTTCGCATTAGCGAAATTTCGCATTCGCATTAGCGAAATTTCGCAAAATGTTTTTTTTTGATAACATATCACAAATATTCTATATTAACGAATATTTCGCGAATATTCTTCTATATATTCGTGAAATATCGGGAAATCGAATATGGCGTATTCCGCTCATCACTAGTGAGCATGTGCATAGGGGCGCAAATCGTACGTCCATGTTACTGCGCATGCGCCGTTTTAGATACGCCGGGCGCAAAGCATTGCACCACGCTCGGACCATCATTTGAATAAGGTCACACCAAATTTCCCTTACGTTGCCTTACGCCGACGAAATTACGTTACGCCGGCACAACGTTGGGAGCATTTCCATTGTGAATAGTGTGCTCGCCGCTCTGCACCTCGTCAGCGTAGAGTAGATTCGATACGCTACCCCGCCTAAAGATGTGCCAATCTACCTGAATCTGGCCCATAGTGTGCTATAGCGTTTTATTCTAAATTTTGTCAGCATAGAATATCAGTTTAGTGTGCTTCTAGGGATAGTTCAGTGTGAGTGTAGTGCGACCATTCATCTTTATATTAGTGTAAATGTAGGAATAGTTCAGTCATTGTGATTGTAGTGCAACCATTCATCTTTACATTAGTGTGAATGTAGTTTAACAAAGTATATTTTATTGTGTTACTGCAAGTTTACCACCATAAAGTTCTCTGCATTATTGCAAGTTTAATGCTGTATATTTCATTGCATTACTGCAAGTTTAACGGCATATAGTTCAGTGCATTACAGCAAATTTAATACCATATATTTATGTACTTTACTGCAAGTTTAATGCCATATAATTATGTGTGTTGCTGCAAGTTTAACCCTGTAAAGTTCTGTACATTACTGCAAGTTTAACGCTGTATATTTCATTGCATTACTGCAAGTTTAACATCATATATTTTATTGCATTACTGCAAGTTTAACACCATATAGTTCTATGCGTTACTGCAAATGTAACGGGGTATAGTTCTGTGCGTTACTGCAAGTTTAACACTTTAATATTTCATTGTGTTACTGCAAATTTAACGCCATATAGTTTTGTGGGTTATTGCAAGTTTAACCCCATACATTTTATTGCGTTACTGCAAGTTTAACGGTGTATTTTCATTGGAGAAGCTTCTGGAAGTTAGTGGGCAGAGGCCAGGAAGTCTTGACCTGCATACTTATGGGATTCTGGCCAATCCCCAGGTAGGGTCTGGCAGGGTCAGCCCTTAAATATGGTTGAGCCTGGCCAACAGGGGAATCGGGTGGAAGATGGAGTGCTGTCGGTGGCCTAGGCAGTGTCCCTTAGGTTTAGAGGGGCTCTACCTCCAGGCTGGGGCTCAAGCTGGCTTGGAAAAATCTTTTTGGCATCCGGTTTTAGAAGGAATCTTGCCAAAGAGCAGCATGGAGCAAAAAAACTGGGTCCCCAATTTCAAGATGAAAACTGAGATAAAATATTTACTCTCACCCACAAAATCAGCATTGCCAGCATAGCCCATAAGCATAGTTGAAATACAAAACAAGGTGGTATCACTGTCCAAATAACCTCCATAAAATATTGCCAACTATCTAAAAGTTATGTTGGAGTTGCGCTGATGAAGTGGGAACAATGCTTCAGGTGTGGTGATGTTTCCTTAAAGGGTCACTATAGAAATGTTTTCTTTCTTTAAAATAACAAACATGTTATACTTACCTCCACTGTGCAGTTTGTTTTGCACAGACTGGCCCCGGTCCACGTCTTTTGGGGTTCCTTTGGCGGCTGTCTCTGGTCCTCCCCGCAAGAGCTCACCACATTCATGCGAGAGAGCTTGCATGGTGGTGAGTCCTTGCGGGCGCGCTCCCGTGATACAGCAAGCGGCCATAGCCGCTTACTGTATCACTCGGCACCGCCCCTCAGCGTGCCGCGTCACTAGATGTGATTGACAGCAGTGCCAGGCAATGGCTGCGCTGCTCTCAATCCATTCGCTCTAGCCAATCAGTGGACAGGCTGAGCGGGATCTCGGGACTGAGCGCGGGACCTTCGATGGGTCAGGTAAGTAAAACGTGGGCTGGGGGGGGGGCGTCATCATCAGATGTTTTTTCACCTTAATGCATAGATTGCATTAAGGTGAAAATTGTTTTTTCATTTACAACTCCTTTAAACAAAATTATTGGGTAAAGTTTTTGGAAATGTACAAATAGCTCTTTTCCTAGAGATTTCTCCATAAAACCAGGACCTATTTCCAAAGCCATAGAAAGCCTCCACAGGTTTTTCGTATTGGCAGTATGGACCATAATCCTATGCCTCGGCATCCCTATATGACAGATACTCAATTTACCTACGCACATGGAGTACCTAAGTCATCTTCAGAGATTTTCTCTGCTCTAGGATCTTTTAGCCTCCTGAATGCCAGGTGAATTTCACATATGCTCTGTCTATTGCTCTGTTAATCCAATCTGAGGTTGCCCACTCAACCCATCAGCTGTTAATCCTCCAAATAGAAAAGGCTGGGACTGCTGCACTCCTCATTAGGGATGAGCCGAACACCCCTGGGTTCGGTTCACACCAGAACCTGCGAACAGACCAAAAGTTTGTGTGAACTTTAGAACCCTATTAAAGTCTATGAGACTCGAATGTTTAAAAACTAAAGTGCTAATTTTAAAGGCTAATATGCAAGTTATTGTACTAAAAAGTGTTTGGGGACCCAGGGGACATGTATCAATGCAAAAAAAGATTTAAAAAACGTCAGTTTTTTCAGGAGCAGTGATTTTAATAATGCTTAAAGTGAAACAATAAAATCTAAATATTCCTTTAAATTTCGTACCTAGGGGGGTGTATAGTATACCTGTAAAGTAGCGATTGTTTCCTGTGCTTAGAACTGTTCCTGCACAAAATGTAATTTCTGAAGGAAAAAAGTCATTTAAAATCACCCACCTTAGGGTCTGGTATGGATTTTAAGGGAAACTCCACCCCAAATTAAAAAAAAAATGCCATGGACCCCCAGACATTTTATTTTTTTATGAATGACTTTTCTCTGTATTGCCTGGAGCCGACAATTCATTATAGCCGTGAGTGATTTTAAATAACTTTTCTTCCTTCATTAATGACACTTTGTGCTGGGACAGTTCTAAGCATGGCAAACACGCGCTACTTTACAGGCATACTATACACCCCCCCCCCCCAGGTACGAAATTTAAAGGAATATTTCACTTTTATTGTTACACTTAAAGGAATTATTAAAATCACTGCTGCCAAAAAAAATGCAGTTTTTAAAACTTTTTTTTGCATTGATACCCCCTGGGGCAGGATCCATGTCCCCAAACACTTTTTATTACAATAACTTGCATATTAGCCTTTAAAATTAGCACTTTAGATTTCAAACGTTCGAGTCCCATAGACTTTAACAGGGTTCTAAAGTTCACAAGAACTTGCCACGAACACCCCAAATAGTTCGCTGTTCGGCGAACAGGCAATGTTCGAGTTGAACATGAGTTCTACTCAAACTCGAAGCTCATCCCTACTCCTCATATGCTTTTATCTTAGATTGTAAGCTCTAAGGAGCAAGGCCCTCTGATTCCTACCGTATTAAAGTATATGGTATTTGTACCATCTACCCTCAAGCTGTAAAGCGCTGCGTAAACTGTTGGTGCTATATAAATCCTGTATAACAATAATAATAATTGAAGAAAATGCACTGGACACATTACATCACTGAGCGAAAAAAGCAAGAGATACAGTATCTCTTGCTTTTCTCCCCATGCTGTAATGTGTTCAGTGTATTTTCTTCAATAAAAGCATATGAGTGCAGCTGTCCCAGACTTTTCTCTTTGGATGATTACATATGGGCTTTACATTTGTCTATCCTATCTATCTGTCTGCATATTTCCCTTTCTTACTCTCATCCTCCCCTTTCTCTACTTGACCATACATTCTCTTGAAGATTACCCCAAGCCACACTAACAACTTCCTCAAAACAGGGCCAGAAATACTTCCTGTGGTATCTATTTACACTAAAATTTACATCTCATTTCACTTCCTATACTTTTGAACTATGTAACTCGACATGACCACTTTGAATGTGTATTACCTCACACCCTCCTTATGCAGTTACATTGTTATCCAGATTTCCTGTTTCCTGTTTCCAGTGCCACTACAAGGTCCACTGGCACCCAAGACAATGATCCACCCCACCTGAACTTATTAATGTAGCACTATAAATAAACAACAAAACAAATATTTCAAGATTTGTATTCAAACAGATAAAAATATAGATACAGAAAGAGTTAACTAGAATTCTAATTTTAACTGCAACCTAACCCACGCATTGCATTAAGGGTGTCAGTCACTTACCTACTCTTATAAACATCTTCAGTTTGAGACAGTGCAAAGTGATGAGGGACAGGCTAAGAGGATAGTGGGCTGAGAGAAAAGTTGCAGAATTGTAGGAAATAATTGGGTACTGTTGGAAGGAAATGATGGGGATGACATGAGAGTGGACACAATTGCAATGGGAGGGTGCTCTGTAGAGGGAAAGGATTGAAATATGGGGGTGCTAGTGATGGAGAAACATGTTAGGAGAAGAAGGTGCAAGGTGAAAGGAAACATGTTGTTCTGACAGCAATACAGGTGCCCCATAATGCAGACAAGACTAGAGTAGTCATATAGGAAAGCTGGCAAACATGAATCCCACAATACAATCAGATGATATGGAAATTCATAGTATATCAAGAATTTGGGGATCCAAGGTGCAAAGCAGTACAGGGTAGTCAGGTGAAATGGAGACCGATAATATGAGGACCAATAGTACAAATCAGTACAGAAGCCCCACAGTGGAGTCGGATGATTTAGGGATTCATAGTCCAAAACAGTACAAGGGCCTCACCGTATAGTTAGAGGGTATGGGAACCCATAATATGATGAGATATGTGGACCCATAGTGCAAAGCAGTACAAGGGCCCTCAGTATGGTCATATGATATGGGGACCAGCGATCTACACTGCTCGCTACCACCATTTTCCCATAGCCATGTCCCAACCTTTAACTCCCAGAGTTGGGAGTCCCCTGAATGGGGATGAGTGGTACCAAGGCAGAGTGGAGGAGCAGGATAAGGTGTGAGAAGAACTGTGCAGCAGGGTGAGAGGCAGTGTCAGGCTGATTATTTTTTAGACTTGCACAATGCTATTGTAGAGGCAGGAGAGACTCCTGTCTTGACTGCATCCCCTGCATTATGGCCTGTAGCTGTATTCTACCCCTGGCAGGCCTGTGCCACAGCCTACTATATTAAGGAACCCTGTTCCCTAAGGGAAGAGAAGCGACGCCTTCTAAGGGTAGTAGATAAAATGTTTGATAGAAATGGTTAAAAACAGAGATAAGTTTGATATGAAGGCCAACAATGTGAGTTGCTGTACTTCTGGGTGCAGAAGGACATTTGTGTCTATGACAGGCCTAATTTTCAACCTAGTCCTCCGGGGCCTGGGTTATATTTTGTTTTGGTGTTTATTATGTGTTTGTGCGCTATTTCTTATTCTTTTTTGTTATATGTCGCCCCTGCGTGGACAAACCATGGCTTGTTATGATTTTTGAAAATCCAATAAAATATTGAAAGAGAAAAAAAAATTTAATAAAGAATATAAAAAATAAAAAAAACAGAGATAAGAAATGTACTCACAAAGGAGCTACATAACAGGGCTTTGCTCTATGGTTGTTCATCTGCTCGAGTCCCGGGTTCAGCTGATGATGCTCGTGCCTTGATGTCAGGTAGGCGAGGTCTCCGAGGCTCCCTGCCTCTGTCGGCAGCGGTGGGGGAAATGAACGCTCTCAGGAAGTGGAGAAGGAGGACGGAGTTCCTGTGCGCACAGCCGGAGATGCGTCACTTCCGGGTCAGGTGAATGATGCAAGGTGTGTGCTAATGAGGTCAGCTGGTCAACTCCTTCCTGTATCATAACCTATAGTCTGTGAGGACGTAGGACAGAAGCAATAAATACCTCACTGTGCTCCATCTTCGATTCCAAACTTCCAAGGAGAGAATTCCCTGAAGATGCATGCATGCTTCGAATGTGTGCACCTCCCCGCTGACACCTGACCCGGAAGTGACGTCATCTCCGGCTGTGCGCACGGGAACTCCGTCCTCCTTCTCCACTTCCTGAGAGCGTTCGGTTCCCCCACCGCTGCCGACAGAGGCAAGGAGCCACGGAGACCTCGCCTACCTGACATCAAGGCATGAGCATCATCAGCTGAACCCGGGACTCGAGCGGATGAACAACCATAGAGCAAAGCCCTGTTATGTAGCTCCTTTGTGAGTACATTTATTATCTCTGTTTTTAAACATTTCTAATAAATATTTTATCTACTACGCTTAGAAGGCGCCGCTTCTCTTCCCTTGCTACATTTCAGATTAATCTTCATCTGTCAGCTGGCTGCCATCTTTGTGGAAGTTGTAGTCTTAATGGACAATTTACTATGGACTAATATATCCTTTTTAGAATATCCATCCTTAGTTACCATTGCCCCTGTAAGCAGTAGGTGTCATAACTATATCAGGAGTGTTGTTTTTGTACCCTGTTCCCTTAAGCCTGATTGTTTAGAAATTGATAGTAAGACTCTTTTGTGTATGTCCATCGATAAGCACACATTTTTTGTATGTAATCTTGAGTCACTTTATATTGACAAAAGTAAGGCCGCGTACACAAGATCAGACAGGTCCAAAGACTTCGATGGTGTGTATGGCCCATCTGACTGTTGTCCGTCGGACCAAAGTTTTAAAACTTGCTTTAAAATCTGTCCGACGGACAGGTGTCCGTCGGACCAAAACGATGGTTAGTACACAAAAGCAACGGACCAAAAACCGCGCATGCTCAGAATCAAGTTGACGCATGCTTGGAAGCTTCGTTTTTTCAGCACGTCGTTGTGTTCTACGTCACCGCGTTCTGGCCTGATCGGATTTTTGGCCCAATGGTGTGTACGCACATCAGACCATCAGACTACTTCAGCGTGGTCCGATGAAAACGGTCCGTCGGACCATTCTCATCGGACCGGTTTGATCGTGTGTGTGTGACCTAAGATGTACAGATGCAGACAAGTATCAGTGCTACTTATGTTCTGATGTCTGATTTCTTTCTAGGTACCAGACCTTATGGATGTATATTCAAATAAATATAGACACTTGTATACATATTTTTTCAAATAATTCCTAAATGCTGCATGGCCTGGGGTGCAGAGGAAACCTCTACAGAAATGTCTAGTTAATAGTGGCAGGATTTCTCTACTCTGGGTCCTGTTAGTCTAATTCTATAGAAAAGTAATCCCACTTATCCTGCGAAAGTGCCACCCATGCAGCAGGAGGAAACAAGGTCACGTTACCAAATAAACAGCTAAATAGAGCACTTTCTGTCTTCTACCTCCAAGAAGTATGCTGGACAATGTCAAATAAAAGCAGCAAGTTGTCCATTGTTGAATTGCACAGTTCATTTGGTTATCAGCAGTCATAAAACATGAAACTTTAACCTCAAGTTAAAGACATGTAAAAACGAACTTGGCTATTATCCAATAAGGAAGTCTGATTAAAAGCGGTACAAATGAGCGGTAAGAGAAAGCCACATCTAAGTTTAATTTCAGCTGCTGCAGGAAAAATCTGAATCCAGTCATTGTTCCCCTTTAGGCTTAAGTGAGAGCTAAGCACTAATGAAGGAAGTAAATTAGTGCAGAATTTGTTCTGACTTCTAGTATCAAATGTTTACTTTGTAATGTTTAGATTATGAATGACTGATGTTACAGCATCTGGCTTACACTTCAGCATTGTCAGTGATGTTTTTGACACTGCCAAAGAGTATCTTTTTAGCTGTTCTTTTCTCTTTATTTTGTAATGATGAACCATACGACTTTTGTAGCTTTCAAGTGGCTCCCCAAGTGCTTGTAAATCTCAAGAGAGAGCAGATGGGTCAAAATCATTCAATGGTTAGAATAACATTTTACTGATTGACATGCTGGCCCTTTGTGTAAACCAGGTGTTGACATACACGGTTATTAGCCCACAGTTGGAGCTACATGTATAGTTTTAAACAAGAATTATATCTCTTTTTAATAGTACTTTTATTCATGGCTAGCCTTTTTTAACCACTTCAGCTCCAGAAGGTTTACCCCCTTCATGACCAGGCATTTTTTTTTGCGATACGGCACTGTGTTACATTAACTGTGCAATGCTGTACCTAAACAAAATTGATGTCCTTTTTTCACATAAATAGAGCATTCTTTTGCTGGTATTTGATCTCCTCTGAGAGTTTTATTTTATTAAAAGACTGTCAATGTTTTTTATTTTCTGTTATAAAACATATCCAATATTTGTAAAAAAAAAAAAAAAAAAAAAAAAATCAAATTTCTTTATCAGTTTAGGCCAGTGTTTCTCAACTCCAGTCCTCAAGGCCCCCCAACAGGTAGGTTTTCAGGATTTCCATTATTTTGCACAGGTGATTTGATCAGTTTCACTGCCTTAGTAATTCCCACAGCCTTTTCATCTGAGTGAAATCCTGAAAACATGACCTGTTGGGGGGACTTGAGGACTGGAGTTGAGAAACACTGGTTTAGGCCAATGTGTATTTTGCTACATATTTTTGGTAACAAAATAAGCATATATGGTTTGGTTTAAGCAAAAGTTATAGGGCCAGATTCAGCAAGAATTAGATTCGCGCAGAGTATCAGAGATACTCTATGCCGTCGTACTTTACCTGGCTCTAGGAGGAATTCAGAGAGATTTTGGCCCGTAAGGTACGGCTGCGTAGTGTATTTCTCCCGGCGGAATCAAAATACGCGAATAGGGGGCGTGAGGCATTTAAATTAAGCGCGTCCCCGCCGCGATCGAACTGCGCATGCTCCGTTCAGAAATTTCCCGCCGCGCATTGCGCGAAATCACGTCGTTACGTAATTTTTTTTTGAGTAGCGTCGTTTACGGACATTTCTATTCCCGGACGACTTACGCAAAAAATAAAAAATAAATTGAAAGTCGACGCGGGAACGACGGCCATACTTAACATGGGCCGCGTAACGTTAGACCAGCTAAAAGCTGGTTTAACTTTACGCGGTGAAAAAATGACGTACGCGATTGCGAACGACGCTCGTAACTTCGTGGGTCTCCGTAAAAAGCTAATTTGCATACCCCGACGCTGAAAACGACGCAAACTCCACCCAGCGGCCGCAAAAAGATTGCAGCGTAGATCCGAAGGCGTACGAAGACGTAAGCCTCTCAGATCGAAGCCCGAAGCCGCCGTATCATGGTTTGAGGATTCAAACTAGTGATACGGCGCGCGAAATTTGAAATTACTCCTGTCTAACACCAGTTAGACAGGCGTAATCGCTCTGTGAATCTGGGCCATAGTGTCTACAAACTGTATTTATATTGATATTTATACATATGTTTAATTTTTTTTACTAGTAATGGCGGCGATCAGCAACTTATAGTGGAAAAAAAGGAAAACTACAGCGCTGATTACGCCTGGATGTGGACAGCTCATCTATCCAAGACGGAATCCAACAACAATATCTAGGATTGAGTTGAGGCCCTTTTCTTTCCATTGGGAGGTAAGCGCTCTGTGAGCACAGATATCTTGGAAGACGTCTCTGGATTTCTGATTGCTTAAAGTGATAGAAGCTATTGAATTGTTTGACACGATTATTGCTTTTTTTCACCTTTTGGACTGGTTTCTGTGTCCATCCTACACAGTTGTGGTTTATCACCATCACTGGACTTTTGTTTATTTATTTTCATTATATTTTGTGGTTGGAATGTGCACTATTTACACTTTTTTGCCTAGGGGCACTATTTGCGCCTTTTAGTTTAGTTTAGAATTGCGCTCATCACTTTCCTTTTATAAACTTATAGTGGAACTGTGATATTGCGGCGAACATTCTGATACTAACTGACACTTTTGACACTTTGAGGACCAGTGACAATAATATAGTGATCAGTGCTAAAAAAATATGCACTGTCACTGTACTAATGACACTGGCAGGGAAGAGGTTAACATTGGGGGTGATCAACGGGTTAAATGTGTGCCTGACCAGTGCTTTGGGAGAGGTGCTTGTACTACAAGAAGGCATGAATCGGTGCCCCTGATTAGCAGAAACACAGGATCGGTGCTCCTGATTAGCAGAAACACAGGATCGGTTCCCCCGATTAGCAGAAACACAAGATCCATGTATTCTGTAGTGACAGAACAGCGATCTGCCTCAATAACATTGACAGTATACAGAAGCATCGGCGGGTGCTGGCATACATCGAGTCTGCCATACCCACCAATCAGCTCCCACTGTATCTAATCATAGCGGGAGCAGATCGCTGCTGGCGTATGTGCAGGAGAGCCGCCTTGCCATAGAATATTTACAGTATATGGTAGACAAGCAGTTTAAATATACATGGAACGCTTCCGGATGACGTAGCGATATGAAACGTACGTCGAGACACCTTCTGGTCACGTCACTTCCGGGTCCCAACTTCCGGTTTCGTCTCCAGCGACGGTAGAACACACGCCTAATCCCAGCACGAGCTGGACATACCGCAGCATCCATCCGACCACAGTGCCCCCAACTATCACTTCACATCTGCTAATCTTGCCATAGCCCATAAATTGGATATGAGGAGCCAAATCATTTAAAGACTGATCACTGAGTTGCTGTAGGAGGATGATCTTGGTCATACAAGCACTCCTCTTTTAAGATACTAAACCCCCGTACACACGGCCGAGGTTCTCGGCAGAAACCAGTGAGAACCTCGCTGGGAGCCGCATTCTGCCGAGAACCTCGGCCGTGTGTACGCTCTCGGCGAGCCCCGCCCGTCGGGAAACCCATCGAGCAAATAGAGAACAGGTTCTCTATTTGCTCGACGGCCCGTTGGGATGAATGGCTGGTTGCCTTTCCCGACGGGCGGGTCACCGATTCTGACGGCCGGCAGAGAACCTCGACGGGCGGAACGATGTGTTCCGCCCGTCGAGGTTCTCTGCCGTGTGTACGGGGCCTGAGAATAAGTAAGATAACAACATGATAATAGAGGGAGAGGAGGGCTCAGACCACGGCAGACAGGGGACATCAGGCGGAAGGGTTTGTGCTCACTTTAGGTGGCCATACCCAGCTATGGCTCACCTAGCAGAAATGCAGAACCAACACCATTCGTCTGCCAGATGCCTCGTCGGTGACACCCCTACAATATGGAATTCAACGCTGGTCATGCTGCAAAGGCTGCCTATGCAGCAGCAGGCCAACAATGTAATAATAACCTGCCTGATTTAGAAAATGTTGGAATAATTGGGTATATGGTTTTAAAATGCTTTTTTTGCACTCTATTTTGACAATTTATACATTTTTGAAACAATGTATTGTGTTACCATTAACCACTTGTGACCGGCCCCACGTCCAAAGACGTCACGTTTTTGAAGATGGATATCTCGGTAACGGCAGCAGCTGCTGCCACAACCGAGATATCCATCTCTTCGTGGGGCGGTCCTGTTAACGATAACGGCGGTCATCGCGGCGGTCTTTTTGACCCCAGATCTCATATATAAGGGGACCTGTCATGCTTTTTTCTATTACAAGGGATGTTTACATTCCTTGTAATAGGAATAAAAGTGATAATTTTTTTTTTTTTTCAGTGTTAAAAATTATAAAATAAATAAAAATAAAAACCAAAACCAAAAAAAAAATTTTTTAAAGTGCCCCGTCCCGACGAGCTCGCGCGCAGAAGCAAACGCATACGCGAGTAGCGCCCGCATATGAAAACGGTGTTCAAACCACACAAGTGAGGTATCGCCGCGATTGTTAGAGCGAGAGCAATAATTCTAGCCCTAGACCTCCTCGTCATCTCAAAAAATGCAACCTGTAGAATTTTTTAAACGTCGCATATCGAGATTTTTAAGGGTAAAAGTTTGACGCCATGCCACGAGCGGGCGCAATTTTTATGCGTGACATGTTGGGTATCATTTTACTCGGCGTAACATTATCTTTCACAATATATAAAAAAATTGGGCCAAATTTATTGTTGTCTTATTTTTTAATTCAAGAAAGTGAATTTTTTCCAAAAAAAGTGCGCTTGTAAGACCGCTGCGCAAATACGGTGTGAGAAAAAGTATTGCAATGACCGCCATTTTATTCTCTAGGGTGTTAGAAAAAAATATATATATAATGTTTGGGGGTTTTAAATAATTTTCTAGCAAAAAAAACTGTTTTAGTCTCGTAAGCACCGAATCTGAAAAACAGGCTCGGTAATGAAGTGGTTAAAGCGGAATTCCGGCCACAATTTCACTTTTTAAATATAAATACCCCTGTAATACACAAGCTTAATGTATTCTAGCAAAGTTAGTCTGTAAACTAAGGTCAGTTTTGTTAGGTTGTTACAGCATTTAGATACTTTATAAAACAGGAATTGACCGGGGCCATCTTAAGTGTGGGAATCCATGAAGCCAGACTGTATGACTTCCTGGATTTCAGCCTTGCTGATCTCGCACATGCTCAATGCTGCACAAGCGATGTAGTAGGTTTCAGGTCAGGTTTCCATAGCAACGGGAGTGTCAGAGGAAGTTGACACCCCTTATCTATGCAAATCTCTCCTCCCCTCCTCTTTCCAGGAACCAGGAAATATACTAAATCATTTGTTATGTAGATATATTTGCACCGCACAGCACACCGATCACAGCGCACCGATCACAGCGCACCGATCACACCGCACCGATCACACCAATCACAGCGCACCGATCACAGCACACCGATCACACCAATTACAGCGCACCGATCACAGCGCACAGATCACACCGATCACAGCGCACCAATCTCACCGATCACAGCGCACCGATCACACCGCACAGATCACACCGATCACAGCGCACCGATCACAGCGCACAGATCACACCGATCACAGCGCACCGATCACAGCGCACCGATCACACCGCACAGATCACACCGATCACAGCGCACCGATCACACCGCACCGATCACAGCACACCGCACCGATCACACCGCACCGATCACACCGCACCGCTCACACCGCACCGATCACACCTCCCTGATCACACCGCACCGATCACACCGCACTGGAGTTGTTGAGCGGGGGGGATTCGGATCGAAGTTGTTGAGCCTGAGTTTTTGAAGGGGGGGGGTTCGCGGGACCACTGTATTTACCACGGATCGCGGTAATCGCAGGTGGGGGGGGGGTGCCGCGAATCGTGGGTGGGGGGGGCTGATTTGCGGGATTCCTGCCCTATGAGAGTGTGGTGGGGGAGGAGAACACTGTGGTGGGGCTGGAGAGTGTGGTGGGAGAGGAGAAGCAGGGTGCATACAGAGGAAATGAGCTTTCTATATTCCTCTATACAGGCGCTGAATGCTTGATTCTTCTACCTTTTACCTCTTGCAAGCGATCAGCGCCTGTATAGAGGAATATAGCAAGGTGATTTCTTCTATTTGCAGCCCCCCTGCTGCACACGTAGGGCGGCATTACTGCTGTCTGAGCTGCCTGGCCGGGTCTGTTTTTTCGGCGGTGACCCTACGGTCCCGCCCCCTTAGACCGGCTCGTGTGATTGGCTGAACACAGATCACATTGGCTGTCTATCCACTATCACATGAACCAGCCCAGGGGGGCGGGATCGTGTTACAGCATCCCCGCTGAAAACACACCCAGCCAGGCAGCTCGTAATACACAGAGAGACGAGAGTAGAGGAGAGAGGGGTCATGTCCCAGGAGGCATAGCGGCTGTGATTGACGGCTGCGGCCGCAGCTGAGAAAATAAACTCATCTGCACAGCACAGTGAGTTTTTAAAATGATTAAAAATTACATGTCAATTCGATTTAAGGGGGCAGTATGAAAGGGGATGCAATAAAGTTAAAAAAGAGGGTGGAGCTCCACTTTAAAAAGGAAGTTCACCAACTACACTATTATACTGTTGTCCCACTGGCTATTTTGCACAAAACTGAAAGCCTTATTATTAGGAAACTTTTCTTTAGCTTAAATTTGCTGTGGGCGTTACTTCCACCTGTCAATTTATACCTATTACAGCTTGGTAAAAAAAAAAAACAGGTGAAGCAACCGATACTACCTTGCTCTAGAAAACCACTATAAAAGTACTTTCTCCCTGTGTGGTATTTTAAAAACAATTTTTGTGTTTTTTTTTTAGGTCCTACATAGCAGTGTTCAACACCCCATGCTCTTTACGACAACAATTTCCCTATTAACCCCAAAAAAATTCAGAATTTAATAGCAGAACTCCCTCCCATAGACTTCAGTGGTATTCAACGCTAAATGTGGGTTTAATGAACTTCAAACTAGATTCACCGAATCCGCAGTGAACCAACCCCAGGCAGATTCACCCATCACTATTGATTTGTATTTAAAGTATTTCTGATCGATTTGAAGGTTTTTCTGATCACATGACCCATTCCTTGACCAAACATTCCTTGCTTTTGTATTCTTCCACTTCAAAATATGGGCAGTTCAGCATGACCCTACTTACTACATACAGGGTAATTCAATCTTTTTTTGTGAAATAAATGTAAAATTGTGCTGAACCTATTGATGCAAAAATGCTTGCAATCTAAATACAACCCCAACTAAATACTGTATATACTAAGAATATACAGCAATGTAAGTGACGGCTAATGCTACATATTTTTTCAGTTCTGCAGGGAATGCTGTGAACAGGCCTGGCATCTCAGTGTCTATTCTGGCAGCATTTTAAAATAACCAGACTACCTTTCTGTAAGGAAAAGCACAGATGTTAAGAATCCAAAAAACAGACGCCTGCAAGATAATTAGTGGAGGAAGTCTATGAAGACCTTGGGTTGTGCGACTATTGGCATATGAAAGGTTTGCTTGTTTTCATAAGTATTACTTATCAAACTGTTTTATGTATCTGATCATTAGGGTTGCCACCTGTCCAGGATTCACCCGGACAGTTCGGGTGTGTTTCATACTGCCTGAAACCCGGACACATTATTCAGACCAGACTATGACGTCCCAGCAGGGATGCTGGCTGCAGTTGTCTAAGCTGAGAGTGTCTGTTGCACTCTCAGGCTGCGTACACACGATCGGTCCAAACCGATGAAAATGGCCCGAAGTTCAGTTTCATCGGTCCAAACCGACCGTGTGTATGGCCCATCGGTCTTTTGTCCTTCGGACCAAAATTGTAAAACTTGCTTTAAAATCGACCCCATGGCCCGCTGACCGATCGGTCCAAACCGATGATTAGTACACAAAAGCATCGGTTCAAAACCCACGCATGCTCAGAATCATGTCGACGCATGCTTGGAATCATTGAACTTCGTTTTTTTCAGCACGTCGTTGTGTTTTACGTCACCGCGTTCTGACACGATCGGTTTTTGAACTGATGGTGTGTACGCACATCAGACCATCAGGCCACCTCAGCGGTGACCCGATGAAAACGGTCCGTCGGCCCATTCTCATCGGATGGACCGATCGTGTGTACACGGCCTTACACTGCCCAAAGCCAGCAATAACAATCCCCCCAAAACACAGGCAGAGGAGAGAGGGCTTGATCTGCACCTCTCTCCCTACCCCCCCCCCCATCCCTACCCCTCTGTGTCTTCCCACACTCCAATTTCCGGCGCTGTGCCTCAGAAAAGGAAAGTTGGGGCCTGGAAATTTGAAGTCCAGCAGCATTAGATAAATCTGGATGAGAGGTGCTGATTGCCAAGAGGTGAGTCTATCTGACTGAAGTCTCCCCCTTTTTTCTCCTGCCTCTGAGTAAGTGCATTAAGCAAATCAGGAATCTCAGAGCACCCCTTACATCAGATGTCCCCTTTACACCAGAGGCTACAGTGTTTCCCCTTACATTAGAGTCTTCTTCGTACATCAATGATCTCAGTGTTCCCCCTTAAAACAGGGTTCTCAGAGCATCCCCTATGTTAGAGTCCCCAGAGTCCCCCCTTACAGTGAAAGGGAACTCTGCGGATTCAGATGTAAAAGGGGAACTCTGTGGACTCTGATGTAAAGGGGGACTCTTGTTAACTTCATACGATTAGGAATGTTATTTATTAGCAAAATATACGTATAGTTTATACTATGAAAGAAAAATAAATTGCTGTGCACCGCTAAAGTGTTCGGGTTTGACTTGAAGAAAAGGTGGCAACCCTACTGATCATTAACAAAATGTATTATCTCAAGGTCATAATTGTTAATTTGGAAGAGTACAGAAAAGTACCTTATTTAATTAGGAGACACATGTTTTATTCTGCCCTCAGTTTTTATGGTGCCTTAGTGCAGAGCTTGCAGTTTTCATTTCCTCACACTTGAATGTTGTCTTACTTTGGGTTTTCTTCCTGTTCACGGTGTTCATACTTCTAGCCAGCAATGTACTGGCCATCTAGACTATTGGGAGTTTCCCAGTGGGCCGATGGCTCAGTGGGCCGGTTTTAGTTACAGCCTGTCAAAGTAATGGCTGCACGGCTCATACAGCCATTAATTTGAGCACCACCAGGGATCGGCAAGGTGTCCGTACATGGACACTGGTGTCCGTAAGTGGTCCGTGACGTGTCCACAGTTGATCCAAGTGCAGATTGTAGAGTCTTCCCTGAGTCCCCTCCCTCCTCCTCCTCTTGTGTATGACACAGACATGTCACTGTAGCAGAGTACCACCTCCTACACCAGCTCCTACTGTTATACACAGAAGTTCTGTCTAGCTGGTGTAGGAGGCGGGACCCTGCTACAGTGCCACAGAAGAATTTAGATGTGAGCTCCATGACACAGTAGGATATACCCACTGTGTGAACGAGGCACTGGTGAGTAAGCATTAGGCACAGACTGAGGGGCTCAGGATTGATGGGCACAGACTGAGGGGCTCAGAGTGAGCATTGATGGACACAGACTGAGGGGCTCAGAGTCAGCATTGATGGGCACAGACTGAGGGGCTTAGGTTTGATGGGCACAGACTGAGGGGCTCAGAGTCAGCATTGATGGGCACAGACTGAGGGGCTCAGAGTCAGAACTGATAGGCACAGACTGAGGAGCTCAGGATTGAAGGGCACAGACTGAGGGGCTCAGGATTGATGGGTTTGTCCAGCCAGCAGGTATAGGAAAGATTTGTCATCTGCACTGCCCATCACCTCACTTTATAGTGCGCAACCCGGATCAGCCTCAGTGTCGCTGCATTGCTGAAAGGCAATGCCAGTTTATGAAATTCCAGCCAATGAAGCTATAGCAATGTTCCTGCATTATGTTAGCCCTTCAACTTCACGCAGTGATGTGAGAAGGAAGGTGGAGAGAAATACACAGGAAAATAAGTGAAATAATAAAACAGGTGAGTAAGGACGAAGTTAGAGTATATTTTCAGTTAACACATTTTCATTAAGAAAAATAAATGCTGTATTTATTATCAACGTGTCCACCGCCCCATCTATAGCTGGCCATAGCAGTAAGTAGCATTGGAAGGCTAAAGCAGATAACAAAAAAACCTGGGGAATGCCCAGGGAATAAGCAAGCCTACTTACCGACCAGCTCGCAGAACAACCAATTAACCTGTCTAACGGTATGTGTTAAAAACAGGGGTTTTGTCCGCACGCATTTGCAAACGCATGCGTGAGCCACAGAGCCGCGCCAATGCACCCTGTAATCTGTGGTCCTAACACTAAACAATGAGTGTCCCAACAATAGAGGCACATGCATTCTAATGGATAGATAGGGGCAGGTGGACTGAAGGGGAGCCACCCCTCCTTAAAGGTACAGGAGCACACTGAAGCTCCCCTTCAGTCCACCTGCCCCTATCTATCCATTGGAATGCATGTGCCTCCATTGTAGGGACACTCATTGTTTAGTGTTAGGACCACAGATTACAGGGTGCCTTGGTGCGGCTCTGTGGCTCACGCATGCGTTTGCAAATGCGTGTGGACAAAACCCCTGTTTTTAACACATACTGTTAGACAGGTTAATTGGTTGTTCTGCAAAATGGTCGGTAAGTAGGCTTGGTTATTCCCTGGGCATTCCCCAGGTTTTTTTGTTATGTATTTATTATCAGGTTTATGAAATCCCATTTGATTAGGAAATATTTCAGAACACAGGCTTTGGCTGCCAAAGAAGAACACCTTAGCCTACTGAATGATGAGCTGTCATTCAAGCTGAAGTGTCTGAACTAGCCTCTACAGCAGAGCTGAATTTACCGTAAATGCTGTTCTAGACACATTCATCTTTTATTTACTACAGTATTTATGTGTATAAACATCCCAGTGTACCTGATCCGAGACATCTATATGAGGTATTGCTACCCCTTGAGGAACCGCTTGGTAACTCCATGAATACCCTCAGCCCCTCTGACACACCTGGTTGTACATGAAATGTACTGCAAGCACAGGCTTGCCTTAGGCCTCGTACACACGAACGGTTTCCTCAGCAGAATCCAGCAAGAAACTTGTTGGGAGACGTGTTTTGCCGAGGAAACCAGTCGTGTGTACGTTTTTCATCGAGCAAACTGTCGAGAAACTCGACGAGCCAAAAAGAGAGCATGTTCTCTTTTTCCTCTACGGGAATGGAGAAAATTGGCTTGTCGAGTTCCTCGACAGCCGAACAAGGAACTCAACGAGGAAAACGATGTGTTTTGCCCGACGAGATTTTCGGTCGTGTGTACGAGGCCACTTTTCCCCAAGATAAAGGGAAAACCGCCGCTCCAGACGACACTCTTCAGTGGTGAGTAAAGTTCAAAAACCCAAATGGGTGCAGGCAATGCGTGGTGCAATATAAGGAAAGAATGGATGGGTTCTCCTCACGGGGCATGCTGGGGAGGGGAATATCTGTGGCAGAAGCCATTTAACCGGGGAGTTGGCGGGTTCCTGGTTCAGGTGCAGCACCCACCTTTAGGGTGTGAGCACACCACCACTATGTCCTACCTGGCCGGGGCCCGTGCAACGCGGAGTTCCTGGCTCTGGGCCCATAAGGCTCAGAGAAACTGAAGCAACCAAAGGGGGGGATTCTAATGACTTACTGGGACCCCACACTTAGAGAAAGATCCCAAGCTGGATGCTGTTCGGTGGGGAGTCGGTCTGAGGTGAACCCGGAGGCAGGTGATCCAATAGGATTTAGACAGAACCATCGGTGATCTGGGTGACCAGACACTGACAGGTTGTGAGTTGCAAACTGTCAGTCGGTGTCCCCAACTATTGACTAAGAGGATCCGCTTTAATTCTTGTCCTTGAGTATTGGACCTGTGGAAGAGGCCTTTACTAATTTACTAAAGCCAAGTCGGTGGCAGAGACTTGTTCCTTCTCAGAGCTCACAGTGACACTCCGACTGCCAGGCCTGTGAGGGAGGCCTGTCCGGGTGCACTGCACCCATCCCGGCTGGGGTGGCGACGAAAAGCGAGAATACTTGTTGGAGGCAGGACTGCTTCCTTTCCTATCCATAGCCTGAATCTGCAAAGTTGCTATTTTCACCAACCTATCCTATCTATTCCAAGTTGGCTGTTGGTCGTGTTGGACCCAAATAAAAGCATTTAAAACGTCAATCAACTGCCTGGACATTCCGTCACTGCTATCATCCCCTAGACACACTATATAGCACACTAAACAACACTAACCCACCTGACACTCCTTCCCTGGAAGTTACCCCTGTAATATAAAAACCTGTAGGTACTGTAATTTGTTGTGTGATCTGGGTAAAACATCTGTTGCCACAGCTACAGATGAAGAGTTCACTATAGAGCAATACATCAACTGTGGCACAAACTATGTAATTTACCTGATCACCTGTATTTCATGCAGCCTCCAATATGTAGGCTGTAACACACGTCCTTTGAGAGCCCTTATAAAGGAACACTATTGTTTACACAAATAATTCAAGCGCTAGAAATATTATGAATGCAACACGTCACTTTAGGGAATGTCATCAGGGCGATCTCTCCTCTTTCCGTTTTTAAAGGGTGATAGGGAGAGAAGACTATAGGGGAGAGAAGCATGGTGGATTTTTTTTTTTTTACAATCAGGAGTGCTTTATTGAAGGACAACATACACAATAAAATAACAGCAATACAGATGATTCTTCAAGTAAATACAATGCATTACAGAATATGTCAAAACACATGTTACACATACTATGCCTATTGAGTAACAAAACTAGGACATCAACTCCACTCAGCCATACAAAAAAGGCAAGGAACTGAAGGGAGAGTAAGGGGAGAGAAGTAAAAAAGGAGGAGCGAGAAGAGGAACGGAGGAACTTAAGCGAGAAAATAAAACCTTACGTCACCAACCGCGTGCTCCGGTCAACCAAAAAAACCTTCTTTAAATCCCCAAATCATGCTACAAATCTAAGGGAGAACGTACATTTGCAGTCCAAGGACCCCAGCTATGGAATTCTCTACCTACGACCATCCACTTGGAAGAAAACCATCGGGCTTTCAGGAAAAAACTAAAGACCCATCTCTTCTGAAGGATCAGGATGACACAGGATGCCAAGCGCCTTGAGGCGATTAAGTTCGTAATTGTTGCTCTATACAAGTTACTCACTCACTCACCTCTTATGGGCCTCCTGTTGTTTGGGTCTTTGGGGTCAAGGGTGTTTTTTTTTTAGGATTGGTTTTATTGTACTTTGTTTCAGCAAGGTGGGCACCATGCCCTCCTTGAATGATTGATTTATGAGCTGCGTGATAGCTGGTGCCAGTATATCGGCACTTTCTTTCAGCAGTTTAGTGGGAATGATGTCATTGGGTGCTGTGCTGTTGTGAAGAGTCCCAATTATGTTTTTAGTGGCATTGATGGTGATGGGTTTTAGAGTGAATTTTGGTGATTGCGGCTGGTATATGAGGGTATTTGGTTTGGGATTAGGGGAGGGATTAGTGACGATTCCTTTTTGCTCAATACTTTCACAGATTCTTTCAATTTTATTAATGAAATTATCCGATAGTTCGTTGCAAAATTCTTGTGAATCAGAATTGGGGGCCTCTAAACAAGCTGGATTCATTGTCTGCGAAACCAGCTTGAAGAGTTTGTGGGGGCGATTTAGGGCATTTGCGATGATGTTGGAGAAGTGATTTTTTTTGGCCATAAAGATTTCTTTGTGATATTTCTTTGTTATTGTCTTGTAAATGGTGTGGTTTTTATTTGAAAAACTCTTTTTCCACGCAGCTTCTGCTTTTCTACGCTCTTGTTTTATCAACGTCAGTTGGTCATTAAACCAGCTGGAGTTGTTTTTCCGGATGCAAGTTTTGCGTTTTGGTGCCACCCAGTCAGCTGACTGAAGTAGCGCCTTGTTGATGGCGTCAAGTGTTTCTGTGGCTGTTTGTTTTTGTTGGATTGTTTTTATTTTACTCCCTAGAGTTGTTTTGAAGAGTTCCGAGTGGAGCTTCTTCTGAGATCTAGTCCAGTGAGTTGTCACTGTTTTTTTAGTTTTATTTGACCTGATGTGGTTGGTGATTTTGAATTTAATGGCATGGTGATCGGTCCATGGTAGTGGCTCATTTTCCCAGACTTCAATTTCCAAATCCTGTTTGAAAATGAGATCGAGGGTATGGCCTGAGGCATGAGTGGGGCCTAGTATTAGTTGCTGCAGACCTAGTCCTTCCAGATGGTCGATGCAGGCGTCGGCGACGGGGTCCAACGAGGAGTTGGCCCAGAGGTTGAAATCCCCAAGCACCAAAAGGTGTTTGATGCTTAGGGTGTATGAGGAGATGAATTCTGTTAACGACGTGAGAAGGTGCGTTTTTGGGCCCGGTGGTCTATAGCAAAGTAGAATATGGACCATGTCTTGGGGATTTGTTTGCAGCTGAAGACTGAGGGTTTCCATGAATGGAAGCGAGTTTTGAAGGACTGGTTTGGTGATCGAGAGGTGAGTCTTGTGGATCACCGCCAGGCCTCCCCTCTTTGCCCCACTCTGTTCTGCATTTGAATGTGATAGTTTGCTGGCACCAGTTCTCCCAGAACAAGTGTTGCAATCTGCTGTAAGCCAGCTTTCTGTGATGAAGAGGCAATCTAGATCATGTTGAAGGATGAAATCATAGATTTCTTGCCGGTGTTTTACTGCCGATCTTGTGTTAACCAAAGCGCATGATATGCGTTTGGGCTGGTGTTCCTGCATACAGTTTTTTGCTGTTAATCGTCGATTGATTCTTAGCAGTTGCTCACTCTTTAGAGCTTTTTTGGTGACCGTTGAAAGTGTAGAGGCGAATGGTTTTAGTTCCCAGATGGTTTCTGCATAGTATTTCAGATAACCCATGGTTGCAGAAAGATGCAGGGAAGTGATGATGATTATGGGGGTTTTACTGGCGCTGGGAGGAAGAATATCCAAGTGAAACTGTCACTAGTTTAAGGCCGCGTACACATGATCAAATCTATCTGCTGGAAACGGTCTGCCAGACCGTCCCAGCAGACAGATTCGATCGTGTGTACGGGCGAGCAGACGGATTTGGCCAGCCGACAGATTTTAAAGCATGCTTTAAAATCTGTCGGCTGGGAATCCGTCCGCCCAACATGTCTGCTGGTTAGTACGCTAACCAGCAGACATATCTTCTTGCACAATGCGTCGAATGGATTCGACGCATGCGCGGAAGTAATTTACTTCCTCGTGCGGTGACGTGGCGGCGTCAACGTCACTGCCACGTCACCGTGCTGTCTGCTGGCGGGGATTTTGGTTTGATCATGTGTACAGCGATCAAGCCAAAACGGCCAGCAGACAGATCTGTTCAAATCGGTTGGTCCGACCGATTTGAACAGATTCATTTGCTCGTGTGTAGGGGGCCTTAGTCTTCCCTTCCTGAATTGGTCCAGAGGAAGGCAAAAAAAAAACAGGCGTGCTGTGCCAATCTGCAGCGACTGGGGAAAAAATTCCTTCCTGATCCCTACTGGCGATCGGTGAAAACCCTGGATCAATTACTTTATGAATAGGGGCGCGGGGGATGCGTACCCCTGGGTTATCCGAAGGGATCAAGTTTCAGGCTGAAACAGCCTGTGGAGGGGGAAGGTGAGGGTGAGTGAGGGTGGTGTTTTTACTATGGAATGGGAGTACCAAGATGGCTGCCGACCGGGACTAGGCCCGAGCCGGGGGCTGGGGTACGGGGGGAGCAAGGAGGGGAGAGGGGGACCTGCAAGGGCAACGCGGGGAGAGTCCTGGGGGGGCCTGGGTGGTTTTGGAGTGTTATGTGCTGCGGAGTACGGGATGTCCTGCTGGCCCGCGGCTGAAACTGCAGCCATGATTGCGGCCGCGATCCAGTAGCAGGGGTTTCCCGGGTCCCCGATGGTAGAGGATGGCAAGGGGGGTAATGGGGAAGTGGCGGTATTGTGTTTGGGATGCCAAGGGTGTGCAGGGGGGGGTGCCGGTCGTCCTATTCCCGGGATTGAAGATGCGGCTTATCCTGAAAAGGACGGCCGCATTCAATCCAAAGGGACCGACCAGGCCAGATGGTGCAAGCCTTACCTTGCAAGGAGCTGCAGAGGAGGGATGCTGAATCCTGGATGCAATGAGGCTGGGGACTGGAGACTGGAGACCTGCCTGCCTGCCTGGAGCTATAGCCACATGTCCTACTCCTAGGAAGCGTGCGCAGTAATGAGCTCCTGTTGCTATCCGAATGTCCGGTGGTTGTCTGGGAGTGGTCTTGTCTCTGCCCCCCTCCTGTAGTGGGTGGAACCTACTGTGCCCCTTCCATAGCTCTGTGCTCTGATGGGATCTGGACTTGCACTTACATTAAGAATGCCTCTTTCCATAGCTTCCCCTCTCTTTCTTTCTTTTCCACTTTTGGTGTCTTTTTTTCACATACATGGATTATCATTTTTATCTTTTGTATTTAATGTTTTTTGTATTTCATGGTGTGTCTTAATCATGTATATGTGTATGGATGCATGCACGAGTGTGTGCACACATGTACATATTATCACTACAAGGTGTGTGAAAATTAGTGGCATACACATGAATCCCCCAATATGCACTGCAGCTGATTTTCTTTTTGGGATAATTGCCTGCAGTCAATTTAGACAATTAATGGGTGGAGCCAGTGATCTTTAGAGCTACTATTTGGTTATGACTAAGTGGCTATGTGGTTATGACTAAGGCCTTTATAGGCTAAAATGCGTCAACCATTCCTATTTCCTAAGTCAAAATGTAACTTTGAGGACAACTGTAACTTATTCTGTCTTCTAAGCACAAACCAAAACTACTTATGACAGACTAGCAAACATTTCCACCATTGATCCCAGCACTCAGACTTTAACACAGAATCTTTCCAAGCACAGGTGACGGTTGGCTGTAGCTATCCCTCCTAGATGGCTAACTTGGTATTGCACCTGGCTGCCTCTCCCCTATAACCTTTGGGGTGGATAGGTAGACTTACTCACTCAGTACCTTTAATAGGTGACACTTCTGTCCAGACTTCTTGCTGACCAGGTCCCAATAGTTTCCAGGGTGTCTCAGCCAAGCCTGGCTGAGAATAAAGTGGTTGAGGTACACTCTCTCAACTTCCTTTCTCTCTTCTCTATCCCACAACACTGTCTCGCCGCCACCTTCTGCCTGGGGGCAGAGCCCCCTAGCACAGGTGTCCCCTCCAAGCCTGGACTTTTTCTCCACATGGCCAGGCTCCTGAGAATTTATGGGCCAGATACCCACCTTCTGGGTTGTCCTCCCCAGGGATTGGTAGAGCACCCATAAGTATCCTGGCTTCTGTCTTCATCCCTCTGCCACTACTGGAATATTCTGGAAGCTTCCAGAAGCCAGGAGGAGGTGACAGGGACTTAACCCTCAAAGCCTGCCAGCAACTAACAACAAACAATTAACCCTGGCTCCACTGACTACAGTGGAGCCAAACTACATTTTCCAACACTATGTACACAGGGGGTGCTACACAAGCAATATTAAAAATATTATTATCTGATCACAAACATGCTTCCATTGGCTTCAATTCAAAAAATGCTAGCACACCAGGACACAAATGACAATTAGATATAAACTGAGCTTCACAAAGCTGAAAATAAAGACTGTTATAGTTATGTTAATAATTTGCACATCGATTTTTGTAGTTTCAGACTGTTTGTTTTCTCACTATAGTAAGAACAAATTAAAAAATCCCTAAAACATGTGAATAAACTATTGTAACGTCACGTTGTAAGTAAAAATTAGGTAGCAAAATTAAGGTAAATAATTGAGATGACAGATGTTATATATTGTTTACCTAATATTCTGTTTTAATGTCAGTTTTATGATGGCATTGTGATTTTTCTTTTCTCAGAGCAGACACTAGAAATTCTCACCGAATATGTACAGAATGACATAGCTTTTAGCTTGTGTTTGTGCATCCCAGAGTCTGAATAAACCATGGAGAGGAAAATATGACTGTCTTTAAAAGTCTCAATGTTAATCATTATTATAGAGGCCAGTCCATTCAGCAAGACATTTTGCATGCTGAAAATATGCTATAATTAGGGAGACTTAATTTCTTTGACCTTGTGACCCATATTTAAAAAAGTTCTAATTGTTGTTAGAGTTGCCTTTAATTATGCAAGCCCAGAGGAGGCTTTCCTCATTAAGGTGGCAGCCAGTAAAATATTTTTGATATACGGCTTTTCTTTTCATAATGTCCCAGTACCAACAACAGAATCTCAGCCGCTCCACAACAATTCTCGCTGCTTTATAAAATAACGTTTGGAATGCTCATTATGCAACCATAGGAGTGAAAGCGCCCTGTGTTTTCCAGACAGTTTTAATGAAATGGAATTAACTTTTTCTTTGTAAGCGGAAGAAAGTCTAAAATGCTCTTGAACCTTTCTCTTTGTTTAGTGGTATAGTAAATCTTATTGGATCCTAAAGTCTCATGGTTGCTTTTGAATCTTTGAACATGGAAATCTTGTTATTTTAAAATGGATAAAGGATCAAGTTTTGCACAGGTATCAAGCTAAGCTGGAGCAAGTATGCAGTTTAGCAGTTATACTTTTCCGGAGACTGGTATTTTCAGGAGGTAGATGTTGCCAGCCCCCTCCAACCACTGTTTTAGAAAAAAAATCACTTCATTTCCTCAGGAACATGTTGATTGGAGGAATCCCTCCCTATTTTGTCCTCCTAGCAGAAGGTGTGTGGAGAGCTATCGGGAGAACGAAATAATCGGATGCTAGAAGTCTGACATGCTGGTTGTACACAAGTCGACGATGGATCGACTTTGGTACAATCACCCTGGCCGAGATTGAATCCGTCTATAACGGACTTAATAGAATTGGATTTTAGAGTGTGTGCTGTATAGGCTGTGTACCGGGCATGGAAATGGAGACAGATGTCACAGAATCAGGGGTGGTGGGGTCTTTGGGGGAGTGCAGCCCTCCCAGCACCCCCTAGATCTGGCCATGACACATGGAGTGATTATGGTGTGCCCAGGCACACCTTGTGCACACACCTTTATACTTGAACCTTTTACTCCCACGAACTTCCTGATTTAAGCCATCTGTTTACACTTCCTGTTTGCCAGATTATTGTGTTCCTATCCAGCCAATATATTACTAATTTCATTCCTGCTGCCAACCGTAACTCCACATCCGTTTTTTACTGACCTTTGGCTTGTTTACTGACTACTCTGCTGCTTAATTACTACTGGCTCCATCTGCCACTGGCCGCAGGTTTGCTCACCTCTTGGTGGAGCAATGCTAAGGGCTACGACCTAGTACTAGCATGCAGCAAAACCCATATTCACCATCAGGAGCTATGGTAAAGACCAGTTAATTCTTAAATAACATAGTTAAAGGAACACTAAAGGAAAAAAAAATGTTTTTTTTGTAAAATACTTACCTCCACTGTGCAGATCGTTTTGCACAGAGTGTCCCCGAACTGTCGTCTTCTGGGGTCCCTCGGCGGCTGTCTTGGCTCCTCCTCACAAGAGCTTTCCACCTTCATGCGAGCGAGCTTGCATGGTGGAAAGCTTTTGTGGGGACGAGCGCGGGACTTTCGATGGGTAAGGTAAGTAAAAAACGGGGGTTCGGGGGGGGGGGGGGCGGTACCATCGGATGTTTTTTCACCTTAATGCATAGGATGCATTAAGGTGAACAAACATTTACATTTACAACCCCTTTAATAACCCCATGTTATTGAAGAATGAGATGACGCAATGAAAGAAAAGAATCATTTATGTGTACCTTTATCTACAAAAAAAAGCTCTGGGACACACAACCGTTTTTCGGGTTCTAAAAAATGAAGTTTTTTTTTAATGTCATTAAAAACGATGTTGTGTGGGTTTTTCGGGTTCTAAAAAACATGCTCTATTTTTTCACAATGTTTTTAACGTTGCTCTTATTTAAGGTTGTAAAAAATGGTCCGTGTGTGGGCTATAACAAGGTGAAAAATCCACGCATGCTCAGAAGCAAGTTATAAGACGGGAGCGCTCGTTCTGGTAAAACTACTGTTCCTAATGGAGTAAGCACATTCATCACGCTGTAACAGACAGAAAATCGTGAATCGTCTTTTACTAACACAAAATCAGCCCAAAGGGTGGAGTCATCCGAATGGAACTTCCCCTTTATAGTGGTGTTGTACTTGTTGTACATCACCGCCCTTTGCTAGAGCATTTTTTTGTTTCACGATCGTGTAAAGGCAAGGCTGTTTTAATGATCAGGTTAAAAAAAAATTTTTTTTAGACCCTTAAAAGTCATTTTTTTTAACCCCGAAAAACGGGTGTGTGTACGCGGCATCACAATCACCTACTCGTAAGCACTGAACACAGTCAGCATGCTTTATAGTCAGCTTATTCTTCTCCAGAAAAGACAATCTTAAGACTACTATTTTAAACATCGTATATATACAGGCTAGCTGTGAGTCATGCCTTTTCACACAGTACTAAGAAACATTTTGTGTGGCTTTTTCAACTTTCTCTACAAATTTGGTCACATGCTGTCTTTCAGATATAGGAGTTTCTGCCAGCAAGAATAAAAATCTAAAAGGCTGAACTTGATGTGAACTAAATACACTTGGAAATATAATGATGGCTGATGCCAATAACACCTGCTCAACTGCTAGCCTGACCAAAATGAAAGCTGTTTATCATACCATGAGCCAAGCTTGGAAACAGTAGCGGAAGCTAAAGGAGAAGTAATGCATTAATACAACTGCATATCGTTATATAACTAGTTGTGTATTATTTAACTTTAATGTCATTGTTTTAATGGGATACAAAAACAGCATCTTAACACATTTATAATTTGATCTAAATATATTTTGCTTTCAATCAGTCATTTTTAACCAGGGTTCTGTGGAACCCTAAGGTTCCTCCAGAGCAGAGGTGGCAAACACAAGGCCCGCGGGCCGAATGCGGCCCTCCTGGCCATTTCATGCGGCCCTCGCACCTCTCCAGTCATCCTCCAGACCCTTACTTTCTGCTTTCAAGCAATGCATCTAACTTCTTCCCAGCAGCAGCATAAGGAAAGGGGGTGCACTGTGATGTAAGGGAGAGGGGGGGACTCAACTTCTGATGGTGGGGTGGCTCTTGACATCTAATGTAAGGGGAGGGGATGCCCTGGACATCTAATCTTAAAGATACAACCGGCCCTTTTGAGAACAATCATAATGGTGATGCGGCCCGCGATTAAATTGAGTTTGACACCCCTGCTCCAGAGTTTGCTAGGGGTTCCTTGAGCTTTTGTGGATTGACCTCCCATCTGATGGTACTTGGATAGTTCTGGTTCAAGTGTGAGTTTGCAGAGCCAGCTGCATGATGCCAATGATCTTTTTAGTTGTCTGGAAGGGGGGCATTCTGACCACAACTTGAAGGGAAATGTTTTTTTCCCACTGTCCAAAATTGGGCATTTTTTGTGCTGACCTCAATGTATTGATTTTAGCAGAGGTTCTCTGAGACCTGAAAATTATTTCAAGGGGTTCCACTTGGGTAAAAAAGAGTGGAGCATGGTAGTGGGAGTTCTTGAATTTTTTGTAAATTCTTATATTTAAGCATTTTATTCAGAACAACCAAATTAACAAGTTGCATAAAGTGGGAACCATATCAACCATCCCCAGAGAAATTACAAAATGCTTCATAGTGAATATGGCCTAAGACCAAGATAAACAAAATAACATTAAGCCTTGACTGTGTTCTGCTTTAATTAATCTGCATTAGTCCATTAAGAAGTAGCATGTGTCCCTAGGACCTCAGAATTGGAGGGAGGCAATACTGTTTTGACTCCATTTACTTTTTTTCTATATAAATTTAGTAGCATGTGTCCCTACTCCCTATGACCTCAGGTTGTGGAAAGACAAGGGTGTGGACCAAAAGTCCTTGACTTTTTCAGCTACAGCAATGGCCCTTTTAAATATTTTTGCCGCTAGATAAAGAAAATGGTAAAGTTGTATTTTTATAACCACAATGAGGAAGGAGACCTGCCGTGCTAACAGTACCACACAAATAATTCACATCTAACCTGCTATAATATAGCGGAATTTTATTTTTTCTACCTCTTCAAGTCTGCATTTATATTTTCTGCACTTCTAGACCAACACTATTTGCTAGACAGAGGGTTAGCACTTGAAGAATCTCCAGATAAGAAACTTTGCAAAAAAAAATCACAAATAATTTTTGTTTAGCAACTGTATACTGTAAGACATTATGCCCTTTAATTTTTTGGGGCCCATCATTTTGATGGGCTGCCTCACTGGCCAACATGAATGTGCAAGATGGGGCAGGTGAGCTTCAGCACTTCCGAGAATGGACCAGCATCCTGGCAAAGCTGGATGTGCAAAAACCTGCTGCAGATTTTGTATCAGTCTTTGGCTTTCTCAAAGTGGTTGTAAACCCCTCCTTACAACTTGCACCTACAGGTAAGCCTAGAGAGAGCACTACACAACACAGGGTGAGCGAACATCCAGCCGGAGGAATCACTGCTGTTGTTTCGCTAGGCCTGGTAAGAGGACCTGTCGGCCATTATGCATTACTGATCCCAGGGACTGGGAGGTGACACCATGTTTTACCACACCAGGTGACATCCAATCTCCCCATAAAGGAGAGCGGGGCTCTGACAGGTCCATCTCTGCACAGTGAGCAGCGGCGGACCTGTCATCTGCTTGCTCAGTGGGGATCAACGGGGCGAGCAACGGGGCGAGCACCGTTGAGCTAGCAGAGTCCATCAAAATGAATTGACCCGTGTGAAAGGCCTGTTGTCTCATGAGATAATTTACAACAGCATGTTTAGGTGCAGTGTAGGGGTTGGGTGGGGCAAGCGGTGGTGAGTTACTCTTAAGGCCTGGCTAGTGGCTCATAACGTGAAATTTTGAGGCCTGCATTGTACATTCATATCGGTCCTTGCCCTCAAGGAGCTTACAAGTAGCAACTTTTAATGTACAGAAAGGAAGAGGTGGAGCTCTAAGAGGAAAAGGTAGAGCCTAAAGAGGAAGGGGTGTGGTTGAGAGATGACCGGGTGGAACTTAAACATAAATGGGTGTGGCCTTGACAGGAATGGGTGGGTCATATTTAAATTAGGGGGGCATGAGTTTAGTCAGGCCTAGGGCAGCACAAAACCTAAATACATGACTGCAAGGCACTGTACGTGTACAGTGTACTGTCTTGCAACAGTAAAACCGCTACAAGGCGGAACCTGAAGTGGTTAATATATTGTGGGTTCATATAAGGAATGTAATTTTGGGATTTGCAAGCTACCATTATTATCTGTTGTTTCATCTTATTTATGCAGAAAGGCTTTTGTTAGCCTTATATCATTATTTTCATGACAAATATTAATCAGGTGCACCAGGCAGTATCATTATGCATATACTGTATACATTTGTTCAGAATGCAGACACCTTGAGGCCGATTCACTTGTCTAGCAATGAAGGAGAAAACCTAATAGTGCGAAAATATTTATCGTTATGATTTGTGGTCTGTTCCCAACTGACCTGCCTGTATACTGTAAAACATATGTAGTTCTGCAGTTCCTACATTTTCTTTTACGTCTGAACCCAGATGGGAAAAATCTATCTTGTAAATTACCTCTTAATATAGACAGCAAAGCTGTCCCTCTTCCTAATGTCAGTTACATGGTTATAGAATTGCCACTTGGAAGTTATTTTTCTTTTTGCAGGTGGACATAAAAATGATTACATTTCCACTTTACCCACATTTCCCATCTCCAAAATCCTAGCTGCTGAAATTTGAATCATTGGAAAGAATGGGTTAGAAAGTGGAATTATGTGTAGGCAAGAGTCTTTGCTGCAAAGCACAGTGTAAGAACATCTGTAACGTGTACTTCTAGGAAACCAGTATCAATTTTTTCCAGGCAGCGAGTCAGAATTGAGGAAAAACAAAATGAAAAAGAATTTATGCTTAGCAGCAATGTTCAGTACATTTCCATACATTTTAATTGTTATTAGTTAACAATACACTGTGAGCTTCTCTGTGTTCATTAATAGCTTTAGAAAGTCAGATAAATCCCACCTCTTTTTCTGAATGGAGGACTTCCTGCATCATCTAGATCTTTCCTTCACAGTCTTAAGCCCCGTACACACGGTCGGACAAATGCGAAAAGTGTCGGATTTTGATGTTGGTTGGGCAAAAGTCCGACCGTGTGTACGGGGTTTTACTGTTCCTGGTTATTCTGACTCTGATTGTTGTGAAGCGATCTATCTCTTGTAAGACCTCTATGCCTGGTCTGTATAAGCAGATATAATCGTTGAGGACAATCCCCATCAGATAGCTTGAACTCACCAAGTACTGATTCTATTCACAGAGGTGCATTAAAGCCGTTGTATACCCACAACAAGTTTATTTTTTATTTTTTACACCTGAAAGGCAAAAGTCATGATGAGGTAGTATGCATTGCATACTAGCTCATTATGAAATACTTACCTTTTTTTTTTTTTTTAAAGAGGGGGGTTGGGACTTTGAATGAGGCATATAGCAATCTTGCCATAGGCCTCCATCCCTGTAAGTGGATAAAATGGTAAAAGTGGGACTTTGAATGAGATGCGATTTTAGCAAATATGCAATTAAATATAAACATGGAAAATAAATTATATGTAACCATGTGACCAGGCTCAGAATTGTCAACCAAAAAGCACTAAACCAAATTAAACTGTCTAACTGATGTAAGTAAAAACAGAGGTTTAGTTGCAAGTATTTGAAAATACCTGGGAAGCTGCAGCGCCAACTCCACGGCACTCTGCATAGCTGCAGTCCTATCTATAAATTTAAGGTCTCCTGAAAGGGAGCCCAGGTGTGCTAATCACCAGGCAGAGGACAGGTGAGGACCTAAAGCCCGCCCCTACCTAGAGTTGGTATGGCAAATAAGAGCACTGGAAAAAAAGAAAAAAGAAAAAAATGTAGGAGTGGAACAAGGACTGCCCAAAAAACCAAAATACCACCAGACTAGAAGCAGACCAACTCCAACTGGGTCCGCCAGTAAAAAAATGACAATGCATTAAAGAACTGATCAGTGGTAAATCTGTGCAGGCACTCCATTCCACTCCTAAATCGCATCTCCATCCCGGGATAATGTTTAAAAAGAGGGGGGTTGGGACTTTGAATGAGGCATATAGCAATCTTGCCATAGGCCTCCATCCCTGTAAGTGGATAAAAATGGTAAAAGTGGGACTTTGAATGAGATGCGATTTTAGCAAATATGCAATTAAATATAAACATGGAAAATAAATTATATGTAACCATGTGACCAGGCTCAGAATTGTCAACCAAAAATACTTACCTTGGAACAAGGTGTGGAGAACTTACCTGGTCCACGCCGAGCGAGATGTCATCTTGCCCCAGCGTGTCTTCCGGGTATCGCTGCTCCAGCGCTGTGATTGGCTGGAGCGGTGATGTCGTGCGTGATGCGTGTGGGAGACTTCATTCCGGCAAGGTCCGGCGGGTGCCGGGCCTTTAGCCGAGAATCCCTGCTGTGAATGCGCCGCTGCACATTGGGAATATCTCCTAAACCGTACAGGTTTAAGAGATATTCTTTATACCTACAGGTAAGCCTTATTATAGGCTTACCTGTAGGTAAAAGTGGTAGTAAAGAGTTTACTACCACTTTAATCCGAAACATTAGGGTTACAGCAGATGACAGGGTACAACAGATGAATAGGTTGTGGTACCTATGCAGTCAAAAGATGATATTGTCTGTAGCTTACTATGCAGAATACATGTGCCCATGTTTCATGTGGCCTGTTAGCTGTCTCCATTACAAAGGAAGTACAAAACTCAGGAAGAAGGGTGGAGCATTACATAGAAAGGAAGTATGTCATAAATCAGACAAAAGAAACATGCAAAATAGGTGCATTATCACAAAAGGTCACTAGATGGCAGAATGTGAACTAAACATAACGTCTATACAAAATGGTTCAGAGAAACAATATATATATATATATATATATAAATATATATATATATATATATATATATATATATATATATAAATGATATGCCCCATTGGTGTGGCACACTGGTTCTTCAACTTCATTAATTGGTTTTCAGTTTGTTGAGTCATGGGGGCTCAGCATCACATGTGGGCATTATCAAGGGCAGTCTGTGTGAAAATGCAGCTTACCTAGGAATGTCCACGCCCCATAACCACATTTGCATAACTTCTCCCAAGAGCCAGCCCAGTGCTGGCATCAGGACTAAGGGCTCTTTAGAGAAGTATTGAGACAGCATGATTTTATTTTCCTTTGCCCATTCCTCCTAAAAAAATGTTTCAGCTCCTTCAAGTTGGATGGTTTGCGCTTTTGAACAGCATTCTTTAAGTCTGACCACAGATTTTCTATTGGATTGAGGTCTGGGCTTTGACTAGGTCATTCCAATACATGTGCATGTTCCCCCTTAAACCACTCAAGTGTTGCTTTCACCTGCTGTAAGGTGTACAGTACCTCCATCCTAGCCTTAAATCACAAACAGAGTTGTACAGGTTATTGCACAAGAATATCCCTGGATTTAGCACCATCCATCTTTCCCTCAACTCTGACCAGTTTCCCAATCCCAACTGCTGAAAAACAGTGTTGGGTGTTCTTTGGGTGATGTGATGTGTTGGGTTTGGGCCAGACATAGCATTTTCCTTGATGGACAAAAAGTCCATTTTCTTCTCCCCCTTGTTCCTTTCTTCCAACCCCGTTCCCTCTATCCCACAATTTCCTCTCTCCTTCCTTCTATCCTTGGCCATCCTTCCCCCACCATCCCTCACCTTTTCTCACCTAGTCCCTTTCTTTCTCCTTCCCCTACCCCTCTCTCCCGTGGTGTCCCTCATTACATCTAGTTGCTGTATACCTAAAAGCATTATTCTTTGCAACTTTTTACCCTTCAGAGCTTTTGTCAGCTTCCCCGGCGCGAGCCACTTTGTATTCTTTGTTGTTTGGGGGACACGTTTGTTGTCTGCTCATTCCGGGCCACCTGCCATCCCATGTGAGTATATCTTCACAGTCAGTCTAACACTGGTCTTGCTGCTTTGTTTTCTAAAAATGTGTACATTTATGTAAATTTTGCTTGTCCTTCTTCATAAATATATGTATTTTATGTAGATCCTCCTGAAGAAGCGGTATCAACCGCGAAACCGGTCGAGGTCGCAGATTGACTCCACGCATCTGACCAATACGGTTTTGCTTTGTTTTGTGTTATCTTAACAAACACCTTACTGTGTCCGAACTGTGGGGCCTGTCCCATCTTTTTATTATCGATGTATTGTTCTTTTTGTAATAAACCTATTTTTATATGATATACGTCTCTCTACAAGTACCTTGAAAATCCCAACCAAACCCATACCGATCGATATAGTATAGACCAGTTTAGTGTCAAGCAGCTTTGCTGTCTCTATCTAGTTGGTCCCTCCCCCTTGTTTTCAAATATTCCGGGATGCTGGTACATTTTAAATGTATTGTCCGAAATTGAATAACTGAGACTATACTCTCCCCTTTTCATTAATACCTGGGTGGATAACACACCCGTTCCTCTTGTAGGTATTGAGGCCTTTGCCCCTCTCTCCCTACCTTTCTGAGTGTCTCTAATTTTTATATTATGTAAATTATGTTTAAATAATTTTCGGAGAACAAATTTTCTTCTTTTGTATTTTTTCACAGGCAGATTGTTTTCTCTTTCTCTTGTCTTTACAGTCCCTCCTGTCTGTTTTGTCTTTGTTTTTTGTCTTTGATCAATATGGAAGTCCTTGGCACTGATTGGTCAGGCTTCATGGCCACTATTCAAACAAACTGTCTAAACACACATAAATTGGAAGATGATTTAAAGGTATATTTTGTCAAAATATTTGCTTTGCTGAAACGTAAATCGCATCTCTTTTGGCATATAGGATATTTTAAACGTTATCTACTAGACAATATCTGCCCTATTGGACTTCGTGTCCAAATTTTTCCGACTATAAAGGACCCCTCAGCGGAATTTAAAAAAACTTGGGAAAATACCCTACTGGGATGCAGCCTTGAGCTGATGAAATCCCTGATAACACAATATACTCAAGACATGACTATATTAGATGGAGAGATTGAAAATATTAACACACAATTTCTCCACCTCACTGGCAACCCGGTCTTTGTTGAAAAATGGAAAGAAACCAAATTACGTTTAGAAATCCTTAATAAGGAAATTATTACTAACAAACAAACCAAGTTCAACAAGGACAAGTCTGCATTCATGGAGGGCCATGCATACAGATGGTCAACAGGCCAGACTGGAAGGAGAAACCCTAGACGCAATCAGTATAACACCAATCCCAACCTAGAAGCTGAATCTGACTCCTCAGCTTCCTCTATGGTTTCCCAGTCTAGTAACTCAAGATTATCGACCATATCGGGAGGACCCTCAACCCGTAAAAGATTGAGATATGGTGGAGTAACCCCTCCTCCTATTAGTTCTAAAAAAGATAAGAAAGCCATGAAGGGCACTAAGACTCGTGTCCCAGTCTCACGGGACCTAGTTGACACCAATACCCTGATTGATCCAGCTGCTATTTCCACCTCACTTCATGGGGCAATTCCTAAAGTCCTCAATTCTACACTACTGACAAACAAATACACTAAAATCAATGAGGAGGCCATTTTTTTAGATCCAAAAAAACAACAACAGGGCAATCTGGACACTTTTGTCCTCAAAACCATCCAACCACTTCCACCACCACTACAACCAACCCCACTCAAAGCACATGTCTAAACATCATTAACCTTACCTCTTATTCACTTTCAGAGGAGCAATCCTCGGTGTTACAATTAGGTTTGGGCTTTTGCCCACTCGACCCCCTCAAAATTACCTATACTATCAAAGATCTCTATCTTTTTGCTCGCAATCTTACATACAAGTACATTTATGATCATGACCATTCCCTGGTTGTCCTGGAGCATGAGCTCGCGGACCGGACGAAACATTTCACCATGAATGAATTCCGGGCACTCCGCGACCTGATGCTCCTATATGATGAAAGCAACCCGGATGAAACGGATTCTTCCATTTCTCCAACACCCATCTCAAACATCTGTAAACCACAAAAGCCCTTTCGCCTTCCATCTCATCATTTCCCTGACCTTATGACATGCCCAGCTATCTGGGCCTTTGTCAAAGCTACCATTCGGGACCTAAAACGCCAAGAATGGCACAGTATTACCCCTAACCTGACCACCAGTCAAACCAAAGCCTTAAAATCCCTTCAGAAATGTACAGACTTTGTGATTAAACAGTCCGATAAGGGCGGCAACATAGTCCTGATGACACATGATTTCTATCAGAAAATGTGTTTATCCATTTTAAACAACCCTCAGTGGTATACCAGAATTTCGTCAACTATAGTTTCTACCTTTGCTGCAGAACTAAAAAATATCTGTACTGAAGCCTACTTCCTTGGTCTTATTGACAAAGACACCCTTGAATTCCTCATTCCCAAACATCCCCGTCTCCCAACTTTCTACGGCCTCCCTAAGACACATAAAAGCTTAAAGAATCCACCTGGCCGACCTATTGTGTCAGGCATTGGTTCACTTACTGACAATGTCAGCAAATTTGTCGACGCATTTTTAATGCCTCATGTTACCAGTCTCCCGTCATATATTAAGGATACGTCCGATCTATTGAGACATGTTGAGGGTACCCAGATCCCTCCCGACGCCTTGCTCGTGGCCTTGGATGTTGAGGCCTTGTACTCTAGCATCCCCCACGAGCAGGGCGTCGGGATGGCTGGCTCATTCCTTCATCAACAAGAAAACACCTCCTGGCCCCTCGTGGATTTCGTTTTACAATTACTTTTGTTTATATTGACTAAAAATCATTTTATCTTTCATGATGAGTTTTTTTTACAGACCCAAGGGGTCGCGATGGGGACCTCGTGCGCCCCAGCATATGCTAATCTATATCTAGGTGGCTGGGAACGCTCTCTTCATGTTAATCATATATTTTCTGAACATCTAGATAAGGTCCTTCTGTGGTACAGGTACATAGATGACCTTTTTATTATTTGGACAGGGACCCCCGAATCCCTCCTTGAATTTGTCTCTCTACTTAATATTAATGAATTTAACCTTAAATTCACGGTCCAGTTCGACAATGGCCAGGTCCCTTTTTTGGACCTGTCCATTGTCAAACTGCCGGATGGCACATTAAGTACCGATCTATATCGGAAACCAACAGCGGGTAATACCCTCCTTTACGCCACCAGTGCCCACCCTAAACCATTGATTAGAAGCATTCCTTTTGCTCAGTATCTACGGATACGGAGAAATTGCACACTCACTAGTGACTTTAAAACGCAGGCCAATGCCCTTCGAGATCGTCTTCTAGCCAGAGGCTATACCAAAAGCAACCTCAAAAAAGCATTTAATAGAGCTACATCTCGAACTAGACAATCTCTATTATACGATCCCCCTAAACCTAAACTAGCGAACAATGAAACCGTCAGATTCATTACCACATTCTCAGCGCATCACAACACACTTCGCAACATCCTGAATAACAACTGGCATATTCTCACTGATGATGTAACCCTCTCCAAACATGTCAAAACTAACCCTGAACTCGTGTTCCGCCGGGCATACTCCCTCAGGGATCGACTGACCAAAAGCCACTATGTGTCACAACACAGGTCATCCCCCGACCCGAAGGGAACATACCAATGTGGCGCTTGTTCACGTTGCCCCTGGGTCTGGGAGGGACAGTCCTACCCTTTACCTAATGGAGAACTTTTTCGTCCATCTTTCTCTGCCCACTGTGGGACCAAGGGGGTGGTTTACCTGATGGTCTGCCGATGTGGTGCCTTCTACATCGGCAAAACCATCAGGGAATTTCGCCAAAGAATGGGTGACCACCTATATGACTCAGACAACAGTAAATTAACAACTATTGGACGTCATGTTGGCCTGTATCATCGCTATGACCTCTCTGTTCTACGTTTTCTGGTTTTACAAGTAATTCCATCAAACCCACGAAGAGGTGACTGGAATAAATCCATCTTGCAAAGTGAGTGTCTCTGGATAGAGCATCTCAATGCCACAGTCCCTCCTGGCCTCAATGAGGTCAACTCCTATAAATGTTTTCTGTAAAATATTTAGTTACTTTCCCGTTGCCTAAAATAACCCCGTCCTTCTTTCCTGCCCACCCTCTCCCCCCCCCCCTTCCCCCACATGTTTTCCTTCCTCCCCTTCCCTGGGTTTCTGTTGAAGGCATCAACTATACCAATGAAATACTATCCGACTGTAATTGACTGCTGTTATGATATGTGTTTCCTTTATGTTTTAACTTTCTTTATATATACTCTATTATACAATGAATTCACTTAGGTCATCTGTATGGGTTGTGTATATTTTTTTGCCTTCCCCCCTCCCCCCCCCCCCTTCTTCCCCTGCCCGTGACTGTCTGGACGTTTAAGGCTGTTACTCTCTGCCCATATGAAATGACATTTGAAACAAATCTCCTCTTTAATGACATTGTCTGTTTTTTAAAAAATTGATTATACTTGTAAATTTAATTTTATTTTATTGTTCATGCTTGTAAATCGGCGGCATCCCAGTGTAACCTGACTGTGGGGATTACCCTGTTTCTTTGGCAGCCTTGCTACAATGGGCAGCTCTCTCTCCCTCCCCCCTTCCCATTGAACCTATGGTTCGCGCTACTCCGTCCCGGGGGCGGGGGCTCTATCTCTAGCCCCCTCCTTGCGACTGACGACCTGGCTCTGCCATTGGGTCCTCAGATCGCACACTGACGTCTCACCCACGTGGGATGCTGGTCCTTGGATGGATGATCACATCACGCCGCGTCTGCGACGTCACATGGGCGCCGCCGTCACCTGACGCCCCATGTGATCCGGGGAAATCTCACATAAGCAGCGATCTGCTTGCTTATGGTGAGATATGACAGGCTCTCCCTGGGGATACATATCGGCCATCACACCAAGGTAGGTAGAGAGTTCTAACCAATCGTTTTTTGTTTTAACATCTTTAGCCCTGCCAGTCTGTTACTAGCGGGTGTATTTTAAACTTAATTCGCCTTATATCCTATTTTGCAGTTATTTGCTTACCAGCGCCTTTGGCTCTCCTCATACCCCATAGGTTGCTACTTGCACCTATTAGTTTGTGATGCTGCCTTTCATCCCCAGTATTTTGTAAATTTTAAACCTTTTTCGGGTAAGAACCACTAGATTATCCCCCTATATTATTGCTGGTGTATCCTGGGTTCCTCACATGTGCACCGCCCACTTGTCTTCCTTACACACACCTTCTCTTTGCTTCTTCTGTTACCCCGCCCAAATCCCCCCCCCTTCCCTCTTTATTACCCCCCTTTACCTCCCGTTTTTACCTCCCTTTTCTGTCTTTCCTCCTTTTCTCCATTCCTCTCCCTTGTCCTTATTCTTCCCCCTCCCCTTTCTTTCTTCTTCTGGCCCCATTCTTTCACTCCCTCCCCCCCCTTCCCATCCCCCTTCCCTACCTCCTTATCAATTAACTCCCCACATGTTCTTTTCTCTTTCTTTTTCTTCCCTTTTTTCTTTCTTTGCATGCCTTTTGGGTTCATTCATTATTCTCTTTCCCCCCTCCTTCTCCTTTGTCTCCTTGCTGGTTGCCCTTCTCTTTTCTTTCTTCCCCCTTTTTCCCCCTCCCCCCCCCCTATCCCGGCTCTCTCTTCCCCCCCCCCTTCCCCCCCCCCCTTCCCTCCCCCCTCCTCCCCTCCCCCTCCTTTGTCCACCACCAATCCTTCCTCAACTTGCTCCCCCCACTTCCCTTAATTTTTCTTCCCCATCCTCCCTTCTTTCCTTCTCCACCCCCCTATCCTTTTCATGCCGCCTTCCCTCACATGTCCCTCTTATTTCCTACCTGGTCTTTTTACCTGTACCCCTCTTCTCCCCCTTGTTCCTTTCTTCCAACCCCGTTCCCTCTATCCCACAATTTCCTCTCTCCTTCCTTCTATCCTTGGCCATCCTTCCCCCACCATCCCTCACCTTTTCTCACCTAGTCCCTTTCTTTCTCCTTCCCCTACCCCTCTCTCCCGTGGTGTCCCTCATTACATCTAGTTGCTGTATACCTAAAAGCATTATTCTTTGCAACTTTTTACCCTTCAGAGCTTTTGTCAGCTTCCCCGGCGCGAGCCACTTTGTATTCTTTGTTGTTTGGGGGACACGTTTGTTGTCTGCTCATTCCGGGCCGCCTGCCATCCCATGTGAGTATATCTTCACAGTCAGTCTAACACTGGTCTTGCTGCTTTGTTTTCTAAAAATGTGTACATTTATGTAAATTTTGCTTGTCCTTCTTCATAAATATATGTATTTTATGTAGATCCTCCTGAAGAAGCGGTATCAACCGCGAAACCGGTCGAGGTCGCAGATTGACTCCACGCATCTGACCAATACGGTTTTGCTTTGTTTTGTGTTATCTTAACAAACACCTTACTGTGTCCGAACTGTGGGGCCTGTCCCATCTTTTTATTATCGATGTATTGTTCTTTTTGTAATAAACCTATTTTTATATGATATACGTCTCTCTACAAGTACCTTGAAAATCCCAACCAAACCCATACCGATCGATATAGTATAGACCAGTTTAGTGTCAAGCAGCTTTGCTGTCTCTATCTAGTTGGTCCCTCCCCCTTGTTTTCAAAAAGTCCATTTTGTTTTTTGCTGAAAGTAATGGCTTTCTTCTGGCCACTCTGCCATAAAGCCCAACTCTATGGAGTGTACAGCTTATTGTCGTCCTATGTACAGATACTCCAGTCTTTGCTGTGGAACTCTGCAGCTCCTCCAGGATTACCTTAGGTCTCTGTGCTGTCTCTCTGATTAATGCCCTCCTTGCCCGGTCCATACGTTTTGGTGTGCGGACAATTTCTTGGCAGGTTTGCTGTTGTGCCATGTTCTTTCTATTTGGTTATGATAGATTTGATGGTGCTCCTAGGGATCATCAAAGATTTGAATATTTTTTTTATAACCAAACCCTGACTTGTACTTCTCAACAACATTGTCCCTTACTTGTTTGGAGAGTTTATTTGTCTTCATGGCAGTGTTTGGTTAGTGGTGCCTCTTTCTTAGTTCTCCAGTGACACTTAGATTGCACACAGGTGGACATCATTTTACTAATTATGTGACTTCTGAAAGTAATTGGTTGCACCAGAGCTTTTTATGGGCTTCATAACAAAGGAGGTGAATATATATGCACACGCCAATCATTTTTTTATTTATGAAAAAATAGTTTTATGTATTTATTTTTCTAATTGTACTTCACCAACTTAGACTATTGTGTTCTGATCCATCACATATAATTCAGATTAAAAAAACATTGAACTAAAGGCTGTAATGTAACAAAATAGTTAAAAAGCCAAGGGGCGTGAATACTTTTGCAAGGCACTGTATGTATTCTGATACATGTTTTTGGTAAAAAAAAATCCCAATAAGACTATATTGATTGGTTTACACAAAAGTTATCGTGTCTACAAACTATGGGATATTTTTATGGAATTTTTGTCTTTATTTTTACTAGTAATGGTGGTAAATCAGCAATTTTTAGCAGGACTGCGACATTGTGGTGGACAAATCGGAAATTAAGTGACACTTTTTAGGAACCAGTGACACTAAGGTTACTTTCACATTGGGGCGCTGGGGGCGTCAGCGGTAAAGTGCCGCTAAAAATTATTTTTAGCTGTGCTTTACGGTCATTGCAGCAGCGCCTTGCCAGTGGTTCTGCCGGGTCAGTGGCAGTACTGCCCATCAATTTCAATGTGCAGGGCGCTCAAAGATGCATCTAGCAGGACTTTTTTACCGTCCTGCCAGCGCACCGGTCTAGTGTGAAAGCCCTCTGGCTTTCACATTGGAATGAGAGGAGAGGCTCTTTCAAGGAGCTTTGCAGGAACTATTTTTAGCGCTATAGAGCCTAAAATGCGCATCAGTCTGAAAGTAGCCTAATACAGCGATTAGTGCTAAAACAAAATGCACTCTCATTGTACTAATGACACTGGCAGGGAAGGAGATAACATCAGGGCCAATCAAAGGGTTAAGTGTGCTTCTAGGTAGTGATTTCTATCTGTGTGGGGGGTGGCTTGACTGGAGGAAAACAGATATGTGTTTCTTCTCTGACAGAACAGTGGTCTGCCTTGTTTACATAGGCATACTGTCGTTCTGCCTCTCCTGTCAACGACCGGTTGGTCCAATCAAAGCAGGAGATGAAGAAGAGACAATGTACAGGTAAGTTGTTTTGTGCAGCCATGCCGCCCTGCCACAGTAAATGTGCGGTGGGCGGTCCAGGAGCAGTTAGGCTTAAAGTTGTAGTAATCCCTGTGAGTTTTTTTTATTTTTTAACTTAACTTATTGAGCGCAATAAAATAAAAGTTTTCCAGTAAATTATATGCTAAAATTCTTACCCAAGTACTTACAACTTTATAAGTTCCTTGCTTCTGCTCTCTGAATGCTGCTTCCCTGAACTCCTGGTCTTCACAGGAATGAGTTTACAGGAGGCAATGCAGTCTACAGCCATCCTAGGCTGTATGTTTCTATTGACTCATGCAGTGTAGGGAGACACAGCTCTAATCCCTGCATACAAAAGTGGCTTCATAGGACTTGCAACAGTCAAAGAAGCCATCCTGAATAAGAAACCTGAGGTAGTAATCATGGCACCAGCTTAAACTCAAACATAGGCAAGAATTAAAAGGCAATGAATTTGCAAACTCAGTAAGTAATTAAATAAGTTGCTGAAAGTGCTTCAAAATTAAGAGATTAATGTCACTTTAAGCTTAAATATCAGTCTACTGTATATAGGAGGCTAGATGTTTCATAATTGCTGCTGATTTTTTTCAATAAGACATACTTCTATATAAAAAAAAAAATGAAAGTGTCTAAATGTCAGAAAGACCTACCATGTGCCACTTCTGTCTTCTATGGTTGTGGAGAACTTACATTTCATACATGTTTCCTTGATAGTAGCAGCCTGAGGGTCTGTGGCTTGGTCTGACATTCTGTCTTCCTCTAGCACTACAGGGAGTGCAGAATTATTAGGCAAGTTGTATTTTTTGAGGATTAATGTTATTATTGAACAACAACCATGTTCTAAATGAACCCAACAAACTCATTAATATCAAAGCTGAATATTTTTGGAAGTAGTTTTTAGTTTGTTTTTAGTTTTAGCTATTTTAGGGGGATATCTGTGTGTGCAGGTGACTATTACTGTGCATAATTATTAGGCAACTTAACAAAAAACAAATATATACCCATTTCAATTATTTATTTTTACCAGTGAAACCAATATAACATCTCAACATTCACAAATATACGTTTCTGACATTCAAAAACAAAACAAAAACAAATCAGTGGCCAATATAGCCACCTTTCTTTGCAAGGACACTCAAAAGCCTGCCATCCATGGATTCTGTCAGTGTTTTGATCTGTTCACCATCAACATTGCGTGCAGCAGCAACCACAGCCTCCCAGACACTGTTCAGAGAGGTGTACCGTTTTCCCTCCTTGTAAATCTCACATTTGATGATGGACCACAGGTTCTCAATGGGGTTCAGATCAGGTTAACAAGGAGGCCATGTCATTAGTTTTTCTTCTTTTATACCCTTTCTTGCCAGCCACGCTGTGGAGTACTTGGACGCGTGTGATGGAGCATTATCCTGCATGAAAATCATGTTTTTCTTGAAGGATGCAGACTTCTTCCTGTACCACTGTTTGAAGAAGGTGTCTTCCAGAAACTGGCAGTAGGACTGGGAGTTGAGCTTGACTCCATCCTCAACCCGAAAAGGCCCCACAAGCTCATCTTTGATGATACCAGCCCAAACCAGTACTCCAACTCCACCTTGCTGGCGTCTGAGTCGGACTGGAGCTCTCTTCCCTTTACCAATCCAGCCACGGGCCCATACATCTGGCCCATCAAGACTCACTCTCATTTCATTAGTCCATAAAACCTTAGAAAAATCAGTCTTGAGATATTTCTTGGCCCAGTCTTGACGTTTCAGCTTGTGTGTCTTGTTCAGTGGTGGTCGTCTTTCAGCCTTTCTTACCTTGGCCATGTCTCTGAGTATTGCACACCTTGTGCTTTTGGGCACTCCAGTGATGTTGCAGCTCTGAAATATGGCCAAACTGGTGGCAAGTGGCATCTTGGCAGCTGCACGCTTGACTTTTCTCAGTTCATGGGCAGTTATTTTGCTCCTTGGTTTTTCCACACGCTTCTTGCGACCCTGTTGACTATTTTGAATGAAACGCTTGATTGTTCGATTATCACGCTTCAGAAGCTTTGCAATTTTAAGAGTGCTGCATCCCTCTGCAAGATATCTAACAATTTTTTACTTTTCTGAGCCTGTCAAGTCCTTCTTTTGACCCATTTTGCCAAAGGAAAGGAAGTTTCCTAATAATTATGCACACCTGATATAGGGTGTTGATGTCATTAGACCACACCCCTTCTCATTACAGAGATGAACATCACCTAATATGCTTAATTGGTAGTAGGCTTTCGAGCCTATACAGCTTGGAGTAAGACAACATGCATAAAGAGGATGATGTGGTCAAATTACAACTTGCCTAATAATTCTGCACTCCCTGTAGGAAATCACAAAGATCAAACAGTGGCTGTCAATACCTAAAGGCACACAGAGGTGTTTGCGAAAAGACTAAATTTAGTTGTGAAGCTTGTACAAAAAGCCATTAAATTAAGTTTAAATGAACAACAAAAAGCCATAAAATAGACATTTATAAGTATAAAGACCTACGGAAAGAGTAGAAAGAGTTTTAAAAAGGTATACAACTTATACCCAACAAATTTTAACTTCACACCCTGAAGAATACCAGGATTATCCAATAATCAAAGTGTTTAAATATTTAAGTTATTGCTGCCACCATAAATAGTATGAAATCATAAAGAATAAACTCAAAAACAATTGCACTTTTAGGTAAGGTAATGCTAGAACATTAATGTTCAAACAAATATTATGCAAACTGAGAAATAATGATTCCCAGTTTCCACACGTTATTTACTGTATAGTAATCAATGATGTCCAACAATAACTGAATTAAAGCAACTGTTCATGCATTAAATTATTCTGCACACTCCAACTTTTGATTTTGTGAATGCCACTCCTCGCAGGATTACACACTCACCAAATTATAATGCTTCTCATTACATGATAGGCAAACTGCGCTTGGAATTTTGCACCAAAAGTGTTGTTTTTTTTACAGTATTTTTTTGTTTATATAGCAAAAAATGAAAAACCCAGTGGCAATTAAATAAAAAAATCTCTCTTTGTCTATAAACATTTTATTTGGGTACAGTGCTGCATGCCTGAGTAATTGTCACTCTAATGCCGCTTACAGACGATCGAACGTTCCGACAACAAAACTGTGGATTTTTTTCCGATGGATGTTCGCTTAAACTTGTCTTGCATACACACGGTCACACAAATGTTGTCGGAAATTCCAAACGTCAAGAACACGGTGATGCACAAGACGTATGACGAGCATTGAGAAATTAAGTTCAATAGGCAGTGCAGCTCTTCTGCTTGAATCCGAGCATGCGTGGAATTTTGTGCGTCAGAATTTATGACAACAAAACTTTTTGTCTCAAAATTTGAGAACCAGCTCTCAAATTTTTTTTGCCAGAAATTACGACAGCAAATGTCCGATGGAGCCTACACACGGTCGGAATTTCCGACAACAAGCTCCCATCGAACATTTGTTTTCGGGAATTCCGATCGTGTGACGGAGCTGAAAGCTGAAAATTTACCTGGACTGGAAGAGACTGAAAGTGTCCAGACATGAAGTGGTTAACTTACAAGATTTTTGATCCTAACTAGAATCCATTATTTTTTTTATTTTTTTACTTGTGCTATTGGTTGTCATACAACCTAGCTGTGCAGTGCATTCAACACTTGTAATAACGATTGGGAAGGTGTGTTTTTTTTCTTCAAACACTTTTTTCCTTAGATGTACTATTGGTAATTGTAGTCAAACAGTCCAGTATTGTTTTCACCGGATCACAGTACTTGGCTCCAAAAAGCCTCTGAATTTTGTCTGTGTTGAGTTTCTTTCTTCAGATGTTGACATATGTGATGAGATTGCAGTTAACATGGCCATGTGATGACTCTTCCATATAGATCATGTTAGTGCAGGCCACACTTCACCATAGACTGGTACATTAGGACCTCCTTGCAAGATAAACTTTCCTGCAGGTCCTTTGCTGTTATCTAGGGGTTTTCTTCGTACTATGATTAGCTCTGTTAAGCATTTTCTTGGTCCTCTGTCTTGCCTTGACCGTAACAAATTTCTTTAACTTCCAATTACTAATACAATTCTGAATCATGGAAATTTTAGACAGCAAGTATTGTGATTATATGTAGCCATGCCATACATTGCTAGCGACAGAAACGTTACAAAGGGTCAAATAAATTATCAAGCTCTGGAATTGTTTTAACCTGATTTGGGTTAAGGCATAGTGAGTGATCTCTGAGGCCGTGTACACACGGCAGAGAACCTCGATGGGCAGAACACATCGTTCCGCCCGTCGAGGTTCTCTGCCGGCCGTCAGATTCGGCGACCCGCCCGTCGGGAATGGCAACCAGCCATTTATCCCGACGGGCCGTCAAGCAAATAGAGAACCTGCTCTCTATTTCGGCTCGACGGGTTTCCTGACGGGATGCTAGCCGAATCCGTACACACGGCCGAGGTTCTCGGCAGAATGCGGCTCCCAGCGAGGTTCTCGCTGGTTTCTGCCGAGAACCTCGGCCGTGTGTACGCCGCCTGAGGCCTTACAGAAATAGACCTATTGGTCAATTGGAAGATAGTGAGTGATCTCTGAGGCCTTACAGAAATAGATCTATTGGTCAATTGGAAGGGTTTATTAACAGTTGCATACTTTTTTTAATATGGTGTATTTAGCAAGAAACTAGTGACAGTGTATTTTATGAAATATGTTTTTATTTGTTCCATGTGAAGGCTTTTTTCTCTTATTTTTAATTTAAAATTCAAACATACACTATCTGTCCAGGAAACATGGATATTTGCACCCATTTATAACTATATGTAAAAGGATATGTTTCTGAGAAGTGAGAAACATTAACAGCGCTGTATGGGTTAATTTAGGGTACGTGTGAACCCAAATATACCCAAATCTGCTATGATTGATAAGTGAAAATCACATAAAAAAATCACATAAAAAAATCATTCATATAATCAATGTTAAATAAAGTGTGGGTGATATTGTCCATCAACAACAGCAGCATTGATATGAATGTCGCATAATGTTATCAAAAAAACATCAGCAAAGTCTCTTAATCATTGTTACGTCCTTAGTGAGGGGTTACTCTTGAGTGTATCACTGTACTTTTTCCACAAACGTCTCCCTTAGGAGTTCTACTCACCAGATTTAGGTGGTATGAATCGCCTGTAAAGATTAGTGGTTGAGTCAAGTCTCCTTCTCAGATCAGGTTTCCTCTTTCCTTTCAATCTCCACTGAACATCCAATAGTCCTCCACGGGATCAGTTATATGGTATTCATAGGAACATTTCATGAGTGGTCATGTAATGAGAGTGAAAAGAGAAAATATAGTGTAATACTGTCTTTATTGAGGGTGTTCGCCCCACACTAAGTAATGCTTACAATGAATTAAAATATGAACAGCACATCAGAGGATACTGAGATGAGGTTACATGCAGGAAAGTGTGCTTGTCAGCTCGGCTCACTGCTAAGTCCCAGGTTCAGCTCTGTCTCTGTGTGTGCAAACGCTGATCGTGTAGCCACGCCCTGACGCGTTTCGTGATTGGTTGTCACGTCTTCAGGGGGCGTGGCTACTCGTCATGCTCTCAATAAAGACAGTATTACACTATATTTTCTCTTTTCACTCTCATTACATGACCACTCATGAAATGTTCGTATGAATACCATATAACTGATCCCGTGGAGGACTATTGGATGTTCAGTGGAGATTGAAAGGAAAGAGGAAACCTGATCTGAGAAGGAGACTTGACTCAACCACTAATCTTTACAGGCGATTCATACCACCTAAATCTGGTGAGTAGAACTCCTAAGGGAGACGTTTGTGGAAAAAGTACAGTGATACACTCAAGAGTAACCCCTCACTAAGAACGTAACAATGATTAAGAGACTTTGCTGATTTTTTTTTATAACATTATGCGACATTCATATCAATGCTGCTGTTGTTGATGGACAATATCACCCACACTTTATTTAACATTGATTATATGAATGATTTTTTATGTGATTTTTTTATGTGATTTTCACTTATCAATCATAGCAGATTTGGGTATATTTGGGCTCACACGTACCCTAAATTAACCCATACAGCGCTGTTAATGTTTCTCACTTCTCAGAAACATATCCTTTTACATTTACTTTCTGTTATAATAGCTGCTCTTCTGCACAAACCCATTTACATTTTATAAACTACACCACCATAGAGCGCTAGGATCAAGCCTGCCTAATAAGCAGAGACTGATATTCTATTTTCACATTTATAACTATAGTTGAAATTAGAGATACTGTATTGAAATTGCAATATATCTACATTTTGTAACTCATGATCCTAGCCGTAGAACCATTGGATAGGCATTTCTTTATAATGGTGACAACCCTCTCCCCTCTATAAGGAAATCACTGCAGACTTGACACCCTTGTGTGAGTGAGTGAGTGAGTGAGTGAGTGAGTGAGTGAGTGAGTGAGTGAGTGAGTGAGCGAGTGAGTGAGTGAGTGAGAAACTTATAAAGCGCAGCACATGCAAACTAAATCGCCTCTGGGTGCTCGTTGTTCCTTTCTACTTTGTCATCAAAAGAGAGGAGTTTTGATCTTTCTTCTAAAGGCCAAGTGATTCTCCTCCAACCGAATGGTTGTTGGTAAAGCGTTCCATAGTCTGGGGCCTTGGACCACAAATTTTCTTTCTCCTTTGGATTTGTATCTGGCTTTGGGTATCTGGAGCAGATTTTGGTTGGTGGATCGCAGAACTCGATTGGGGTTGTGAGCTTTTAATTTTTCGTATAGATATTGGGGGGCCTTCCCATGAATGCACTTATGCGTCAGACAGAGTGCTTTAAAAGCAATTCTGTCTTTTATTGGCAACCAATGAAGGGTTCTCAGCGAAGCTGTGATTGATTCCCAGGGTTTTATCCCGGTCACCAGTCTGGCGGCCGTATTTTAAACAACTTGCAGACGAGCGATTTCGTACTTTGGGAGTCCAAGATAGAGGGCATTGACATAGTCAAGTCTGACCCTATTTGTGCATCCATTGTCATGTAGGTGTCAAAGATGACCCAGAGACTTTTGACTTTGGTGCTAGGGCTGATGATTTGGCCCATAATGAGCGGGGGTGTCCAAGTTGTTGCCAGTTGACTCTTTTGACTGGCGTGAAAAAGGAGAAGTTCTGTTTTTTAACTGTTGAGTTTAAGCTACCTCTTCGTCATTCAGTTTTCTATCAAAGAGAGGCATGTCTCTGGACAGAGATGATGATCCTTTTTGTTGCAGATGCGAAAATACAGTTGCGTGTCATCTGCATATGAGTGGTAAAGTAGTTTTTGACTACTAATGATTTCAAATAGAGGGCAGAGGTAGATGTTGAATATCACCGGCGACAGAGGGGATCCTTGAGGGACTCTGCATGACACCGTGCGTTTTTCAGAAGTGAAACGTCCTAGTTTCACTATTCGTGATCGGTTTTCCAGAAAAGAGGTGAACCAGGATAGATCACCTTCTGCGACTCTGGCTACTTCCACTAGCCGAGTCAGTAATAGTTTGTGGTCTACCGTGTCGAAAGCTGCGCTTAGGTCCAACAGTACTAGAAGACAAGATTCTCGTTCGTCTGCGGCCTCGAGAGCGTCATCCCATATTTTGAGTAATGCTGTTTCTGTCCCCTGTCCAGGATGGAAACCCGACTGAAGAGGATCTAGAAAATTATGGGTGTCTAAGTGATGTTGTAGCTGTTGTACCACTATATTCTCCATCACCTTAGAGAGGACATTTAGGTCTTTTATAGGACGACGATGTTTTGGGTCTTTGGGGTCGAGAGTGGGTTTCTTCAAAATAAGTTTAATTATACCTTGTTTAAGGTGGGTGGGCACTATACCTTCTTTGAATTTTTTTTTTTTTTTTTTTCCAAAAACAATTTTATTGAGAAGAAATTTGAATACATACAGAGTAGTATATATAGCGTATAGAGGACTACACAGTATTGAATATACAATCGAGAACAGTTGACCAGGTACTAATACAGAAGAAAAATATCGTTAAAAGACAAAGAAAAACAAAAACCAAGAAAAAAGAAACAAAACCCCCAAAAAGAGAGGAACGGTAGCGTCACAATTGCAAGTATTGCATCCACAGCTTAAACAATAGACTAGCACGTCTGTATCCCAATAAAGCAGTACGGAGATTACAGTTACATAAAAGGAGGGTAAGGCCCCTCTCCCGATCATCATTGAGGGGGGAAGCGCTGGTGAAGTATGTCGGAGCCCATCGGAGTCACACCTCCTCCCACCCACCCCTACCGGGATCAATCTGTGGGTAGGGGAGGAGACCCGAAGAGCTCGACGACCAAGGACTGCAGGAACGGCTCAAACTACAGGGGAATTGCACCCTATACTGGATATTGGGAGTCCAACCTACAAGACAGGAGGGGAGAGGGATAGTGATGCACCTATCAGTGTGTGCGACGGACTAAGATCTAGACCGCCTAGCCTAGCAAGAAGCAGAGTGAGGTTGAGCATTGTCGGGTGGGGTATCCTGATCCAGGGTATCCCTATAATGGATCCAGCAGGCCCATGTTTGATAAAACTTTTCGTGCGTGTCGCGTGCTTGGTGTATGAGTCGTTCCATTTCTTCGACCCGTCCTACCCTAGTATGCCAGTCCTCAAGCGTGGGGGGCAGGGCAGTTTTCCAGCGTAGCGGGATGCACTGCGTGGCCGCGTTTATGAGGTGTAAGGCGAGAGATTTGTGATACTGAGCCCTGGATAGGGAGGTGTGGTGAAGGAGATATTGAGCTGGGGTGAAATCCACGGCGAGCGTCGTGATCTTGGTCACTCGCTCGTGTATTTCCCCCCAAAATGGCTGTAAGCGGGGGCACTCCCACCAGATATGTAAGAATGTGCCAGCGGCTAAGCCACACCTCCAACATTCAGGGGGGACGGCTGGAAAAATTCGGTGTAGTTTATCAGGGGTTCGATACCATCGGGTACAGAGCTTATATCTGTTTTCTTGAGCTGAAACGTTGATGGACCCTTTGTGTGTATGTTCCCATACCCGTTCCCAGTCGGCTTCTGATAAACTCGCATCTAGATCTTTATCCCATAATGTTTGGGCCGGTGCTCGAGGTTTTGTATGGGATAGAAGGATAGTGTATATTGAGGAGATTAAGTGCCGTTGGGGGCCCTGTGAGCAGCATAGTTGTTCCAGAGGGGTGAGGGGTCTATACCATGCAGAGGGTGTGGGAGCGCTCTGGAGAAAGTGCCTAATCTGCAGGAATTTGAAAAATGGCAGCGCAAGTTGTGGGAAGGCGGCAGCCATGTCAGCGTGTGTATACAGATTTGTGTTACGGAAGAAGAGGTGGGCTCTAATCTGCAACGATTGGGGGACAGTCGTAGTGTCTTTCGGCCTGATACCTGCAGGGAAGTCAGGGTTAAGAAGCAGTGGGGTCATTGGGCCTGGAGAGGGGGTTGTCCCGTGGGATCTACAAAGTGCCCTAAAGGTCTGTAAGGTGGGGCCAATCAGGGGGTGTGCCATACACTCCTTAGGGGTTGCGGGGGCACTGATCCAGGGAAGGTGGGAGATCGGAAAATTGAGGAATGCATTTTCTATTGCAACCCAAGCCTTATTGTCTGCGTGGAGATGCCAGTCTACCAGCCGTACAAGGTGACAGGCCTTGTGATACAGGGCCACATCGGGGACACCCATACCTCCCTTGTGTTTGGGAAGTGTTAGCTTGTCCCAGCTCAGCCTAGGGGGGCGACCGGCCCAAAGGAAGGTCCTACAGATCCCCTTGAGGGAGGTGAAAAAGGTCGGCGGCACTTTGATTGGGACTGCTTGCAGAAGGTATAAGATTCGGGGAAGCAAGTTCATTTTAAGTATGGCCGCCCTGCCAAACCAAGAGAAGTGCCCTCGCCCCCACCTGAGTAGATCCTCCCTAATCGTGTGTATAATGGGCAGGAAGTTAGCCTTATACAAATCAGTTAGATTGGCCGTAATCTTGATTCCCAGATATTGAATGCCGCTCGTATCCCACCGGAAGGGGAAATTGTTTTTGCACTGGGTGACCTCTGCATCGGGGAGGGAGACATTTAGTGCGGACGACTTCCCAAAATTAATTTTGAAGTTAGAAATAATATTGAATAGGCGGAAGTCTTGAAGAAGATTCGGGATTGTGACTATAGGGTTGGAAAGGAACAGCAGTATGTCATCCGCATACGCAGCTATTTTACATTGTTTTCCTGGGACATCTATGCCCTGGATGTTGGGATTATCTCTGATTTTGCGGAGGAACGGTTCCATAGTAATAATGAAGACAATAGGTGATAGTGGGCATCCCTGGCGGGTGCCATTTGTAATAGAGAAGGCGTCCGATAGGTGGCCATTAACTCTGATCCTCGCTGTGGGGACCGAATATAGAGCCATGGCCATTTGGATGAAGCGGGGCGGGAGTCCCAGTGCGCCAAGTGCAGCGGACATATAGTCCCAGGCCACCCCATCGAACGCCTTCTCGGCGTCTAGGGACAAGAAAAAACCTTTACCATGGGAAGACGTCAGCCAGTGGTGTATATTTAGGGCCTTGGTGGTGTTATCCCTGGCCTCCCTTCCAGGGACAAAACCGACCTGATCAGGGGAGATGATGTCGGGGAGCAGTGGTAGTATTCGGTTGGCTAGAATTTTGGCATAGAGCTTTACATCAACATTTAGCAGCGAGATAGGGCGGTAGTTGGAGACTAGCGTGACATCCTTTCCCGGTTTGGGTATCAGGGATATGTGGGCTTCTAACAAGTCTTTCCTATGTGGGGTGGGGGAAGTGACGTCATTATAGGTCGCTAGAAAATGTGGGATCAGGATATTCGAGTAAGCTTTGTAGTAACTGGCCGGTAGGCCATCTGGACCCGGGCTTTTCCCGGGCTTAAGCTGTTGCAGGGCAGAAAGCGCTTCCTGAGACGAGATGGGCAAGTCTAGATGGGATAAGTCCTTGAGGGGAGATTGCGGGGATCCGTAGTCACGCAGAAAATCCTGAATAAGCGTTTTCCTGTCTGGGACCGACGGCGACGTCGTGGGAGTGGGGAGGGTGTAGAGGTCGGAGAAATATCGGACGAACTGGTTCGCAATGTCTGTAGAAGATGTAAGCGCCGTCCCTGAAGGGGTGGTGATGGAGTGAATGGTATGAGATGATTTCTTCTTCTGGAGGGCAGCAGCTAGCAATTTCCCTGACTTATTGCCGTGTTCGTAAAAGAGCTTGTTGGTTAGGGTATATCTGCGTTTTAGTGTTTTCTGGAGTTCCTCTAAAAGCTCTTGCCGAGCCTTCAGCAGTTCGGTGTGTGTTTGAGAAGCCAGCGAGCGCTTGTGAGCGCGTTCTAGCATCTTAACCCGATTGGACAGATCCGTTACTCTAGCTTTTCTCAGCCTATTACGTTTAGCCATCAGGGAGATGAATTCTCCCCGAACTACACATTTATGAGCTGTCCATACCAAGGTAGGGGAGGCTTCACCCTCCGCGTTTTCGGTGAAGTAATTTGTTAAGACTTCCGATACTGATCTAGAAAGGTCCGCATCCAGAAGGACGGAATCATCCAACCGCCATATCATTGATTTGGCACGGAGTGATGGTATCCGTAGGGTCATGGTGATTGGGTGGTGATCTGATAAAAACATTGGTTCTATTGTAGCTTCAACTAGGGATGTGAGGTCAGACTGTGTTAGAAAGAAGTAATCTATCCGGGTGTATTTTTGGTGTAGTGAAGAGAAATACGTGAAATCTTTCGTGTTTGGGTGCAATGTGCGCCACGCATCATGTAAGGTCAGTGTGGTCAGTTGTGATTTTATGGCTTGCAGGGCTCTGTATGTCAGGCAGGAAGAGCCATTGGACGTGTCAAGGGCAGGGGTAAGGGGGATATTGAGGTCCCCTCCCACTACTAGAGTACCTGATTGAAACGAAGTTAGTTGGTAGAGCACCGTGCGGAAATACGTAACTTGCTGTGAGTTTGGGGCGTATAGGTTGGCTATCGTGAGAATCCTGCCGTGTAACGTGCCTTTTACGAAAATATAGCGGCCCTGTGGGTCCTGCTGCACGTCCGTAACTTGAAAGGGGCAGTGCCTCGATATCAATATCGACACCCCCTTCGACTTTGCGGAGCCGTTGGTGGCATGGTAGACTATTGGGAAATTCCGGTCATATAGTTTGGGAATGTTATCGGATCTGAAATGCGTTTCCTGGATGAGTGCTATGTGGGGTTTCTCTTTCCAGAGTGAATGAAGGAGACGAGCACGTCTTTCAGGCGTGTTAAGACCCCGAGCATTAAGGGAGTATAGTTTTAGGTTGGACAGGGGAGGGGTTTCACTCGAGCTAGGGGATGGGGTCGCGTCCCTGGTCGCCATGTCTTGGGGAAGGGAGGTGGGGCCCTACCCCAAGGGGAATGGAGTAGCTTACTGCTTACGGAGGGAGAGAATAAGATGTGTGCGTACTAGCACCTCGGTGCGCAGTACCACTGGGTGTATGTATTAAAAACCGATTAAGTGTCAGGACGGCGTCCCCTCACTTAGAGTGTGTATCCAAAGCAATCGGTATGGTACAGGGTGCACCGTATGCCCGGGTCCCACAATGGAGCCCGGGTGATACTGTACACCACTGTGGGGGGGTTGACCCAACCCAGAACAGGACAGAAGGCGGTATAACGTAACACCTAAAACAATATGATATGAACCCAGATAGGGAATTAGTATTACCAAGTGGCAACGAGCCACCCCAGAACGGACAAACAGTTAAGCTATTAGCTTTAGGAGGCTATTCCAGCAGCAGCGTAACTTAAACAGAAAAAACCTGTGCAATCATGGGGAGTCAGGTAACTCTACCGGGAGGATGAGGGTAGCCATTGTGAGTGATCCTATATTAAAGCATTATGAACCCGGTCATGGAGACCTACAATTAAACCCGAGAGGCCTCTGAGGCCAAGTCCCCCCTCTAGTACAGTTCCCCACATCTGCACAATGATCAGTCAGCCCTGAGAGGGACGGGGGGGGACAAGTATGTCCATGGCCCCGTCGCCTGTCAGTCAATGAAGATTGTGAGAGGCGAGGAGGGAATACACTGCCCGTGGTTAGAAACTTACTAAATACCTTTACCATAACTTACAGCATTCTTCAATATTTGACCATCAAGAGGGCGTGCTTAGCAGTCTCTCAAGTCCACTATGCAATTAGAGGGGACCGGCATAAAGCCTGTTCAGGTGAGTAGGCCTCGATACCACCCGGTACCACCTCCAGTCCAGGTGTGCTAGATATGGAGGGGAGAGAACACCTAGGAGAGGGGCAAAGAACGAACCCACCATGGTCTAGGGAGATCCGGACAGTCCATCCGCACTCCATCCACAGTTCTTGCCTGGTCCTCTGCGTTGAGTGTCCAGTGGGTGAGGCAGGAGGTTGGCGATGTTATCCCATGACCGGCCGTCGGCATCGAGCGATATGATGGAGACTGCGATCCTGCCGGGCTGGAGGTGCTAGAGATAGAGCCATTTCCATTTACTGAGGCAGGATATGCGGGCTTTATGAGCAGATGTATGCAGGGTCCGTCATGTATGAGCGATAGGGATTGCCAGCAGAGTCACGGCCACGGAGTGTATTGACTACTGGGTAGCATAAGCATACATCTAGTGATCTATGTCCATCGAAGTATAATAAGAGCGGAGAACTCTCGCGCGATGGTCTGACAACGTGTCACGTCTGTTGGGAGTGGCCGCCGTAGCAGTCAAACAGTGCACGTCAGGGCGGGTGGCGCGGCGGATCCCGCGTTGACGTAGCCGAGCAAAGCATTCTGGGATTCGTAGTCTTCAGGGGAGTGTATAGTGACAGGCGGCAGAGACAGAAACAGTTCACCTTAGCCGATAAACCGCCATCTTGTAGACCCTAAACAGTCAAACACCGTCAGATGTGTTAGCGAGTAAAAGTCACATGCACAAACCGGGGATAACAGGGGTATAACAGAAAACCAGGGAGGGTTGTTGCAAAAGTACCTGGATGGAGGGAGTTAAGTGTCTCTCCGTGCACGTCTGGCCCCGGGGGGTGTCGCTGGGTCCCACTCTCCCCTGGTGTGCTGAGAGCCAGAGAGATTCCTGGATTGAGAAGGGGATCTCCGTCTGCGGTGTCTAGTGGTTTGGGTTTCCATTGGCACCTCTCGCAGCCCATCCCACCTGCCCACCGAGCGTCGGTAAGGGGCATACCAGTCGGGCACCTGTACTAACGGTATGCCTAAATTTTCACAAAAGCCGGGCAGGTCTTCAGGGACTTTCAGAGCAGCATTATGACCCTGATGGGAGGCAGCCAAACAGAAAGGGAATTTCCACTTGTATCTGATGCCCCGCTTCCTGAGTACATCTAGTAGAGGCCGGAGGTCCCGTCGGTGCTGCAAAGTGATCCCCGAGAGGTCCTGGTAAATTTGTATTGGAGCCTCTTCGTGAACAAGCCTCTGCCCCCGGGCCCGTTGCAGAATTTCCTCCTTTAAACCAAAGTCCACTAGGCAGCAGATCACGTCTCTGGGAGGGTCAGTATCTCTGCCCTTCGGACGGAGGGCTCGATGTATTCTCTCCATCTTGATATTGGATTGCGGGGGTCTGCCCAGTATGGTATTGAAGATCACTGTGACCTCTTGTTTGACATGATCCCCCTCGACGGATTCAGGGAGCCCCCTCACCCTGAGGTTATGGCGGCGCCCCCTGTTGTCCAGGTCCTCCAGGTGTCTGTTCACGTCCCTTAGCTGAAGGGTATGATCGTCTATTTTTCGAGTGGAGCGAAGGAGGACCTGGTCGTGTTCCTCTACTACCCGTTCGGTAGTCGCGACCCTGTCAGACAGGGCTCTGATGTCAATCCTGAGTTCTGCTACAGCCACCGACAGGGCCGCCGACAGGGTGTCCTTAATGTCAGACGCAATCGCCCTGAGGTCCGTAATATTAAGCTGGGGCTGCTGTAAGGGATTAACCGTCCCCCGTTCGGGTGGTAGTGGAGGTGAGGAAGCGGCCAGCGGTGCCAGTAGAATGACATCCGAGGGTGTAGTTGGTGGCTGTAGAGCTGCGTCTTGTGAGGCAGAATGGCGGGAGGGCGCCATGTTCCCGCGGGAGGTGCGAAACATCTCAGGAATGTTGTGCCTCTGAGAGTCAGTGTTTTCCCTCGGCGAGCGGGAGCGGGAAGCCGAGGATTGCCTCGACGCTGTTCCCATGGTGCTTTTTAGACGGTGGCGGGGAAGAAACCTCGGCGTGTGTAGCTAATCCGTCCTGGGGTAGCTGGAGCTCCGAGTCTAAGCGTCCATCTTCCTGTACAGCTAGGCCACGCCCCCTATACCTTCTTTGAATAACTGGTTTATAAGCTGCGTGATCGGCGGTGCCAGGATATCAGCACATTCCTTTAGCAGTTTGGTGGGGATGATATCATTCGGTGCTGTGCTATTTCGTAGGGTATCGATGATGTTTTTTGTGGCCTCGATGGAAATGGGTTTTAAAGTGAACTTTGTAGCTTGTGGCAAATTCGTGTGGGTATTAGGCATGGGGTTGAAGGAGAGGAACTCTATTTTGCTGAATGCTTTCATGGATTCTCTCAATTTGAATGAGGGAATTGAATAAAAAAATCTGACAATTCATTGCAAAATTCTTGGGTATCAGAATTGGGGGCTTCAAGACAGATTGGATTCATGGTCTGGGTGGCTAAATTATAGAGTTTGCAGGGGCGGTTTAGGGCATTAGTAATGGTATTGGCAAAATGATTTTTTTTGGCTTTAAAGATCTCTGTGTTTTTTTTTTATTTCCTTATAGATGGTATGGTTTTCCTCTGAAGAGCTTATTTTCCAGGCTGCTTCCACTCTTCTTTGTGCTTGCTTTAGCAACAATAGCTGGCCGATAAACCAGCTGGAGTTTTTTTTTTTTTCGGATGCAGGTTTTGGTTACTAAGTCGGCTGACTGTAGTAGAGCTGTGTTTATGGCATCCAGTGTTTTTGTGGCTGTTTGCTGTAGTTGGATAGTTTTTATTTTGTTCCCTAAGGTAGTTTTGAAGATCTTCTGTGATCTAGTCCAGTGCGTTGTCACTGGTCTTAGCATTTTTATTAAGGGGGCATTTATGTTAATTGTAAATTTAATTGCATGGTGGTCTGTCCATGGCAATGGTTCATTTTTCAAAATGTTTATTTCCAGATCTTGTCTGAAAATAAGATCGAGCGTGTGACCTGAAGTATGTGTGGGCCCAAATACTAGTTGCTGCAGACCTAGACCTTCCAAGTGATCAATGCAGGCGTCGGCAACAGGATCCAGTGGGGAATTGGCCCAGAGGTTGAAATCCTCGAGCAGCAACAGGTGTTTGCTGTTTAGGGTGTAAGTGGAGATGAACTCTGTCAAAGGTGAGAGAAGCTGCGATTTTGGACCCAGAGGTTGATAGCAGAGTAGGATACGGACGGTCTCTTGGGGATTTGTTTGCAGCTGCAGAGTGAGGGTTTCCAAAAAAGGAAGTGGGTTTTGAAGGATTGGTTTAGAGATCACGAGGTGACTCTTGTGGATCACCGCCAGGCCTCCTCCTCTTTGCCCCACTCTGTTTTCTGTTATAATGTGATAATTTTCTGCCACCAGTTCACCTAGAATGGTGTTACAGTCAGCTGTGAGCCAACTTTCTGTGATAAAGAGGCAGTCTAAATCGCTAAGTGTTTTACTGCCGATCTTGTGTTAACCAAAGCGCATAATATGTGCTTGGGTTGAGGTGCATGCTTGTAATTTTTAACTGTCGATTGACGATCGATTAACAGTTGCTTACTTCTCAGAGCTTTTTTGGTGACCACTGGTAATATTGCGGCGAATGGTTTTAGTTCCCAGATGGTTTCTGCAGAGTATCGGAGATTCCTCATGATCGCAGAAGAACGCAGGGAAGTGAAGTTGGTTGGGGGTCTTTGATGGTGGATGGGAGGGAAGATTTTCCGGTGGGTCACCACTCGTCGGTCTTCCCTTCCCGAGGAAGGCGAAAAAACCCTAGGCGTGCGGGCCAATATGCACTGACCGGGGGAAAAAATTCCTTCCTGAACCCTCTCGGGCGATCGGCAAAAACCCTGGATCAATATTGAATAAGCAATTTTCTGGTGATGGATGGGTGAGGTGCGTCCCACCTGTGATCACAGGTGGTGGCAATCCTTGACGTTGGGCTGCGGAGGGGGGGTGGGGGTGCCCAGTAATGGTAGAGTATTGCTTTGGGTGAAGCAAGATGGCCGCCAACCAGGACTAGGCCCCAGCCGGGGGCTAGAGTACTGGGGCAACTACGGGGGGAAGCGGTGGGTATCCAGGGGATCTTGGGGCCCAGTGGATCGTCCGTAGGGAGCGGGTGCTTGGAGGGGTTTGCAAGGGGGTGTTGTGGAGTAGGTTGGGGGTGCGCCGCTAGGCCTCGGCTGAAGCCGCAGCCTTTCCTGGATTAATTAGTGAGGTGTGTGGGTGATGGTAGGCAGGAACACAGGGGGCTGATGGGGGTGGCAGACACGGAGGCTGGGAGGTAGCGGGGAGATATTATAGCCTTCGGATGGGGGTGCGGGGGAGTAGGAGTTCGGCCGTGTCTCAGACACCGCCGCGGCTTGTCCTTAGAAGGACGGCCGCAAACTGATCCAGGGGAGGAGGAAAAGCCAAGTCCCGAATTAGGAAGCAGGCTTTCATGTGAGTCCTACCGGGAGAAAACGTGCCTGAGGGTGGCGAGGAGGAATGGGGAGGCCAAGGGGGATTGGAGAGATACAATTCCTGGATGCTGCAGCCGGGGGGCTGGGAGAGCTGGGAGAGCCCTGCCTGTCTAATCTAGCTGTGAGAGCAGACTCGTTAGAGAGCGTCCTGTCTCACCCTTAGGGTTTGTTTACCCTTGCGGTTTGGGTTGGTAAAATAGGGGGCTGAGCCACTTAATGAGCCAACAAATTTAATGCCACAAAGAAGTTCATGCAATGTTCAGCCAGCCAGATGGCATCCCTAAAGTAGAGTTGCCACCTCATCCTCAATGTGCAATTTATGCTCGTAGAACGCCTGACGGTGCTACTTGGATGTTAGACCACTATAATGTGGTCAGGCTGTGTAAGAGTCTCACGCATTTGCTATCACTATACTCAGGAGGAGTAGCAGAATGTATTTTGGGGTGCAAGTATGCATGTGATGTGTGAGAGAAATAACTTGTTATTATGACAATTTTGTGAAAAAAAAAAAAAAAATCCCAACTTTCACACAGACCAAATAATGTACACTTCTTTTGGTTATTTTTACTAAAGATATGTAGCAGTATACATTTTGGCCCAATTATATGAAGAAACATTTCTTATTTGCAAAAATGTACGATGGAAACAACATTTTTTTTTTTTTCAAAAAATCTCTATTTTTTCGCTTATATTGCAAAAAATAGAAAACTCAGCAGTGATTAAATACCACCAAAGAAAGCTCTGTTTGTGAGAAAAAAATTATAAAAATTTGGTTTGGGTACAGTGTAGCATGACTGAGTAATTGTCATGGAAAGTGTGAGAGAGCTGAAAGCTAATAATTGGTCTGGTAAGGAAGGGTGTATAAAAGCCCTTTATTGAAATGGCCTGGTCAGAAAGTGGGTAAACCTTCTTAAGCTGAAGTGATTAAAACTGAGCACATATTAATTAAGGTGATTAAGGTGGTAATTAAACTTACTTGGTGCCTTATCTGCATTCAATCAGCCTCAGAACATGTGTAATTCATGTGTTCGGGTTTAAAGGTATGAAGTGGCATCCCTACCTTAGGCTCCATTCAGACCTAGGCGTACGCTGTAGCTGCGTATTGCGGCGACAAATCAATAGGCGTTTTGTCCCCGCGATTTGCGGCGATAAAATGCCTATTAATGCCCGATGCCCGAAAAAAAGGGTCCGGGACTTGTTTGAGCTTCAGGCGTACGGGCGTTTGGGCATTCGGCGTGGAGATGTGAACCATCTCCATAGCCGACAATGTTAATTCGCCCCTCCAGCGTATCTAGGGCTGCTTCAGCGTCGGGCGTAGGGCGACAAAACGCCTAGGTCTGAATGGAGCCTTAAAGTGAAATTTAAGTCTTGTTTTTTTGTTTAAAAATAACAAACATGTTATACTTACCTGCTCTGTGTAGTGGTATTGCACAGAGCAGGCCTGATCCTCTTCATCTCAGGTCCCACGTCGGCGCTCATTGCCCTCCTTCCTGCTGAGTGCCCTCACAGAAAGAAGCTTACTATGGGGGGCACCCGAGCTGAGCCCTCGCTCTGTGTGTCCATTCAGACATGGAATTATGGCTTGGCCCCCCTCTCTCCTCATTGGTTCATTGACTTTGATTGATAGCAGTGGGAGCCAATGTCGCCTGCTGCTTTCTTAGCCAATAAGGAGGGAGAGTCCTGGACAGCCAAGGCTCTTGTGCAACATAGCTGGATCGAGATGGGCTCAGGTAAGTATTAGAGGAGCTGCTGCACAGAGAAGGTTTTTTTTCTAAATGCTTAGAATGCATTAAGATAAAAAACCTTCTGCATTTAGAACCACTTTAAATCAGTATTAAAACATAACACCACAATCCTGTCTGACCCAGTTAAAGTTGAGGCGATTACGGAAGCCCTACAAGATTATTTCTCTCTTAACACTTGACACTTCAGCTGAAATGCTTTGGGCTGCTCACAAGGCATTAATTCGAGGTAAATTTATTCAGTTAGCAACGCAAATTAAAAGGGAATGCAATGCTAACATTGAACGTTTCGAGAAGGAATACGCTTCCCTCAGAGCCACCCACAAAAAATATGTTTTTCCCTCCAAGGTATCTATCGCCCTTATAGATAAAACTAAATTAGAGCTTAACCTGATCCTTACCATACAAGTGGAAAAAGCAATTCGATGGTCAAGTAACACATTTTATTTACAAGCTAATAAATTAGGGCCGCTGCTAGCCAATAAAATCTCTCCCTGAATAAGGGTCAATTTTTTTTTATCATTCAAATTTAAGTTTATTTTCAAATAAAAAGAGTATACAGCTATGCGCTAAATAACACAGTAAATATTACAGCGGGACATACGTTTGAGAATGAACAGGTACATTCAGTGTTTATCGTTTCCAACCTTTTTAACCCCAGAGGGTAGTACTTATTGAACAGAAAAGAGAAATGAGAATTATTAAGGTAAATCAGAACCCCATAGGTAATATAATTTGTCCTGTATCACCTCCCTAATCCCCCAAGATCTCATATATCCTATGGTCTGGTCCAAAATATTAAAGCAATGAGAAACATAGTAGATCATTCTTTCAGAGACGCAAAGAAGGTGGGTATCCAGGACAATCCCTCCCTCCCTGATACCCCTAATGGGATCACTCTGTATCCTAGAGGTAGACCCGTCCCCTCCACCCAAACTCCCCTAAAGCAAATAAATTTGATCTAACATTTGTCTAAAGAACCATGACAACATCCTACCCAGAGTTACCTATAAGAGAAAACCAGGAATATAATTAATATTTCCGAACCAATTATTCCCAACGTGAAAATATCATATTATGAAAAGTAATATACTATGTTTAGTCTTCTCGTATCTAAGAAAAAAAAAATATATAAAAAGTAATAGTAAAGAGATAAAATGGAGAGAAGTGAGAGAAAAAAAAAGGGTGGAATTAGAGATGAGAAGAGTAAAGAGTTCAAAGGAAAGAGTAAGCCCACCTGAAAAAGATTATACATCAGTCCGAAGCAACAGCTACTATCGTATCCCCGGAGTATAGGGGATTCCCATGTACTTAAGCCAAGGTTCCCAAGTTTCAGTAAACAGAATAGTTTTATCTAACATTAAACTAATAAGGGTCAATTTTATACCCAAAATAAGAATTTCGTGCCAACCCCCCACAGCTAACCCAGTGAAAATTCTTGAAGCTTTCCATGACTTCTTTTCTAATCTTTTACATTTCTAGGTTTCTAGATGATCTTCCCATCCCGACACTTCACACCTCACACAGAGATCTACTAGAAACAGCTTTCACTGTGGAGGAGGTCACGGAAATCATTAAGAATCTCAAATCAGGTTCAGCACCGGGTCCTGATGTATTGTCCATCCCGTATTACAAGGCCTTCGCTGATATTTTGGTTCCACACCTAACAATTTTTTTTAACGCTAAAACATCGGGGGAACCATTGGATATACACCTTAATACAGTGTATATAACAATTATTCCTAAACCTGATAAAAATCCTGAAGAAATTCCCAATTATCGTCCAATCTCTTTAATAAATAATGATATCAAGATCATGACAAAAATTATGGCCAACTGCTTAGCTTCTTTTATCAAAACATATATACATAAGGACCAAGCGGGCTTTATCCCAGGTAGGCAAGTTCTTGACCAAATAAGAAGAGCCATAGATGTAATATCTATACTCCAGTCTAACTGAGAGGGGGTCCGGGACAAAAGGTGCTTCATTTGGCCTTGGATCTCCAGAAGGCTTTCGACTCGGTTTCTTGCCTTATTTATTCACCCTTACGGAACGATGGGCCTTTGGGGATAGTTTCTTGGGTATTTTATGCTCCCTTTACTCTTATCCTAAAGCGCAAATTCGCCTACAGGGGCATTATTTCAAACCATTCAACATAGCTAGAAGAACTAGACAAGGCTCCCCTCTTTCCCCTATAATCTTTGTGATAGCCATTGAAACTTTAGCTATTGCTATACGCCAAAACCAAAACATTCAAGGGGTCTCCTGCGGAGATCAAATACATAAATGTGGTTTGTTTGCAGATGACATTCTCTTATTTGTCACATCCCCCTTACCAAACTGATCACTGTGACCCAGTCCAGTCCAGTCAGTTGGTGGAGTAGGACGCTTCAAGTATGAGTCTGCTCTCACCCAGGGACCAGACAGATCAGATAGACAGGCAGGTTCTACGTAGCCCCTTGCTGAAACACCTACTATAGCACCAAGGATCACAGATCCTCCTTCCTCCTTTGCCTCCCGCTCTCTTCCGCCGTCCGCAGGCATCTTCCCCTGGGAGTCTCCCAGGTAAGGCCCGTTTTTTTCTTCCATCCTCCTACCCTGGGTCAGTGTCGCGGCCGTCCTTCTCAGGATAGACCTTGGCTTGCGGCCTGGGGAACATGGAGTAACGGCTGGAGAAACGACCGACTGATACTCCCCCACACTCCCATCGCCGTCCAAAATATCTCACCTCATTTCCCCGCCACCGCTCCCACCATCCTCAACAATTTACCCGCACAAATCCAGTACTAGATCGCGGCGGCCGCATTCAGGAAAGTCTGCGGCTTCAACTGAGGTCTATCGGCGCGCCGCGCTTAAGCCTGGGCAAACCTCCCCCCTCAAATTTCACCAAACCCCCCAGTCCCCCAGAAGGATCTCTACCATCTCCCCCACCTCCGCCATCTCTCCCCTCAGTGCCCCAGAACCTTAGCCCTCGGCTCGGGCCTAGTCCCGGTCGGCGGCCATCTTGCTACACCCCAGCAATGATGGTTTCTCTTTCCAGCCACCCCAGCAATTTTGTCACCCCCACTCCCCTTCACAGCCCAATTGCTGGAATTGGTCCCCATCTGTGAACTCAGGGATGCGTATAACCCCCCAACGCCCCCCCTCCATTAGCTCCAATAGTTATCAATACAGGGACGTCAACCATTCAGCACTTGATCCAGGGCTTGCCCGATCGCCCTTGAGTGATCAGGAAGGATTTCTTTCCCCGGTCGCTGCAGACTGGCACTGCACGGGTAGGGTTTTTTCGCCTTCCTCAGGATCAAACGGGGAGAGAAGACTTAGCGAGTGTTGGCCCACTTGCAAATCTTCCTTCCCAGCACCATTCCAATACTTCCCCAATTAACATTCCCCTCCCTGTGTTTTCTGCGACTATGGCTAAACTGAGATACTCTGCAGAAACAATCTGGGATCTAAAACCATTTGCCTCAATATTACCAGTTGTCACCAAAAAAGCCCTATGGAGTGAGCAACTGTTAAGACTCGGTCGATGATCGACACTCAAAAATTACACGCATCCACCCCAGCCTAAGCACATATCATGCACTTTGGTCAACACTAAATAGGCAGTGAAACACTGACAAGAAATCCATGATTTCATCTGACAATACAATTTAGACTGCCTCTTTATCACAGAAAGCTGGCTTACAACTGACTGTAACACCATTCTAGGAGAACTGGTGCCTGAAAAGTATCGTATTCTAACAGAAAACAGAGTGGGGCAGAGAGGTGGAGGCCTGGCGGTGATCTACAAGACTCACCTCTCGATCACCAAAACAGTGTTAGACATAAACTTTTGGAGCTAAACAAATTACAGGCAGACAGTCTGTAGCTCGTGGAAGAAACAGGAACTGCACTTTATTACTTTTTGTGCATGGACAAAACGTGAACTACCAAACGTAACACTGCCATCTAGTGATCATATAATGTAATAGGCACACAGCAATTACATCTAGTAGATTGTTGCTCATATAATACAAACCTTGTATGCTAACACCCCCACTCAACAACTACTATCTATGTCAATCCCATTTCTGATCTAAGATCAACAAATCTGTTTCTAGCTAGTGGTTTTGTCAAAACATCAGCAATCATTTTTTCCGTTTCACAATACACAAGTTCAATCACTTTCTGATCAACTAAGTCATGAATGTAATGATGTCTGACATTGATGTGCTTGGTTCTTCCATTAATCTTCTCACTTGTTGCAAGCTTAATACAACCCTGATTATCCTCAAATAAGACAGTAGGTTCTGATGTTGCTTCTCCAAGATCCTTGAGTAATTGTTGTAACCACACAACTTCTTGACTGGCATAAGCTGCAGATATGTATTCAGCTTCTGTAGAGGACAATGCCACTGACATCTGTTTCTTGCTGGACCATGATATAGGACTGTCTCCCAATTTTAATAAGTAACCACTTGTGGATTTGCGTGTGCTGTGATCACCTGCCAAATCGGAGTCCACATATCCCACGAGGTTTAAATCACCACTTGCTGACAGTTTCAAATTTAAGTCTTTTGTCTGTTTCAGATATCTCATAACTCTTTTGATCGCATTCCAATCTCTTAGACGTGGTTTATCAACTCGCCTGCAAAGAAGAGACATGCTGGCTGCAATGTCTGGATGTGTAGTGGTTGCAATGTAGAGAAGTGCCCCCACTGCTTGTCTGTATTGTTCATTGGATGTGAGAAGATCATCTTCTCCTTCTAACTTTGGATAGGCTGTGTCCATAGGTGTGTTTGCTCCTTTCGCCTCTGTCATGTTGAATTGCTGAAGAATAGATTCAATTGTTGCGCTCTGATTCAACAGGAAACTTCCATCTTTCTCACGCTGGATGTCAATTCCAAGATAATATGTCACTTCACCTAGGTCTTTAGTTTCAAAGTGCTTGTTGAGTACTCCTGTTAACTTTGCAATTTCATTGTTATTTTTGTGAGCAATGATCAGGTCATCAACATAAATTAGCAGATACATCCACTCAGTGTCTACTTGTTTAGCGTATAGGCACGGATCAGCTTTGCTTCTTGTAAATCCTTCATTTAGTAGAACTTGATTAATCTTCAGGTTCCATGCTCGAGCTGATTGTTTAAGGCCATAAAGAGATTTATTCAACTTGCAGACAAGATGCTCTTGTCCCTTTTTCAAATATCCTTCTGGTTGTGACATGTACATTTCTTCTTCAATATCACCATTAAGAAAAGCTGTCTTAATATCGTGATGTTTCACAATCATTGTACGCATGGCAGCCACTGTCATTAGTGTTCTGAAAGTACTTTGTTTAGCAACTGGAGCAAAAGTAGCATCATAGTCCTCACCGAACTTCTGTGAGTAACCTTTAGCAACCAGCCTTGCCTTGTACCGACAGACTTTCCCTTCAGAGTTACATTTGGTTTTAAAAACCCATTTACATCCTATGGCATGTTTACCTTGAGGTAGCTCTGAAAGTGTCCATGTCTGGAGATCTTCGAGTGATGTCATTTCTTCATCAGCGGCTTTGTTCCATACTTGTTTCTCATGCATTGGCAGTTTCTGCATCTCTTTCCATGAACCTGGTTCAGTTTGAACAGCTCTGCGAGCTATGTAAGATAAACGTTCAGCTGGAACACCTTTATTGATTCTGGTTGATTTTCTGACTGAAGGTATTTCTGGTTCAGATTCAGGTTTTGATTCTTCTGCAGTAATTTCTATTTCTGTATCACTTTCCTTATTTTCTTGAGTGACTGATGTTGATTCGTTCTCAGTTTGAATAGTTTGTGTCTGTTGTTCAAACTTTGAGCACATAGAGGTTTTATCAATAATCACACTTCTGCTGACTGTTACCTTGTTCGTGTCTTGATGTAAAATCCTGTATCCTTTTTGAGATTCACTGTACCCCACAAGTACACCTTCTTTTGCACATGCATCCCATTTTGTACGTTTTTCTTTTGGAATGTGTACATAGGCTTTACTTCCAAAAATGCTGATGTGTCTTAAATCTGGTTTCCTTTTGTTCCATAGTTCATATGGAGTTTTTGTTGTTGCTTTTCCCGGCAAACGATTTTGAAGATAACATGCAGTTGTGATAGCTTCTCCCCAGAATGTAGTTGGCATATCAGCATCAAATAGCATGCTCCTCCCACTTTCACACAGTGTGCGGTTCATTCTCTCTGCAACTCCATTTTGCTCCGGGTTATATGGAACTGTTGTCTGGAACATAATTCCATGCTTCCTGAGAATGGCTTGTGTTTTACCACTTGTATATTCTGAGCCATTGTCTGTTCGTAGTACTCTGGGCATTCTGCCAAAAATATTATTTACTTGAGCGAGATATTCTTCTAATTTCTCTGGCACTTCATCCTTATTGTGAAGTAGAAATACTGTGGTATATCTGGAGTAATCATCAATGAAGGTCAGGAAGTACTTTTTCTTTCCTGGAGTCATAGTTTTCATTGGACCACAAAGATCTGAATGTATTAAGTCCAGAGGTTTTTGAACTTTGCTGTTGGTCTGCTTGGGAAAAGGTGTCCTTGCCATTTTCCTTTAATACAGCTGGTACAAATCATTGTGTGATCACATGGATTAATCTTAATACCACTTGCATAGTTATTCTCAACTATTTTCTTTATTGTATCAGAATTTCTGTGCCCCAATCGTCTGTGCCAAGTGTGGATGCAGTTTGAATGTTTATCCTCTTTGGCTATTTTAACCATTTCACTGCAGTTCAGCTGATATAGTTCATCTATGATTTTAGCCTTTGCAAGCAAGCAATCCCCTTTTGTTATGATACAACTGTCACCCTGAAATGTGACTACATTGCCTTGGTTAGTGAGTTTCTTTACTGACAAAAGGTTGCTTTCAAGATCTGGCACATACAGAACATTCCTCATATGGATCTTTTTAGTGATATCTGAAGAGATAGGACAGTATAGAAAGCCATCTCCTATTCCCACTGATTTCATGAGTTGTCCATTAGCTGTAGTTATCCCTTCTGTTTTGCTTTCATCAAGCTGAGCGAAGAAACTTCGGTCATTTGTCATGTGACTTGTAGCGCCTGAGTCCACACACCATGCTTGCACAGAGGTGACACAATTTTTGGATCCGAATGCATACTCCTTTGTTTCTATGACATTCTTAGCTTGTTGGAATGCACTTTGTTTTTGCATTCTAGCTTTCCAGATTCTACAATCTGCTTTTAGATGTCCTGGTTTCTTGCACACAAAGCATTCCCGCTTTTCTAGCTGCACGTTACTGTGTTTATTTTTGTATCTTGTCTTTAAAGCAGTCTCTGAACACACACTCACAGTACTCATGCTTTCAGTTTTGCGCTTGTATTCATCCACAAGCTTGCCTTTAACATATTCCAGTGTCAGATCATCATCTGGACGTACATCTAGTGCTGTGACAAGTGTCTCATAACTTTCAGGAAGTCCACTTAATAATAGCGCTGCAACATGGAAATCTTTCATCTCTTCTCCAATCCCTCGCAGTCTCTCCACCATCTCTAAGGTCTGTCTTATATAGTCCTGCATGTCCTGGTCTTTCTGTAGCTTAGTCTGATAGAGCTTTCTGATTAAATACAGTTTATTGCTGAGATTAACTCTTTCATGTGCTTTCTGTAACTCTTCCCACATGTCTTTAGCAGTTTGACAGTTACATATATGTATGATTTGATCATCATCTATGCACAGGGAGATTGTGCTTTGTGCCTTCTGATCTCTGTCTAACCACTCCTCTGTGGGCTGTGCAGGTCTTTGTTCATTTATGCATTTCCACGTACCTTCTCTTGTAAGCAGCATTTTCATCTTGAATTTCCAAGATTGGTAGTTCTGATTTGTCAGATTTGCAATGGAGAACTTTGCTGAGGGGATGGCAGCTGCCATTACTGCTGTTTGTCTTTCTGTTGCTGTCTTCTGCACTCAATTGCTCTAGCTCACTGTATCTGGCTATATCCAGGGGTAATCTGTATTATATCCTGGGCTTCTGTAACATGCTCTGGGCCCATAACCTGTTAGACATAAACTTTTGGAGCTAAACAAATTACAGGCAGACAGTCTGTAGCTCGTGGAAGAAACAGGAACTGCACTTTATTACTTTTTGTGCATGGACAAAACGTGAACTACCAAACGTAACACTGCCATCTAGTGATCATATAATGTAATAGGCACACAGCAATTACATCTAGTAGATTGTTGCTCATATAATACAAACCTTGTATGCTAACAAACAGTCCTTCAGTACTCACTTCCATTCATGGAAACCCTCACTCTGCAGCTGCAAACAAATCCCCAGGACACTGTCCACATATTACTCTGCTATAGACCACCCGGTCCAAAAACTCAGCTCCTCACATCATTGACGGAGTTCATCTCCACTTACACCCTAAACAGCAAACACCTTTTGCTGCTCGGGGATTTGAACGTCTGGGCAAACTCCTCACAGGATCCCGTCGCCTGCATTGACCATTTGGAAGGGTTAGGTCTGCAGCAACTAGTATGTGGGCCCAAATATACTTCAGGCCACGCGCTCGATCTCATTTTCAGACAAGATCTGGAAATTGACATTCTGGAAAATGAGCCACTACCATAGACAGATCACCATGCAATTAAACTTATAATCACCAAAAATGCCCCCTTAAAAAAAAAACAATAAAACCGGTGACAACGCACTGGACTAGATCTCAAAAGAAGCTCCACGCAAAGCTTTTCAAAACTACATTAGGGAACAAAATAAAAATAATCCAACAACATCAAACAGCCACAGAAACACTAGACGCCATCAACATGACTCTACTACAGTCTGCCGACTTAGTAGCACCAAAACGCAAAACCTGCATTCGGAAAAACAACTCCAGCTGGTTTAACGACCAGCTGTCGTTGCTAAAGCAAGAGCGTAGAAGAGCGGAAGCAGCCTGCAAAATAAGCTCTTCAGAGGAAAATCACACCATTTATAAGGTAATAACCAAGAAATACCACAAAGAAATCTTTAAAGCCAAAAAAAAAATGTTGTCCAATATCATCACTAATGCCCTTAACTGCCCCCGTGAACTCTTCAATTTAGTCACCCAGACCATGAATCCAGTCTGCCGTGAAGCCCCTAATTCTGATTCTCAAGAATTTTGTAATAAACTATCGGATTATTTCATTAACCACTTAACGCCCACCGCATGTATATGTACGTCCGCAGAATGGCACGTACATGCAGATGGGCGTACATGTATGTCCCTGCCTTCTTGCGGGTCGCGGGTCCGATCGGGACCACCCCCACTACATGCGGCGGGCGTCTTACTTGCGGGAGCGATCCGGGGTGAGAGGGCGGCTGTTCGTTCAGTTAGTGTTAGGTCCAGGTTAGCCCCGTACCCCCCCTAATAAAGGTTTAACCCCTTGATCACCACCCTAGTTAACCCTTTCATCCCCTATTGCCAGCGTCATTAAGCGATTGTTTTCTGATCGCTGTATTAGTGTCGCTGTTGCCGCTAGGTAGCTAAAAAAAAAATGTTTGCACAATTTTTTTACTAAAGACATGTGGCTGAATACATTTTGGCCTAAATGTTTGACTACATTTTTTTTTATCGATTTTTCTTATAACAAAAATAAAAAAATATTGTTTTTTTTTTCAAAAATGTCACTCTATTTTTGTTTATAGCGCAAAAAATAAAAATCGCAAATACCATCAAAGGAAAGCTCTATTTGTGGGAAGAAAAGGACGCAAATTTTGTTTGGGAGCCACGTCGCACGACCGCGCAATTGTCTGTTAAAGCGACGCAGTGCCGAATTGTAAAAACGCCTCTGGGCATTTAGCAGCATATTGGTCCGGGGCTTAAGTGGTTAACAAAATTGAAAAAATCTGTGAAAGTATTCAGCAAAATAGAACCCCCTCCAACCTCCCCCTCAATCATACACCCAATGCCCACAGAAACTCGCCGCAATCAACTAATTTCACTCTAAAACCCATCTCCATCGATGCCACTAAAAATATCATCGGTACCCTGTGAAATAGCACAGCGCCTAATGATATCATCCCCACCAAACTGCTGAAAGAATGTGCCAATCAACTGATAAACCAATCATTCAAGGAGGGCATGATGCCTACCCTGTTGAAACAAGGCATAATCAAACCTATTCTAAAGAAACCCACCCTCGACCCCAAAGACCCAAACCACCGTCGACCTATAACAGGCCGAAATGTCTTCTCCAAGGTAATGGAGAAAGAAGTTGTACAACAGCTACAACATCATTTAGACACCCATAAATTGCTCGATCCATTTCAATTTATTATTTTGATTTTGATTTTTTTTCATACTAGGAAAATAAATCCTGTCTCTTGAACATATATCCAGACTAGAAATGACTGTATTATGGAAAACATTGACACATCTGGAGTCTACAGTTTTTCCTGTGATGTTAGAAGATATTAGAGGCAGATCATTTAACAGTAAGTAGTCTAGGCATAACTAAACCAGTAAGGGAAAAGTATTTTCCCTGGAGATCAAGTAATGGCCCTCTATGGTAAACCCAAAAGGTTCCCATACATGTGTGTTCCAGTGACTGCTGTCATACTCTACACCCTCCTTCTGTTCTGCACATCCACTTCCCATATATCAACTCATGATGGGACTGGCTAAATGACAGTACTGTTGTCCAGCAGTGATAGTTTATGAGTTTCTCAGAGCATTTCTCAGCACTTTCAATAACCAGACATAAACCATTGCTCGAAATGGCTTCAAGGGACTTTACATGGAAACGCAAAATTCCAACCTTAAGATTTGTATTCCAGAGAAGTACCAAAGTGGAAGATAACTAGGAAACTTTCTGAATACTATTGCTCAGTTACCAACATTGTCTTGTAGCATTTTAACAATACAGTTTAAATGAGTAAGAAAAATAGGACTTTAGAAGTGGACATTTTATACTGCATGTGAACTCCTCTCCACAGTGCTACGGTTGAAATACAAAGCTTCAAATCGCAAAACTTTGGAAATAATATATCAGAACTCAAAAAAGGAAGCAATTCCATGTGATTAATGCATTTACATGTCATTATATACCAATTTGCCCCCTACTCATCATTTGCACACAGTGTTTATTGTTCCTAAATAGCCCCCAAAAATCTTCTCCTTTAAATAATCCAGGCAATAAAAAAGTAATAAGAAATAGAAAGGACAAACTACATAGTACATAGTAAAGGAAAACGCAAAACCTATTTTTTTTTTTTTTAATTCTTTATTTCTTCAAAACAGAGGGATCGGTCCCACCGGACCCAGACATCAATGTTCATAAGATATAAAAGCATAACAATTAACAGGTAACAGCATGGCCGCCCCGAACGGGGGTCAGATGTGGATATCGTGTTGCCTGGGGCCTGGCCTGGTGAGGGCACCAGGTCAGGTACGTGTACAGGGTGGCGTCCATCGCCCAATAGGGGAGGGGGCCAATCAGTCCCCACCCCCGGGCGCCCATCAGACAGATCTAGTGCCACTGGGGCCAGTCCACTCCGTCGTTTTATTCACCTTAATTAAGAAACCGTTAAAGAGAAAAGAGTAAAGAGAAAAAGAAGGGGTGAGGGTGAGGAGGGAGGTTGGGTAGAGTCCCAACTGAAGATCCCAGACCAATGGGCAGGGGATGGGATGTGGGGGTCAGGGAAGGGGGAGGGTGGGGGTATTGCTACTCTGTAAGGTATGTGCCAGCCAGGGAAGCGGGGGCTGCCTCTCTCTGTAGTGTACCCCTCCGGGGCCGAGACGCCGGCACCAGGGGGATACTGACCGGGTCTAGGGGTTCCCCCCTGAGGGCCTTCCCCTCATCCGAATACCGGAATATCGTCCAGGGTTGCCATGTCTCAGTATATACCTCCTGTCTCTTCTGGCTAGTAAGGATCAGGTCCTCCATCCTATCTACCTCGTCCACTTTCTTAAGCCATTGTGCTATCGTCGGCGGGTGCCGTGACTTCCAGCACAATGGGATGCATGCCCTGGCCGCGTCCAGTAAGTGGCGCAACACCGATTTCTTATAAACTCACGTCGGTATGGTCGTCGCATGTAGTTAGAAGAAGTGCTGGGTCATCCTCCAACACCTGCCCTGTGAACTTCTGAGAAATTCGTCGGACTTCTCTCCAGCAAGCGGCTGCAGGACCAGAACACGTGCAAGAGTGTTCCCTTCTCCTCCAGACATCGCCAGCAACGGTCCGACGATGCCGGGAAGAGTGTGTGGAGTAGCGCAGGAGTCCTGTACCAACGTGTTAAGATCTTGTAATTAGTTTCCTGCACTTTCGAGCATAGGGAAGACTTATGTGTGAAGGTGAGTATGTGGTGTTTCATACTACTGGTGAGCTGGTGGTTCAGGTCTCTTTCCCACTTACTGAGGTAGGGGGGTGGGTCGGCCTCTGGGGGCGTGATCAGTATCCTGTACGTGAGTGAAAGTGTGTGAGTCAGTGTTCCCGTTTCCGTGCACAAGTCTTCAAACGTCGTGGGTGGTAGACTTCCCAAGAAGTGGCTGAGCTGGATAGATCTCATATAATCAAGGCCAAAAGGGCCCATAGGGTCCATAAAATCCCTGGCTCCCAGCCATTTGCCTCCGGCGCTAAAGTGCGACGCTTGGAATAGCCCTGAGTCACGTAGGTCTAGAAACGTCCTGTCACTCAGTCCAGAGGGGAAACGAGGGTGACCAATCACCGGTCTTAGGTGGGAGCTGTTGGTTGACAGACAAGCCTCCTGCAGGAGTTGTGCGAAAATATTGGTGGTCGCGCCTATCAGCGGGTGTCGTTGTAAGTCTGGTGGGAGGTCTGCCTGGCACCAAGGAGCTCTGTGGAGTGGGATCAGGCTCTGCTCCTGTTCAATGCGTGTCCAGAGCTTGGTGTCTGTGTGTCAACACCAGTCCACCAACCTGTTAAGGTGGGTCGCTCGGTGGTATGTATGTATCTCTGGTAAGGCTAATCCGCCGCTCAACTTCGGGCGGTTGAGCATGCGGCGGTTCCGGCGTGGGTGTTTCCCTGCCCACAGGAAGCGGATAAAGGCAGCGTGCGTTTGTCTGAAGAACGTCGCCGGTATGTGGATTGGGAGGGCCTGCATAAGGTATAGAAATTTGGGCAGGATTGTCATTTTAAGAATATTGCACCTACCCAACCACGAGTGCAGGCCGCTACCCCATTGGAGCAGCTGATCCTGCACTCTCTTCAAGAGAGGGGGGAAATTAATTTGGAAGAGCTTGGAGAGGGAGGAAGGAATAAGTGTCCCCAAATATTTTAGGGCCGTGTCCGTCCATTTCAGATTGTAGTCGTCTTTGAGTCGTGTTAGTAGTGCTTGTTTGATCCCCACCCCCATCGCTTCTGATTTCAAAAAGTTGATTTTTAGGTTGGAGAGGCGCCCGTACGCGTCAAATTCCCGTGCAAAACCTATTTTTAATGTTGATAGTGGGCACTTGATTAAATATCTGCTATTTTTGTGAGTGCATATTCTTCAAATATGAGGCACTCATGGCATGGGCGTCCGCAGCATAGGGCAAGGGGGGGCAATTGCCCCCCTGGAATCGTAAGAAGGTGTTGAAGACAGTTGCCCTGTGTTGCAATGGCTGTCGTGGCTGCTGTGGACTTTTTTTCTGAGTCTGCTGGCCTGGGGCTGCTCTCTTTTCCGACTTATTACAGATACAGACATCCCTCCCTCCCTCACGCCCAGCCCAATCATCGGATTGGCTCTGCCGCTTGGGCCTCTGCTTGACATCTCAGCTGTTCCGTGATTGGCTGCCTGCCTGTGTATGTATGCCGCTATGCAGACGGGTGCGTTCAATCAGTCAGTGGCTGAGAATACGCTGCCAGTGCCTGGGCCTATCGCATTACAGGAGGAAATCCTAAAGAACCACAGGTAACAGCAGTGCCAGTTAGGAGGAGAATTTAGATATATATATTGCTTGGAAAGTTGGACAGTTGAACTATTGCTGGAAAAGATATTTGTGTGTTATATAATCTTCTTAACTTTGTATGGAAGTTACTCAGTCTCAGGCATACCATGCCCATATAAATATAGCCTAGAGAATGTACATACTTCTATATTGCAATACATCTGTTTATTTTGATCTTGATGAAAACAACCTATACTGTATTGCAATAGAAAGATTTACATTCTCTAGTCTAGGCTATATTCATATGGGCATGGACTGGTACGCCTGGCCTGAACAAAGTGAAGCTAAATTATCTCAAAAGATATTTCACACTGCCATCTGGCTGCATTATCGGTAAAGTGCCACTGGTTTTAGCGGCGCTTTACCATAATTTTAGTGGCACTATTTGGTCGCTAGTGGGTCACTTTTAACCGACACTAGCGGTTGAAGAAAGGGTTAAATGTGACTGTGTATCGCCACTGCCAAAGCCCCCTCCCCCTGAAAAAGGTTCTGCAGACGCCCATGACTCATGGTAGAGAAAACAGAGGATGTGCACATCTTATTACCCAGAGAAGGGGTAAACCATATAATTGATGTATTGGAAAATGAGATCAATATAGGTATCTAAATACCGTTCATAGCTTATCCACTAACCTGATATATAAATGGGGCTATGTGGCATGAAGAGACAACTATAAAGAAAAAGGCTGCATCAGGAGAGGATGCAATCCAAAGTACCACTTTGCATGAGCCACATGGATCTAGCAATAAATAATGTCCAAAATAGAAAAATAGTAAAATTGAATACGTTTATTGATAAACACCAATTCATACAAAAACACTCAAAAAGACTGTAACTTCCACCATTAAAAGAAAAGACAACGTTTCTGCTATTAAAAATCATCTGGACACCACTCAGGCCTCGAACACACGACCGACGAACTCGTCGGATGAAACACATCGTTTTCTTTGTCGAGTTCCTTGTTAGGCTTGTCGAGGAAATCGACAAGCTTGCTTTGCGTACACACGTTAAAGACCAAATCTCCTTGTTCTCAAACACGGTGACTTCAACACATACAATGGCAGGGGCTGCTTTTGTTAATCTCATGTTACTGCGTGTTAGGAAAAAGTTTGGTAAGAGACATTTGCACTTTTCAGTCTGTTACAGCGTGACAAATGTGCTATTTCCGTTACAAATACTACTTTTACAGAATGTGTGCGGGTTTCTAAGCATACACACGATCAAGTTTCTCGTCGAAAAGCAGCCCGATGAGGAACACGACGAACCAATTTGGACTCCCGTCAAGGAAAAAGAGAACTTGCTCTGTTTTTTGCTCGTCGAGTTCCTCGACAGTTTCCTCGATGAAAAACATACACACGACCGGTTTCCTTGGCAAAAAAGCTCTGCCACCAAGTTTCTTGATGGATTCTGCCAAGGAAACCGGTCGTGTGTACGAGGCCTCAGACAGCCAAACACATCCATGCATCAAACATAACTAAATGATGGAATAATGGAAAAATATGTTGAGGAAAAAAGGATTAACATCCAATTATGATGGACATGGCCTTAACAGGGATAATAAATGCCAATATTGGTGGTGAAACTAAGTAAACCAACGAATGATGACTCCTCATGGTCAATGTGACCAAAAGCAAGCAGGGTATGTGAAAGGGATAAATCTCCTTTATGGTAAGCCCTGAGGCTAATATTAATAGGGAACAGATGAAAAAATGTTAAAAAGGCTATGCATAGTTACCACCCAGCCAAAATAGTATATATGTGTGTAGGAAGTTTTAGCCTATATCTTAAAGTGACAAGGAACTTTTCTTATTTGCTATATTTTGACCTGTTAATTATAAAATGTAAGGCATTTTGTTAGATCTGTTTGATAAGTGCAAAAAAAAATGCCTGTTGATTATGGCAAAACAATTGAAATGTTGATGGCGCATACTTTTTGTGTTACATAGTTACATGAAAAAAGACACAAGTCCATCCAGTTCAACCATAAAAAATTAAAAATAAAGTATCGTACAATCCCATATACCCAATTCTATACCCACAGTTGATTCAGAGGAAGTGTTATTTCAAGGTATTCCGTTAGCCTTCCTAGTTATTATATTTGACTATAGAATAATTATATTGTGGAGATAGGAGAGTGGGAGGGTTTAAGTAGTTTAGCAAAAGACAACTTGACAGGGCTGATACCACTCAGTCCACAAAAATGCTGTCAAGCCCACAACAGGACTTAGGAGCTGAGTACATTGCTGGGCGATCAACATGTATTTTTCTGTACTTGCATGGTTTCAAAGAGATAAAACACAGGGAAATGTACATGTACTGTGTTTTTTTTTTGTCCTGACATACGTTTTAAGTGCACAATATCGGAATATTTGTTGTGAATGTAGTGCTTACCTCCAAAGGAACTGCTTGATGTGTCGGTCCTTTGTTCTTGTATCCATGACTCTGCTAGCAGCTCTGTACTCTCTGACACACAAGGCTGAGCAGAGAATATAGATGCATATAAATACCCCCAACACAGTGATACACTAGAGAATAAAACAGACCCATTTAAAGGGTAACTCAGTTTTTGTGGGGAAAAAAATAGCAAATAGTTAATATAGCATATACTGTACAATTTCTAAACAAGTCATATTTTACTTGAATGTTGTTAAAAAATTACCTTTCTTTTCAGTGTGCAGCTCTGTAATTTTCTGTAAAATGCAGTGCAATATGGCAACACCGATTGACATAATGCCGCCCAGAAATGTATTTTTCTACTTGTGTGATTGGCTTACTGATTTTCCCAAAAGTCTGCACAATTCAGATTTCTGGCATACTTTGCAACAAAAATGTGTCCGTTAGACATCTCAGTCTATAGCGTTCGATATTGAGTTGGCACACCCTTTGCAGCTATAACAGCTTTAACTCTACTGGGAAGGCTGTCCACAAGGTTTATGAGTGTGTCTATCAGAATGTTTGATCATTCCTCCAGAGCCGCATTTGTGAGGTCAGGCACTGATGTGAACAAGAATGCCTCGCACGCAGTCTCTGCTCTAATTCATCCCAAAGGTGTTCTATCTTGTTTAGATCAGGACCCTGTGCAGGCCAGTCAGGTTCCCCCAGCCCAAAGTCACTCATCCATGTCTTTATGGAACTTTCTTAGTGCAAGGGTGCGCAGTCATGTTGAAACAGGAAGGAGTCATCCCCAAAACTGTTCCCATAAAGTTGGGAGGATAAAATTGTCCAAAATGTCTTGGTATGTAAGGGGCCAGGCCCAACCCTTGAAAACAACCGCACACCACAATCCCCCCTCCACCAAATGATTTGGACAAAGCAAGGTTGATAAAGACTGGACAGGAAGAATGGTCAAATATTCCCATAGACACTCCTAAAGTTCATACAGTGCCTGCCACCGAGAATGTGTTTTTAGCACGACAGCATCGCGCTGATTCTCGGCGACAGGCTGCCGACATCTCGCACTCGCTGGAATAGTAAAAGCATATTCCAGCGAGTGCGTCATAGAAGCGACGGGGATCCGACGCGGATTCCCCCAATTCTACACGTGGGCGGGGTTTGTTATGAATCCTGAGAAGGAAGTCCCCGCCGGATTTTAAATAAAAATCCGGCATGGGTTCCCCCCTCAGGAGCATAACGGGCCCTTAGGTCTGGTATGGGTTGTAAGGAGACCCCCCCCACCCCAGAGCACCCTGTCCCCATGTTGATGAGGACAGGGTCCCTTCCCGACAACCCTGGCCGTTGGTTGTCGGGGTATGCTGGCGGGAGGCTTATCGGAATCTGGAAGCCCCCTTTAATAAGGGGGCCCCCAGATACCGGCCCCCCACCCTAAGTGAATGAGTATGGGGTACATTGTACCCCTACCCATTCACCTGGAGGCAAAGTGTAAACACAAATAAACCACACAGGGTATTGAAATATTTTATTAGTTGGCCGCCGGGGGGGGGGGATGTATGATCGCTGGTGGGCGCGCGGCTCGCAGCGAGTTATATATAGTAGTATAGTTATATATAGATAACAAAAGCGCAAGAAACGAAAACCGAAAGATCCGACATAAAAATGCTTTATTTTCGTCTTTGTTGCGGTAAAAATTCGATATAGAGAGATTCGACATTATAGGTAAAAGATAAGACATTATAGGGAAAAGATTAGACATTATAGAGAAAAGATTTGACACTATAGAAATAATAGATTCAACATTACAGAGAATAGATTTCGATTTATGAGAAAATAGATTCGACATTATTACTAGTCATACAACATTAGAATTCTTGTAGGCGGAATATTCGAACGGAAATGTACGATTCGACGTAAAGATTCGACGTTCCGTCGAATATTCTTTTGAGCATTCGACAGAAACCAAGTATTATTGGATTTTCGGACGAAAGCTATTCCCCAACGAAAAACAAAATAAATCAAAACGATTTTTGGGAGTAACTAAAAAACAAAATATTCCAGTCTGCACATGTCTAGATAATACTGCCCCAGCCAGGAAGTTGAAAGGTAATTGTTCCCAGGTTTTGGGGGGTTTGGCTGGGTCCAACCCACTGGTTCTATGTGCTATAAAAGGAACAGTAGATTTGAGCCCGGGGGAAAGAGAGGCAGGGCCTAGGAAAAACCTGGATTTTTTTTTGTGCTGCCGTCCTGCCAGTGTCTGAAAATCCAGCACACATAGGGCCAGATTCAGGTAGATGCGCACATCTTTTCGCCAGCATAGCGCAACGCATATACGCTGCGCTGACGCAAACTAGCGAGTGAAGCACAGTATTCACCAAGCGCATGGCCGTTACTTTGCGACGGAGTAACGAAGATGCGTTGGCCCAACCCGACGCAAGTGGAAGTGGGTGTGATCATATGTAAATGATGGGCGGAGCCCAGCGCAGAGGCTTACGTTCAGCGCATCATCCACGGAGCATGCGCAGTAAGTGAGGCTTCACTCGGCCCCCTGTGCGCATGCTCACAACTTCCGTAGGCACCACTTCACGGTAAACGTCAGCGCAATGTGTTCCGTTGTGCGTTTAAAAGCTCTAGCGGAAGCGCCATTCCGGCGCAAAAGTATTTCCGTTTCCCCCCACCCCAGGGAAGTTACTTTTGCACAGAGATGGCTGCTCCCGCTACCGCCAAAGAGAGGAGAAACTTGAATTTCAATGCCCAGGAGGTCTCTGTGGTAATCTCCGCTATGGAGACTTATAACGACTTTTCTCCACGGAAAGAAAAGTCGGAAGACCAGCCGGGAAAGGAAGCAGGCCATCCTGGACACCATTGCTGGCAGGGTGAATGTGTTGGGGTACTCCACCCGGACTTCTGGTGATATCCAGAAGAAAATTAACGACCTGCGGCGCAAGGTCCGTGGCAAGGTGGCCACCATTCGGACCCATGAGAGGGGCACAGGTGGTGGACCCCCATGTGTGGTCAGCCTGACCACAGAGGAGGAGGTGGTCGCCCGCTGCCTGGACAGGGAGCAGTTGGAGGGGGTCCCTGGATATGACTCCATGGAGGAAGGCTCCAGGACAGTTAAGTGTTTTTTATCCCCTATTTGGTGTGTTGCATGTGGGGGGGGGGTACATGTGCCAAGTGTGTGGGACCACCAACATGTGTCTGCTTTGTGTCATCCACAGATGACGGAGCTGGGCCATCATCTGTTGCCGGCCATTCCACCCAAACCCCCCAATGGGATCCTAAGGATGAGCCCCTGGGTGCTGAAGACACTGAGGTGGAGGAGAGTGCCCACACCACTTCTGCAGAGATGGTTGAGGAGGAGCCTGTTCCTCAGCAGGAGTTTATTTTGGTTTTGTCAGAGTCCTCCCTTTCTGCAGGGCCCTCTGTCATCCCCTCACCCATCCTCGGTAGCCCCTCAAGGGCGACTCCATCCCCACGGGGACAACCTTCTCCTGGCCCCAGGAAGGCGACCCGGAAGACCAAGGGGGTGTCTGATCTGGTCCAGGACCAGGTGGCGATGGACCACGCCAGGCAAACCAGCAGATGGGGGAGGTGCAGGCTGATGTACGGCCAACAGCTGCCAGGAGTGGCCCACCCGGGGATCAGCCTCCTCCAGATGCCCCCCCACCCCCACCCACTCCCTCCAGGCAGCTGAGAAGCCCGAGAGTGCCCACAAGGAGGAGCCCCCGTCATCCCAGGTGAGGGGTTTTTTTTTGGGTTAATTTTTCTTTTTTTTTTTCTTGCTCAGGTTATGAGTTTATATTTTATTTTATTACTCATGTTATGAGATATTTATTTTATTTTTAACTGCACACGGTCAGGAGTGCAGGGGACAGTGTGAATGGTGTGTGAATGTGAGGGGTGGCACTCCTGCCAGTAAGGGGTGTCACCCTCGGCCGTGGTGGAGAAGTTATCCCCACGGCTGTATGAATGACGTGTGAATGGTGTATGAATGGACAGCGACATCATTGGGGCCTTGACGCTGGCATTGCTGCTCCCAAGTCCTGCATGTTGGACTTGGGCTAATCCAATGCGATGTGGATGTGGTGTGTGTGATCTAGGGACATCAGTGGTGTGCATGCATGCATTGTCTGTGTGATTAATGTTTTGGTTTAGTGTCCAAAGATGCCTACGGCGAGGACCCTCCTGGCTGCTCTTCCATCAGCAGACTGTGTAGCCTCTGGCAGCTGGGGACTGTGTGGGTCGGGGGTCAGGTCATCACGTATGTCAATCTGCAGGCCTTTTCTCATAGCAAAGTTGTGCAGAATGCAACATGCACCGATGATCTGACACACGAAGGTAGGGGAATACAATAGTGTCCCCCCCGGAATTATCCAGGCATCGGAAACGGGACTTCAGGAGCCCAAATATTTGCTCCACCACTGCACGGGTTTTGATGTGTGCTTCATTGTATTTTCTCTCTCCTCTGGTTTGGGGGTTCCGGAAAGGAGTCATTAGATGGGGTCCCATTGCATATGCAGAGTCACCTGTAAGGGAAAAGACAGGAGGATGTTAGTCATGCATGTGCCACTTGTGATGTGTGCATCATGGGAGGGGATAGTCATGCCTGACTCCCATGTCACTCACCAATCAGCCAGCTGTCCCCATACATGTTCTGTTCGAATTCTGCTGGGACGGGGCTCTGACGGTATATGAAGCTGTCATGGCTGGACCCGGGGTGTTTGGCACGGACGTGCCATATGAGGCGTTGGGCATCGGCTATCACCTGTACGTTGATGGAGTGCCAATGCTTCCGATTGCGGTATATGTGCTCTGTGGCACTGGGGGGCTGAAGGGCCACATGTGTGCAATCAATGGCCCCCACAGTGCGTGGGAATCTGGCAATGCTGTAGAAATCTGTCATTGCCTTCAGCCGCAGCTCCTCAGTGGTGGGTCTGATGAACTGGTTGGACATGCGTCTGAGGATTGCAGGGACAACCTGGTGCACACATCTGCTCATGGAGGACTGTGACATCCCAGCCACCACTCCACTTGTACGCTGGAATGATCCACTTGCAAGGAAATGGAGTGTTGCCAGTACCTTCACCAGTGGCTGCACTGCTTGTGAGCGGTGTATCCTGCAGGGTTGTGGTTAGTTCAAGTATTGCATCTGGGCTGAATCTGAAGAGGCGATACACCTCCTCATCCCCCATGCCAAAGAGGCTCATACGCGTGCGGTATATCCTCTCATGTGCCCGCCTCCTTCGTTTCGGGGGACCCAGTACTAGTGCTAGGACCGCGACTGCCCCTGGCATGTTGGCACACAGAGGTGTTGTCCTTGCACGTGTGGTTGTTCAGCTTGCTAGTTTCGTCGGTAACGCTGCTGCTGTAGCTGCTCTCCTGCTGACCTGTGGCCGTCTGGAGTAAAGATAAAGCAGCTATTTGTAGAAATAACTTTGCGACGGACGGACGACATACGCGCGGCACATGTAGCCAGCGTATGGTGCTAATCCGTTCGCGAATCGGGAAATCTCCCTCATTTGCATATTTGCAGGGGAAATCAATAGGCGCGACTGATGCGCCAAGCGAAATTATGCGCTGACGATACTCTAGTGTCGGAAAGTTAAGCCGGTCGGGGAAAGCCCGTTTTCTGTGGCATCTAGTTTGGTGGGTACGGCCACATAGATACTACGGCGCATCTTCACAGTTACGCGGCGCATATCGAAATACTCCAGCGCAAGTCTTGCTGAATCTGGCCCAGATTCTGGAATCTACAGCTCGGGTCACTAAACACATTTTTATAAGAGTTAATACAGTGTGAAGACACAAGTGGTTACCAAAGATAACAAAGGTTGTTAAGTGTGTACATGTGGCAGGTGGGATAGCCCCTTGCAGTGAGGGAAATTTTATCGGCACTCCTTCGACAGTGATCCATCTCCCATAGGAACCAATTTTCACCACTGGGGCTCTCATCCTTTGCACAGGTAAGGAAGAGGAAGAGTTAAGTGCATGCATTGAGTGAGCACTAGGTTTTCAGCGGGGGACCATACTGTTACTGGGAGTGAGGTAGTGGTGATACACTGAAAAGATGGAGATGCAATTGGCTCTGAGTGCCCCTCCTAAATGCACAAGTGATTGTGGTGATGTTTAGTCAATCTGGAGAGTTTAATCAAGTTTAATCGTCTGTACCCTGTGTGTACCCTTTAAAAAGTTTCTAGAGTAGCCCAGAAGAACCCACCCTAGGTTAGGCCTTGCTTGGCACCCAACAAGGAGGGGAACATAGAGGACGTAACCACCACCTCACGACCCCTACCCTTACAAGCACTCTAGGTGGTGTACCTTTAAGATCTGATACATGCAAAAGCCAAGTGTTTCTAGCCGGCAAGTCTGTCCCTCTGTTGAAATATAAGGTTGGCCAGTGGCCATTCACCAGTCCTATAAAGGGAGAGGCTTCCTGTCCTGGTTCCAGGAACAAAGGGCTTCCCTTTTACTCTCCGGTGGTATCCTCAGCATGTGGCTCTTTACAGCACAGGAAGCTCCCCACAGTCCAGGCTGTGGTCCAAGCCCAAGGATAGCGACCACTATGCTTCCCCTGCTTTGAGATAAAGATGACCTGTTCACTGGTCTTACTGTACACAGATGGGTTATGGTCTATATCAGTGTTGGTCTCCCTGCAGAAAAAGAGCCTTTTTCCGCCATCCACAAGGGAAAATCACTACTGTTCCTCCCCTTTAATGTATCTGTCTTGGGAATTGTAGTTTTCCAGCCAGCCTGTGGTATAGCTCAAACTACACTTACCACAATCCCAAATTTCCTCAGAGTCTCTCTTGTAATCTATATCCCCTGGGCGCCCTCTAGTTGATGACTGTAAAGCCTTGTACACACGATCAGTCCATCCGATGAGAACTGTCTGAAGGACCGTTGTCATAGGTTTACCGATGAAGCTGACTGATGGTCTGATGTGCCTACACACCATCAGTTAAAAAAACGATCATATGAGAACACGGTGACGTAAAGCACAAGGACGTGCTGAAAAAAATGAAGTTCAATGCTTCCAAGCATGCGTCAACTTGATTCTGAGCATGCATGGATTTTTAACCGATGGTCATGCCTACTAACGATCGGTTTTGACCTATCGGTTAGGAAGCCATGGGTTAATTTTAAAAGTTGGCTTTTTTTTAACCTAAGGTTAAATAACCTATGGGGCCCACACACGATCGGTTTTGACAGATGAAAATGGTCCATAAGACCGTTGTCCTCTGGCTATCCTATCGTGTGTACGAGGCCTAACAGTTCCACAGTGAGGCCTTGTACACACGAGGGGAAATATCCGATGTAAACGGTCCCCGGACCGTTTACAGCGTATATTTGCGCCGGGATGTTTTGATCCGATGGCTGTACACACCATCGGATCAAATTCCCCGCCGGCGGACAGCGCAGTGACGCGGCGGTGACGTTGACGCCGCCACGTGACCGCCACGTCACCGCACCAGGAAGTAAACACTTCCGCGCGCATGCGTCGGATCCATTCACAGGATACGACGCATGTGCGGCAAGATATGTCCGCTGGTTTGCCGTACTAACCAGCGGACATATCTGACGGCCAGCTATCCGGCGGAATTATTTCAAAGCATGCTTTGAAATTTTTCCGCCAGATGAATCCGGCAAAAAGCGTCCGTTTGCCCCTACAGACGAGGGGATTTTTCGGCTGAAATGGTCCGTCGGACCATGTTCAGCGGAAATATCCCCTCGTGTGTACAAGGCCTAACAGTCTTTATTGCTGTCCCTGTTTAAAAATCCTATGGGCCAGATTCAGGTAGTCCAGAGCATCTTTGCTCTGGAGTAACGCTTCTCATTTGCGTTGCGCTGCAGAAATTTTAGGAGCAAGTGCTGTCATTCACGAAGCACTTGCTCCTAAAGTTGCGGCAGCGCATCGCAAATGAGCCGGCGGAATTCAAATTTGGCGGGTACGGGGCGTGTGGTATGCTAACTAAGCGCGATCCCGTCGCCAACGTACTGCGCATGCGTCGAGTGTCAAAACATCCCGTGCGCATGCTCCAAAATCTGTGAATGAACGTCAATGACGTCACATTCCCATTCATGACCGTTTTACGCAAGCGACGTTTTTTTTTTTTTCCCGACGCGATGACGACGCCTATACCTAACATAGGATACTCCAACCCCATGTAGGTATACCTATGCGCCGCGTATCCCGTCCGGAAACGTCGTATCGTCATTGCGTCGCGCCGGAATTCGATCGTGAATTGCCGATTTCCGCTCATTAACATATTTTTTGAGCGTAAATCGGCGGGAACGCCCCCGGCGCCATTTTTAAGTTGAAGTAACGATGCGATGGCGAAAATCAGTTATGCTGCTCGCATCTCAACTTCAACCCGGCGTTTCTTGTTTTCTGGTTACAGAAAACAGAAACGCCGGCTCAAAGTCACAGTTAGGCTGGCGGATCACTCGATCCGCCAGCCTAACTGTTCGTGAATCTGGCCCTATGTGTGCACACACACAAAAGCAGCAGCAGAACTAGACAGCAGTTGCTCCTTTCCTGCTGGTTAAATAACAAGCTACATGAATTTAGTAGTGACAATTTAACGGACCAATTTTGATAAACATTAAAATGGTGCTCTGTAGAGCATTGCAAAATTGCTAATTGCTACAATAAAAACCATACATTATCCATGCTGTTTTAATATTGCTAATAATATGTAACAATAAAGTTATCTTACAGAGTTAAAGTAGTAGAAATTGTAAGATGATTCATCTACCTACATGGACATTTTAACCTCCCTGGCGGTATGATTCTTTCAGATTTTAGGCGCTGAAAGCGGTACCATTATTTGCAAGGAAATTTGGCGTTTTATACTGTAGGCTTGTAATTCTTCGGAATAACTCACTTAAATCTGACCAAAGAAGAGTCTAATAGGCATCCCGGGTATCACATTTTTTTAAAAACAAAATTATAAATTATAATATAATAAATAATTATAAATAATTATAACAAATAATAATATAATTATAATAAAAATTATTCAATAATGTAATCAAAGCAAAATCACTGAAATTTGCTCAGTTGCAGAATTGTCGCTGTCATTTTTTTTATGACGAATTCCCCCACAAATTGCTATCGCTCAATTCTGCAAGTGATTATAATTTATTATCGCTGTTTTCTAGCTGATCTAAAACCATTTTTGACGTAAAGGGACACTTTTGGTTGCTATGGACAATCTACAGTTTGCAGGGAGAAAGAACCGTTTTTATTATATAAAAGTACATGTAGGGCACTGGGCAGACCACTAGGGACAGGGGGGGTGCGTATTTTTTACATACAGTACTGTAATCTTATATACTGTATGTAATGTGTTTGTTTACTTTTTTGAATATGGCGCCGTTATCCGCCCCCGTGTGTCGTAACGTCGCAGGGAACGGAGCTTGGCGGCACACGGGCACACTGTGTGAATCGAGCGAGCACCCGCTCGCTCACACAGCGTGGATGCATCGCTGGATCCACGGACAAGGTAAGTAAACCTTGCCTGTGAAAGCTGCGAGGCGAGCCCGAGTCTGACTCGGGGTTACCGATCGCAGCATAAAAATCTAACCCAGAGTTAGACTCGGGAATACCGCCAGGGGGGTTAAAGTTTTCCTGACTCTAATTCCTTAATATACTTTTATATTTTGATTTATTAAAATTACTAGTTACTAGTTATTATTATTAGAGTCTGGCAGGTATTTTTCTCTCATATCACATACAGTAAAAAAGTATACTTTTGAATAGGCAAATAGGTTTTTCACTTTGCAAGAAATATTTTTAACTTGCAAGGGATTTTCCCTTACAGTGCCTGCCGCCGAGAATGTGTTTATAGCACGACAGCATCGCGCTGATTCTCGGCGACAGGCTGCCGACATCTCGCACTCGCTGGAATAGTAAAAGCACATTCCAGCGAGTGCGTCATAGAAGCGACGGGGATCCGACGCGGATTCCCGCCAATTCTACACGTGGGCGGAGATTGTTATGAATCCTGAGAAGGAAGTCCCCGCCGGATTTTAAATAAAAATCCGGCATGGGTTCCCCCCTCAGGAGCATAACAGGCCCTTAGGTCTGGTATGGGTTGTAAGGAGACCCCCCTACGCCGAAAAAACGGCGTGGGGGTCCCCCCACAATCCATACCAGACCCGTATCCAAAGCACGCCGGCCGGCCGGTCAGGAGGGGAGTGGGGGGCGAGCGAGCGCCCCCCCCCCCCCCCTCCTGAGCCGTACCGGGCAGCATGCCCTCAACATGGGGGGGTCAGGTGCTCTGGGGCAGGGGGCGCACTGCAGCCCCCCACCCCAGAGCACCCTGTCCCCATGTTGATGAGGACAGGGCCCCTTCCCGACAACCCTGGCCGTTGGTTGTCGGGGTATGCGGGCGGGAGGCTTATCGGAATCTGGAAGCCCCCTTTAATAAGGGGGCCCCCAGATACCGGCCCCCCACCCTAAGTGAATGAGTATGGGGTACATTGTACCCCTACCCATTCACCTGCAAGAAAAGTTTAAACACAAATAAACCACACAGTGTATTGAAATATTTTATTAGTTGGCCGCCGGGGGGGGGGGTGTGTATGATCGCTTTTATAAAAGCGCCCCCCTCCGGCGGGCTTCTGCGGGGGGGTGGGTGCCGCTGTTCTTCACCGCCGTCTGGTTCTCTTCTGCCGCTTTTGATAAAAGCGCCCACCACCCGGCGGGCTTCCTTCGACATCTTTGGCGGCGGGGGGGTCTTCTCCCACTCTCCGGGGTCTTCTCCCGCTCTCCGGGGTCTTCTCCGGCTCTCCGGGGGTCTTCTATGGCTCTCCGGGGGTCTTCTCCGCTCTCCGGGGGTCTTCTTCTTCTTCAGGACTCGCCGCCGCTATCTTCGTGTTAGCTCAATTACTGGCGGCGGCGAGTCCCCTCTTCTGTGACGTCATCTTCTCTTCTTCTTCTCCAGATGTTGACGCGACGCTTCCTTCCGCTGTTATGGCTGGCGCGCGGCTCACAGCTAGTTATATAGGCCTGTCTTGTGACATCGCAGTCCCATCATGCTCTGGTAGGTAGCAGCGGAAGGAAGCGTCGCGTCAACATCTGGAGAAGAAGAAGAGAAGATGATGTCACAGAAGAGGGGACTCGCCGCCGCCAGTAATTGAGCTAACACGAAGATAGCGGCGGCGAGTCCTGAAGAAGAAGAAGACCCCCGGAGAGCGGAGAAGACCCCCGGAGAGCCGTAGAAGACCCCCGGAGAGCCGTAGAAGACCCCCGGAGAGCCGGAGAAGACCCCGGAGAGCGGGAGAAGACCCCGGAGAGTGGGAGAAGACCCCCCCGCCGCCGAAGATGTCGAAGGAAGCCCGCCGGGTGGTGGGCGCTTTTATCAAAGCGCCCCCCCCCCCCGGCGGCAGAAGAGAACCAGACGGCGGTGAAGAACAGCGGCACCCACCCCCCCGCAGAAGCCCGCCGGAGGGGGGCGCTTTTATAAAAGCGATCATACACACACCCCCCCGGCGGCCAACTAATAAAATATTTCAATACACTGTGTGGTTTATTTGTGTTTAAACTTTTCTTGCAGGTGAATAGGTAGGGGTACAATGTACCCCATACTCATTCACTTAGGGTGGGGGGCCGGTATCTGGGGGCCCCCTTATTAAAGGGGGCTTCCAGATTCCGATAAGCCTCCCGCCCGCATACCCCGACAACCAACGGCCAGGGTTGTCGGGAAGGGGCCCTGTCCTCATCAACATGGGGACAGGGTGCTCTGGGGTGGGGGGCTGCAGTGCGCCCCCTGCCCCAGAGCACCTGACCCCCCCATGTTGAGGGCATGCTGCCCGGTACGGCTCAGGAGGGGGGGGGGGGCGCTCGCTCGCCCCCCACTCCCCTCCTGACCGGCCGGCCGGCGTGCTTTGGATACGGGTCTGGTATGGATTGTGGGGGGACCCCCACGCCGTTTTTTCGGCGTAGGGGGGGTCTCCTTACAACCCATACCAGACCTAAGGGCCTGTTATGCTCCTGAGGGGGGAACCCATGCCGGATTTTTATTTAAAATCCGGCGGGGACTTCCTTCTCAGGATTCATAACAAACTCCGCCCACGTGTAGAATTGGCGGGAATCCGCGTCGGATCCCCGTCGCTTCTATGACGGCTTTGTCTCCATCGCGGCAAGCCAGCTCGGCGCTGGCTCCCGCGATGGGGCTCGCAAGTGCTCAATGTCGCCGAGAAAGGGAGCGAGATTGACACAATATCCCAGTCACCTACTGTAGCTTAGTGAATAAGGTGAAGATCTTCTGACTTCTATCATCCAATCATGTGCAATCATGTGCTTTTTTTATTTCCCTTGCATGTGATTAGTTATTCTTGACAAACATTCACTAAGCTAAGTTCCCTTGGAAAGTTAACAGCCCTTTTGCCTTGCAGAATTCAACCTCATTGTATTGATGTCTGTAGTTCAGAGTTTAAAGTGATCATAAAGGGATTTTATTTGTATTAAATTAACAAACACTTTATACTTACCTGCTCTGTGCAATGGTTTTGCATAGAGCAGCCATGATCCTTCTCTTCTGGGGTCCCCTGTCGGTGCTCCTGGCTCCTCCTCACTTTCAAGTGTCCCCAAAGCAAGCAGCTTGCTATCAGGGCACTTGATCCTAACCCGAGCTCTGTGTATCTATTGACAAACAGAGCCTGGCTTGGCCCAGTCCCCCGATCCCTTCTCCCTGGCTGTGATTGACAGCAGCAGGAGCCAATGGTTCTTGCTGCTGCCTCCATGGTCAGTGAGAAGAGGAGAGCACCACTGCTCTTGGGCACAGCGTTGGATAGAGATCGGTCTCAGCTAAGTATAAGGGAGACTGGAGGGGAGCTGAACACAGTAGGTTGTTTACCTTAATGCAGAAAATGCATTAAGGTGAAAACTTTATGCCTTTAGAGCCACATTAAGTATTGAGCTTTTGCACATCTGGGATGCTTTTACAACTGCTCCTAAATGATTAAACTTGACCGATAGTAACCCACATTTAAAATGTCCATTGTGCTGCGTTTACATGATGCATTTAGACGCATTTAGCCGTGTTTACGTTTAGAAGCGTTTACAATTTATAAACAAAATGCTGCTAAATGCAGGTTACCGCATTTATTCGCGTTTGGTGTCTGAAACTTGGAAATATTCTGGGTCTGAGCATATTTTTTTGCTTTCAAAGAAATGCTGTTAAACGCAACTGCCTAAAAAAGGCAATACACAAAACTGTGTACATGGTCACATAGGATAACATTGAATGAGTTCAGGGGCATTTGAAAAAAGCGTCCAACTACCTCTGAACGTAGGTTTAGCAGTGCCCGTGTACATGGGGCCTTAGCTGTTGTTTTATAGAAGCCTTCCAAATATCACCGTTAACTCTAGATGTAGCTGGCACCGATAAGTCAGTCTAGTGTTTGTGTTTGCTGTATTCATTTAATGGTTAACCAAGGAAAACTAAGGACAACTAAGTAAATGATTATTAATGCTTGGGTAGAGCTCAGTAACTCGCAGCTATTAACACTCTTAAGTGTGCCTGGAGAATGTGCAACCATCCAGTGACATAATCCCACACAGGTCATTAATTATCATTTTGTAAAATGTCATCTTTTTCCTGCAAGCTGTATTTTTACCGTCAGCCACAGATGGAAAAGACTAATATAAACAGTTCATAAGTCATGTACAGGAAACTTACATGAAAAACGAAATGGTTGCCTACATTCATGATTTCAACAGATAAGGCTAAAAAGTGTGTAAGGAGTCACCATTGAGAACAAAATGTTGTAGTGGGCCAACATTACCTAAACAAATATGGCCATCAGAGTGGAGATTTAGGCATATACCAGAAAGGGATTTTAGGACTATATCCATGTACTATTTTGTGTTCACTGTGTGAAAATAAAAATAGTGGGCCAGATTCACGGAGCCAATACTCCGGTCTATCTCCTGTTAGACCAGAGTACTTTCAAATTACGCGCGTCGTATCATTAGTTTGAATCCTCAAACCATGATTTGACGGCTTCCGGCTTCGATTCGACAGGCTTATGTCTTCGTATGGCTTCGGATCTACGCTGCAATCTTTTTGCGGCCGCTGGGTGGAGTTCGGGTCGTTTTCCGCTCCGGGGTATGCAAATTAGCTTTTTCCGGCGATCCACAAAGTTACGATCGTCCTTCGCAATCTCTTACGGCATCTGTAGTCATCTTTTTGCTGCGTAAAGTTATACCAGCTATTAGCTGGTCTATAAATAGACGGCCCATGTTAAGTATGGCCGTCGTTCCCGCGTGTCAATTCAATTTTTCAATTTAATTTTCAATTTTTTATTTTTTTTGCGTAAGTCGTCCGGGAATAGGAATGTACGTAAACGACGCTACTCAAAAAAAAAATGACGTAACGACGTTATTTCGCACAATGCACGGCGGGAAATTTCTGAACGGAGCATGCGCAGTTCGATCGCCGCGGGGACGCGCCTAATTTAAATGCTTTATGCCCCCTAATCGCGTATTTCGATTCCGCCGCGAGAAATACACTATGCCGCCGTACCTTACAGGCCGAAATCTACCTGAATTCGTCTTAGAGCCAGGTAAAATATGGCGGCGTAGTGTATCTCTGATACTCTGCGCCAGGGGAATTTTACCTGAATCTGGCCCAGTGTTTTGGATTGTTGTGTTAGATGACAAAATTACAATGGCTGAATTGAGGGAGTATTATTTTGCTTGCCCTTCACTATGAACCTGTGAAAACCTTCTGTCTGTCAAATTTGGAAACCATGTTCAATTCTTTTCTCTGTCATTATAAGATGAAATTTGTTTTGCCATTAGATTTGTTGAGACCTACAGATACAGTAGGCCAATGCTGTTTTCAAGAACAGGAGCAAGCTGACCGCCTTTAGCAGCTGCATAAAATGAGCCATCACAGCTGTTATTAAGACAGTGGAACTTATCCTATCTATTCAGTACCTTTAGTACTACTGACAGCATACTGACAGGTTTACGTTAAAGGGTTTGTAAAGGAATTTTTTTTTTTTTATCTTAATAGCTTCCTTTACCTTAATGCAGCGCTGTTTTCATGTACTCATTGTTCTTTTTTGCTCTCAAGTTGCTGTAATTCTTCTCTGATCTCCACACTTCCTGGTTGTCTGTTTCCTGATAACCACAGTCCTGGGGGCTTTCTCTATGTGGTCATTAATCAAGGAGGTGTGATTACTGTGTGACTAAAACCCCTCACCACCAATCAGTTTCGTTTTCTAAACCATCACTGCCCTGTATTGGCTCTGTGGCTCTGTACAGCAGAGACAGGAAACAACATGCAAAAACGAAACTGGAAACTGCAGGTACATCATTTTTAAAAGGAATCAGTTAACTATTATGTCTCTATACCCTGTAAACAGTAATTTCAGCATAATTTTTTATTTATTTACAACTCCTTTAGGCCTCTTTCACACGGAGCGGTCCGTTTTTCGGTCCGCTCCGTGTGTCCGTCGGCTAAGCAGGGGGGTCTCCACTGAGCTGTCGGGCGGACAAGGCCGTCCCCGCACACTATGCAGGGACGGCCCTGTCTCTCCTCCGCTATCCCCTATGGGGAATCGGATGGAAACGGACCGTCTGTCCGTTTGCATCCGATCCGCCCGACGGAAGAAAATTAGGACATTCTTCCGTCCGAAAAAACGGATGCGGATCTTGCGGACGTTAGCGGATGCATCATCCGCTAACGGATCCGCTCCCATAGGGGCCCATTACAAGTCCGTAAACGGACTTGTAATGGGCGGACGAACGGAGCGGACATGTGAAAGGGGCCTTAAGGTCCCTTCAGTTTGTTTCATCAGTTTAGTCATGTGTTTTTAAAGAAAAAGTGGATCAGTTTACATCAGTTTTTCATCAGTTCTTGATCAGGTCTTCATCAATTCTTCATCAGGTCTTCATCAGGTCTTCATCAGGTCTTCATCAATTTTTACATCCTCTTAATCACTCAAGTCATATTTTTGGTTTATATTAGAACTGCACGATTCTGGATAAAATGAGAATCACAATTTTCTTAGGATTCTTACGGCGTAACATCATCTTTCACACTATACAAAAAAATTGGGCTAACTTTACTGTTTCGTTTTTTTAATTCATGGAAGTGTATTTTTCCCCAAAAATTGTGTGTCTGAAAGACTGCTGCACAAATACCATGTGACATAAAATATTGCAACAACCACCATTTTATTCTCTTATACTTCGTCATGTACATTAACCCCCAACATGCAGTGCCGCGTACACACGAGGAGACATGTCCACTGAAACTGGTCTGTAGACCAGTTTCTGCGGACATGTCCGATCGTGTGTACGGCCTAGCGGACAGGTTTCCAGCGGAAAAAAGTTTCTAAGCATGCTTAGAAACTTGTCCGCTGGAAACCTGTTCGTCGGACATGTCCGATGGTTAGTACGCCTAACCAGCGGACCGAAATCCCCCGCATGCATCGAGTTGATTTGACGCATGTGTGGAAGCATTGTACTTCCTTGTTTGCGCACGTCCCGGCATCTCCGTCACCGCCACGTCACCGCGTTCTCTATCCGCAGGGATTTTGATCTGATGGTGTGTACACACATCAGACCAAATTATCCCAGGAGACATGTCCGATGAAAACGGTCAGCGGACCGTTTTCTTTGGACATGTCTCCTCGTGTGTACGCGGCCTGAGAGTATTTCCGACATGTTCAGACGAGCTCAGAAACACACCTCACCTGTAGCCAAACCAAGGAACAGTGACAAACAGTTTAAACTGAAAATAACCAAGACTACCTCGAGAACCAGGGTCCCCTCTCAGGACAAAAGCTCTGGTCACATCAGACCAGGTGCCCTAGCAATTTTCCCACTTGCGGCCCTGCCCTCACCCAAGTAGGCGATCCATTATCAGATCAACCGGGGCCAGACCCGGAACCTCCAACCACCTTGCCCATATTTTTTCATATTTTTTCACACACCTCCTATGCTGATATATATATTTCTCCAGTCTAATTGTGTCTCCCATGTGATTCTGCCATTCCCTCACGGTGGGGGGTTCCTTCGACTTCCAGTGCTGCAGGATAAGTTTCCTCGCCTGAAATAGGGCCCTTGCTATCCCCAGCCTAACTGGATCCTCCTCTGGCACATTCTCAATTATTTCCAACAGGCACAACTTAGGATGTGCAACTAGTTGCACCTGGAACACACAATTGACAGTATCCATAACCTCCGTCCAGTAAAGATGCAACTTGGGACACCTCCACAGCATATGGATCAGGTCGCCATGATCCCTCATGCACCTAGTGCAGGCCAGGTCCTCTCTCACCCCCTTAGCCACCAGTCGAGCCGGTGTGTAATGCACACGCAGCAGGATGTACAGCTGCGACAGCCTTTGGGCCACATTCAGAGAACTCAGGGGAACCGCCAAAAGAGCCTCTTCCCATTGGTCCTCCTCAAACTCTCCCACATCCCTCTCCCACTTTGCTATAATCCCTGCCGTGTTATCAGGAAGAAATTTACTGAGGAGCATGGAGTAACTGCAGGATATGAAACCTTTAAATGAGGTCACATCTCTCATGTAGTTATAAATTGGTGTGGTGCTCTGCACCCACTCTCCTCCCCCCACCTGCGTTCTGACAGCATGCTGGAGTTGTAAATAATAAAACTTTATAGAGGCAGGGAGCTGAAAGTCCGCCCTCAGCTCCGCAAATGAGCGCAGCTTACCATCGCGGAAAATTTGCGTCATATAAGTAATCCCGTACTGTTGCCATTTTTTACCGTATTGTAATTTTTCACACTCTAAGTGGCGCTTATTCTCGAGGGTTTCTGCTAAAAATATATATATATATAATGTTTGGAGGTTCCAAGTAAATTTCAACAGAAAGTACTGATTTTAACTTGTAACCAACACGCCTCTTGAGGGGGGAGGGGGCAAGCAGGAGTGTCAGGATGCCCACTAACAGACAGCTCCTTTCTCTATATGCAAAGTAGAGACTGTCCTGACTTGCCTGCTCGACCCCTCCCCCTCAAGAGGCTTTCTCCACACCAGGTAGAAAGCCTTGCATTACTATGTGAAGTTACAGACAGAAAAACAGGAAGTAAGGATTTCTCAGAAGAAATAAGAACATTTAAAAGCAAAATGGAAGGATGAGGTAAGTGAAGGAGGATTGCACTAAGGTAAAGGAAGCTATTTAGGGGGGGGGGGGGGAAATCCTTTACAACCCCTTTAAGTCAAGTTAAATGTTTGCTGGTTAGGTATGTATCTTTAAAAACTAGTGTGGGCTCACTTTTCTGTAATATAAATGCCATATAAATATAGGTGAAGGAAGCTATTTGGGGAAAAAAAATTCCTTTACAACCCCTTTAAGTAACTCCTGGTAGTGTTAGAACTTACTTGTTCCCTTTTGCCTCCCATACATTCTGATTGTCCCAACTAGGGATGAGCCGAACATCCCCGCGTTTGGTTCGCACCAGAACCGTCGAACAGTCCGACCGTTCGCGCGAACATTTAGAACCCCATTGAAGTCTATGGGACTCGAACGTTCGAATTCAAAAACGATCATTTTAAAGACCAATATTCAAGTTATTGTTAGAAAACGTCTTTGAGAACCTGGGTCTTGCCCCAGGGAACATGTATCAATAGAAACAAGTTTAAAAAAACGGTTGTTTTTTCAGGAGCAGGACTCCTGAAAAAAATACTGTTTTTAAAACTTTTTTTTCCATTGATACATGTTCCCTCGGGCAAGACCCGGGTTCTTAAAGATGTTTTCACAGGTAAACTATAGACACCCAGCAGGTACAATATTTAAAGGAATTTTTCATTTTTTTTATTTATTTAAGCATCATTAAAATCACTGCTCCAGGAGCAGTGATTTTATTGATGCCTAAATAAAAAAAAAAAAAATTCCTTTAAATATTGTACCTGCTGGGTGTCTATACCTGTGATAACGTCTTTAAATAGCACAATCACCTGCCTGCCAGTAAATTAGGAAGAACTGATCTATCTAAGCTATACAGTGTATAAATATATGTACAACTCCTAGGGATGTATATATATTCTCTACACACTGTAAATTAAGCTAAACTGACTAGCCTGTCTGCCTGCTCTATCTAGCTATATAAAAAGACAATCTCTCTGTCTCTCTGTCTGCTCTCATTAACAACTGCAACACACTACACGAGGCGGCCCAGCAGACGGCCTTATATAGTGTGGGGCGTGTGCTAAAGCCCTGAGCCATAATTGGCCAAAGCCACCCTGGCTTTGGTCAATTATGGCTCTCCGTTTTTTGCGCGCTGTGATTGGCCAAGCATGCAGGGTCATAGTGCATGTTTGGCCAATCATCAGCGCACAATGCCACAGTGAATTATGGGACGTTGCGCATCGAACGCGAAGCTCATCCCTAGTCCTAACATTATAATGGACTACCTAACTGGTTAAAAGAGTGTGTAGGACACAGAAGTGGATGAGTTTCCCTTGCAAAGCCTATTTTCCTTTATCTGCAGAATTTGGCATGACCCTATTACTGCAGTAAGCTAAAAGGTGGAGAGAATTTATCTTCAAGAAGTGTGTCACAAGAAAGATTTCATGTTGCCAACACAAATGCATAGATTTGTGGTACGCATACTATTCTGGGAAATGAATCTGTTCATTATTTTAATCCAGCAAATTTTTAACACGCCAATTCCCTTTGATCTCAAAACAAAGCTTGTGGGCATACCCCTTGCCAAATTTTTCCAAACTAGTCAAAAATAATTATTTTACATATATCTACTGCAGGTACTGCAGGTAGATGCTTGATAGCCCTGAACTGGAAAATAGTAGCACCACTTTCTCTTACAGAACTATAAGCTAGAATTAGGGATGGTAAACTTATGGATAACCTTATTGCCTTCATAAGACTTTTGCACAATTTAACAAAGTCTGGAAGCAGTGGCATCTTCAGGAAGATCCATCAGAAATGATTCTGTATCTTTTTTTCTCCCAAACCCAGAGACTTCCCCTATGCACCCATAGAGTGTTTGGGGTGGAGGAACTTGACTGGCCTGCACACATTCCTGACCTCAACCCGATAGAACACATTTGGGATGAATTAGAGCGGAGACTGCAAGCCAGGCCTTCTGGCCCACATCAGCGCCTGACCTCACAAATGCGCTTCTGGAAGAATGGTCAAACATTCCAATAGACACACTCCTAAACCTTGTGGACAGATTTCCCAGAAGAGTTGAAGCTATTATAGCTGCAAAGGGAGGGCCAACTCAATATTGAATCTTACAGACTAAGGCCGCGTACACACGATTGGTCAAAACCAATGAAAACGGACTGAAGGTCTGTTTTCATCGGTCAAAACCGATCGTGTGTGGGCCCCATCGGTCAGTTATCCTTCGGTCAAAAAAAGAGAACTTGCTTTAAAATTTAACAGATGGACGCCTAACCGATAGTTCAAAACTGATCTTTAGTATGCAAAAGCATCGGTTAAAAAGCCGCGCATGCTCAGAATCAAGTCGACGCATGCTTGGAAGCATTGAACTTCGTTTTTTTCAGCACGTCGTTGTGTTTTACGTCACCACGTTCTGACACAATTGTTTTTTTAACCGATGGTGTGTAGGCACATCAGACCATCAGTCAGCTTTATCGGTTAACCGATTAAAACGGTCCATCGGATGGACTGATCGTGTGGACGTGGCCTATGACTTCGATTCCATTAAAGTTCATATGCGTGTAATGGTAAGTGCTCCAATACTTTTGGTAATATAGTGTATGTTGAAAGCTCTATACTTGAATCAGTCTGTCACTTTGAGACTACCATTGTTCTGGTTAGTCCTGATGTAGAAACATATAAAATATTATAGGTCTAGGGCTATAGAGATACATCTTAGCAGAACCCTGGACCTGATACATGAAATATCGCATTTAGCAAAGATCCTGCTGAGTATGGACTATATCACAAGTTCAAGACATTTATGTGCCTTGTTTTGTTACTAGGCAGCTTTATACTTTATGCCTTGAAGATGTCATTCTGTATAACAATGTGACTTGTTACAAACACTGGATACTGTGAAGGATTGCTTACTTTACTTACTGCTAAATGACAGGCACACACCAGAATCAGTCTTACGAAAACGTTTTTTGGTTTATTTGCCCTGAGGAGCTGCTTTTGACCTCTAGCATTTTAATCGAATATCTTTAGACTTACTTAGTCTAAAAACTAGAAATAATTTGACAAATATGTGTATTTATTTTTATTTTTTATACATATACAATTGCTTTCACTTTATATAATTAAATAATATTGGATCTTCTTTGCCCTTATTTTTATTTCAGAACCAATATATATATATATATATATATATATATATATATATATTTTTTTTTTTTTTTTCCAGAACCAATGAAAAAAATGAATAACTACTTAAATTTCTGTTTAAAATAGTTGTTTTTTAGGGGAAAAAATGTCTTAGAACAGGCAGTTGAAAAGATTCCATAATTAGCGCTGTTGTTGTCTGGGCTTGAAAAATCCCCTCTCAGACCTGCCACACAACTTTGTACATGAAGAACCTTGTATTGTATTGTGTCTTCAAAAAAAAACAACCTTTCCAGATGTTCTGCCTATGTATAATCAACATAGTTTCGAAGAGGTTAGGTTATATGTTTACAATGGCCTGAAATGTTGGTTGCTTGCAAATTTGGGCAAAGGCAATTAAATATGGGGGGTCCTCATTTCCTGAAATGAAACAAAGAAAGGTGGATTTTCCCTTCTTCTGCTAATGAATAAAACTAAACAAATAGCAGGCTTGTAAAGCTGAACAATACACTACATTGAAGTGTTTCTTTGTAGATAACTGAAATATATTTTTTGAACTGTGGGAAAGCCACATTGCAACAACGTTAACAAGTGATTATTTCTGGATATGGACTAGGGCACAAAAATGAAAAGTATGTCCACGGTGAGTAAAAATATGTTTTATATATCTGCTAATTTTTTCTATTCATAGCTTGTTTCTAAACACGTGTATGTAATAAATGACAGTAAGAATATGCTAAGGTACAAGCATTAGCTCTAGCTACGTAAACACTACTGCAACCAGGGGACCAGGGGCATTGCTAGGTAGCAAAAAGACCAGGGGCTTCAGCCTGGTCTAAGAATGAGAGGGGGGGTGGCGCAGCTTTTTTTTTGGCCTGGGCGGTGGGGTTGCGTGCCTTACCAGTGCCCATCAATGCTGACCAGTAGACACACCTGCCTGCCACCGACCATTACACTGACCTGCCTGACCTACATACACTGACCACTGACCTGCCTGACCTACATACACTGACCACTGACCTACATACACTGACCACTGACCTACCTGAGCTACATAAACTGACCAGTGACCTGCCTGAGCTAAATACACTGACCAGTGATCTACCTGGCCTACATACACTGACCAGTGACCTGCCTGACCTACATACACTGACCACTGACCTGCCTGAGCTATATACACTGACCAGCGACCTGCCTGACCTACATACACTGACCAGTGACCTGCCTGACCTACACACACTGACCTACATACACAGCCACTGACCTGCCTGACCTACATACACTGACCTACATACACAACCACTGACCTGCCTGACATACTTACACTGACCACTGACCTGCCTGACCTACACACACTGACCAGTGACCTGCCTGACCTACACACACTGACCAGTGACCTGCCTGACTAACACACATACATACACTGACCAGTGACATGCCTGAGCTACATACACTGACCAGTGACCTACCTGACCTACATCAGCTGGGATCTCCAACCACACTATACCTTCAGTCCTCTAAGAAACCTCCACTGAGAGGAATGAAGGAGTAGAATTAGGTGTCCCAGGCACTTGCGGGCAATCTGCTAGTGGTACACAAACATCTGATTGTAGCAGGCAAATTTTCCTTCCCCAGTTTCTAAACTGTCAAAAGAAATTCGGTCCCAGCCATCCACATGCTTAGCATCTGACTGCTAGCTTGGCTAAATTGCTAGCACTGCAACTGCTGCCTTTTCAGCTAGTAGACCCTCGTTGGACAGGGCAGTTAGCAGTAAGGTGCATATTACCACTGAGTCATGGTTCAGCAGGCATGGACAGGGACATTAGCTTTCTTTCACAGTGCACTGGGTAACTATATAGGGCCTTGGGCCCCACGCATTTTCTTTTTTCAATTTGGGTTTGGAGTTCCCCTTAATATTCATACAAGACCTAAAGGGCCTGATAATGGGCTGGGGTACCCATGCCGTTTTTTCTCAATAATTTTCATCTATATTGCCGAGGCCCAACATTACATTACAGCCGCAAACAGTTATAAATTACTTTTATACCTTTAGCAATATAATTTTGTGCAGGGACTGTTCTAAACACAGGAAAAATGCACCACTTTACAGGAATACTATAGACACCACCCAGGTACGATATTTAAAGGAATATTTTACTTTTATTTTTTCACTTCAATACTGGCCCATTGTCATTTGACGTCCAGAGATGGGATCTCCCATCCTAAGTGGACGTCAAATAACGGCCTGGGCTTTGCGGGTGAATATCTGAATGATGCCTGCAGCCAGAGGCATCATCCAGATATCCTCTTCTTAAAGCCGGCGATTCTGCACGACATAAGAATGATCATAGTGGCGGTCACCAGTCATCTCTATGACCGTCGGAGGACCTGGGCGCAATGTGATGACATCACGCCCGGGTCCCCGTAAGTAAACAAAGCCGCGATTACGGTTGTAAGCAACAATTCATAAGATCAGTGATTTTTTTTCACAGATCTCATGGTTTTCAGCCTGGAGGAGAGGTCTTATTGACCCCGCATCTCTCCTTAAAGAGGACCTGTCACACACATTTCCTATTACAAGGGATGTTTACATTCCTTGTAATAGGAATAAAAGTGAAAAAAAAATTGAAAAAAAGTGTAAAAAAAGAAATAAAAAATAAGTCAAAAAATAAATAAAAGTGAAAAAAAAAATTAAAACGCCCCTGTCCCCGATAGCTCACGTGCAGAAGCGAACGCACATGTAAGTCCCGCCGACATATGTAAACGCCGTTTAAACCACATATGTGAGGTATTGCCGCGTGCGCTAGAGTGCCATCAACAAATCTAGCACTAGATCTCCTCTGTAAATTAAAACTGGTAACCTTTAAAAAAAAAATAAAGCGTTGCCTATGGAGATTTTTAAGCACCAAAGTTTGCCGCCATTCCATGAGTGTGCGCATAATTAAAGCGTGACATGTTGGGTATCTATTTACTCGGTGTAACATAATCTTTCACATAATACAAAAAAGTTGGGATAACTTTACTGTTTTGTTATTTTTTAATTCATGAAACAATTTTTTTCCAAAAAAAGGGTGTTTGAAAAATTATTGCGCAAATACCGTGCAAGATAAAACGTTGCAATGACCGTTGTTTTATTCCCTAGGGTGTCTGCTAAAAAAACATATATAATGTTTGGGGGTACTGCATAATTTTCTAGCAAGAAAAATTTGATTTGTACATGTAGGAGAGAAGTGCTAGAATAGGCTAGGTATGGAGGTGGTATAAAAGCCTGGAAGTGGTTAAGCATTATTAAAATCACTGCTCGTCTGTTTTTAAAACTTTTGCATTGATACATGTCCCCTGGGGCTGGACACGGATCCCCAAACACTTTTTATGACAATAACTTGCATATTAGCTTTTAAAATGCACACTTTTGATTTCTTACGCTCGGGTCCCATAGACTTTAACAGTGTTCGAATGTTCGCACAAACTTTTGGTCCGTTTGCAGGTTCTGGCTCATCCCTACCTAGGAGCAAATGTAAACAACAGAAGTCAACTCACTGCTTAATTTACTTCCCAAGTTCCCAAATAAGAAAGTATGTAAGTGACCTCCTCTACATTGCTAACAGGGCTGGTGCAAGGATTTTTGACACCCTAGACAAAACCTTATTTTGCCGCCCCCTGGCTCCAACCCCTTTGCCTTGCCCATGTATACCGAACCTTTTTAATATAGTGCCCATCAAATGCAGCCCAACAGTGCCCATCAAATGCAGCCTTACCAGTGCCCATCAAATGCAGCCTTACCAGTGCCCATCAAATGCAGCCTCACCAGCGCCCATCAAATGCAGCCTACCAACGCCCATCAATGTAGCCTACCAGCGCCCATCAATGCAGCTTACCAGCGCCCATCAATGCAGCCTCACCAGCGCCCATCAATGCAGCCTACCAGCGCCCATCAATGCAGCCTACCAGCGCCCATTATTGCAGCCCACCAGTGCTCTTCAATGCAGCCTACCAGTGCCTATCAATGAATGTTTGCTTGCTTTCATTCATTCTGTAGTCAGAACACAGACACAGTCCTCCGCCACCGATGTGCCTCAGACACTGTGCAAATGGAGTGGCGGCTGCCTTCTGATTCTGAGACTTAGCTGCTTGCTGCAGAGAGTAGGAACACCAGTGGCCGGGTGCCCTAGGCAGCAGTGTGCCCTAGGTGGCTGCCTAGTTTGCCTAGTGGTAGCACCAGCCCCGATTGCTAACCTGACAGAACAAAAACGCACTCTCCAGCTTAACAGTCATAGATTAGTTCTCTTTTCTTGCAGAGAGACAAAAGGTTAGAGCTTTTTCCAGTATGTGAGTCAGTTAGGGGAGTGGTGTATGGCCAGCTTTGCTATGCCTGAAAAAGGCAAATTAATCTGTAGTATCTATTGCAATAGAGGCCAGAATACTCTGTGATTTTTTTTATTATTATTGTGCAGAACCATTAAAAATGTTGTTACAATATAAAGGCTTGAAAATAAAATTAATGTGCAATCATCTTTTTTTATCATTAAAGGCCTGGATAGAAAATAAGAAATAGTTTTTCAGCTCTGTCTGTGTGGAATGTTTCACTCTAACTGCCAAATCTGGGATAATTAAAGCTTTTCAAAACCATTTGCTGTATTACAAGTGACAAGCTCAGTCTTCAGTTTGCTTTTTTTAAAGTATAATTGAAGTTTAGCTTCACAAAAGAAAAAGCACTCACCCATGTAATGGATCCTCTTCCATTATCATGTTTGTTTGATAATTGACTATAGCTGTACATCAATTTGTCCCTGTGGCTTTTGTCACATGGCTGAAGTCCAACTCCCGAACTTATCATTATACATAATTTACCTAAACTGTCATTACACAACTGGAATAACTACTTGCAAGGATTTTATTTGTGTTTTTTTTGACACCTCTATTTAATTATGATAATTATTTAAAAATAAGAGCTCATTTTACAATATATAGTACATTATTATTAGCATTACTGTGAGCAGTTATTAATTGTAATATAATTGCACAGGTTTGGGAAATTCACATCATGACTAAATTTACAATACAGTTCTTTTCTAAAATGTATGCCCCAGTATGATGAGATTTATCAGTACACAAAGACCATCATTGCTTTGCTATTTATATATGTAGCACTGGGCTCCCAATGACAAGGGTGCTACTTTAAATTTAGGGGGTGTCTAATGCCACGTACACGGTCGTTTTTTGTGATGAAATAAAAAGACGTTTTAAAAAACGTGATTTAAAATGATCGTGTGTGGGCAAAATGTCGTTTTATGTCTTCTGAAAAACGACCAAAAAAAATTCAAACCTGCTTCAATTTTTTATGTCGTTTTTCAGAATGTTGTTTTTTGTGTCATAAAAAAATGATCGTGTTTGGGCAAAACGTCGTTTACAAAGACGTTTTTAAACCCGCGCATGCTCAGAAGCAAGTTATAAGATGGGAGCTTCAATGGAACAGAGTGCCGTCGAATGTGGTGTACGTAACCGCGCTTTGCAAGAGCATTTTCAGAAAATGATGGTGTGTATGCAATGTCACTTTTTAAAATGAGGTTTGAAAAACGTTGTTTTGTTTCGTGAGATAAAACAACATTTTTTTACATCACAAAAAGTAATCGTGTGTACGCGGCATAAGCCATAGTTGGGCTCAGACTGCTAACTCTATGTAAATTTGCCTCTGTTCTGGCTGTCGTTGTGCTCGGTAGAAGTTTCCCCTGTTGCTTGTAGGTGGCGTTACCACCTCAGGCCCATGTTCGAACTCGGGCGAACCATGGTGTGTTGAGTGACCCTTCTTGGCAGCAGCCCAGTAGGAGTGGTGCCCCGCTGTGCATGCTGGGAGGCGATATTTTAGGAGCAGATGTCGTTTTCCGGGGTTCTTTGCCTTGTGGCCCTCCTGGCACAAGGTGGGTGTGCATGATTCCAGTCTCGGGACCATGTTAGTCTATCAGGTAGGCCCAGCTATGCTGGCTGGGGCCTATGGTTCTACAAGGGATCCCAAGCTGTCCATCCAAGTGGAGGAAGCTTCTTAGCGAAGAAAACCGGGGGAGGATCTTCCCTGGAGGAGACCAAGCAAGGCAAGCTGATGTCTCAGGATAGGCCTGGTGACCTCGTTAAGGAAAGGGATCCACTATACAATTTGTCTTACAGCCCGCTGGATCGGCTTAAAGACTCTTTTGCTGTAAGGCAGGAAGTTTGGGACTGAAATCCTGTGGCAGAGGATTCCTGACTATCCATCCTGTGTTATCAGATGGTCTGTGGCAGAGACTCTTACTATACTGTCCGTGCATCATTCTGGCTGCTACGCCGTGTGAGAGGGGTCTATCCGGGTGAGGAATACCCACTCAGGAGTGAGTGGTAAATACTAAAACTTTGAATACTTTTTGTGCATTCTGTTCCACGTACCTGAACCTTCCCCTTCTCTCTATACTCTCTACTTCTTTCACAAGTTTTATGCAGCCAAAATAATGCCTACAGTCGATGGTTTTACTTCCTTCCCTGGACAAAAAACTTAGAGGTAATGTGCAAAACCCAAAATCTAAACCAGGAGCTCCTATGGGGATAGTACTACATATACATGGCAAGCACCTTGTCAAAAGTGCTTTGCAGCTACTTACTTAATTCTACTCTGCTAATAAAGAAACCAGACATGTCAGTAAAGTGAAGCACAGAGCTAAAGCCGAAAAGATGTTCATCAGAGCATTAGATCTTGTCATCATAGAGTCAACTAAAAGTCCTGAAAAAAATATGTCCAGACCTGCTACTTGAATGGAATCCCAGACAATTAAACAGGTTTCATATGTGCCTAGAACATGCATATTACAATACACCCCTGTTTTTTTGGTTGGTTGCAGGCTGGTTGGTAAGTTGAGCTGGGAATTTCTTTGTGTTTTTTTAATTACAATATGCATGCTTTTTCCAGAATGAAAACTACTGTTGGGGTTCAGCTCAAGTGTAGTGCTTTCAAGGACACAGTCTACTTGCCAATTTTTGCTTAAAGTGATACTAAAGGTAAAATTAAAAAACAAACAAAAACCAAACATGTCATACTCACGTGCTCTGTGCAATGGTTTTGCACAGAGCAGTCCCATTCCTGGCCCCTTCCCTCTGCTGAGGAAGCAAGCTGCTTGCTACAGGGACACTGGCTCCCACTTCTGTCTATGAATAAGGAGGAAAAGTGCCAGAGTAGCAGCTGCTTTAGTTTTCCAGCCTCTTGTCTATCTGGACTATGTAGTCCCGGAGCCTTACTCACTACTCTGCCTTGTGGTTACCAGACTCCCCAACTTGGGGCTGTACAGGTTTCTGCCTATTCAAACACTCTCTCTCTCTCTCTCAGGTGAGGGGCTGGTCAGATTGCCTCTCCTTGAGGCCTGAACAGACACCCTGCTCCTGCAGCAGTTTGCTTCCACGAGGAGCCCTGAACCATATGTAGCCTCTATTCTAAAAGGGATGTGCACACCGACACAATCAGTGTGCTGGTTGGTTGTATGCAAAACCTGGACCCAGGGTTAGAGATGTCACCCCTCCCAGGTCTCTGGAAGCCTCCAAGCTCCAGGGCCAGTTTTCACCAAAGAAAATGCAGTTTCCTCTGTATGACACAGGCACCCTGGAGCCCCTCAACTCCTCTGCATGAAAACCCTGTGTGCCATCTAACCCTTCCCACACTGTTAGGCCGCGTACACACGATCAGACCGGTCCGATCTAACTGGCCTTAAGACCAGTTTCATCCGACCAATATGATCGTGTACAGGGCCTAACAGGTCACCGCAAACCACATTCACAGTTAGAATTTAGTTCATACAAGAATAAAGGTCCATCTTCCTCCTTTGAATGTTAGCCTCAATACTCTCAAAAACGATTGTTGATTTGTGCCCAGTAACCAATAGAAAATCAACAGAACGTTTTAAAAACAAACATTTTTAAACAAAATTCTACTTGTATATGGCTAGCTTAGTTTATATATATATATATATATATATATATATATATATATATATATATATATATATATACCTCGTAAGCAGTGATGCTCAGCCTCTTTGGTATCTTGTATTTTGTGTAGTGCTGTCATAATCAGCACTGACAACTATTATATCCGCAAAGCGAATCAAAGTTTCAGCACTGTAAAAAACATCAAATGACAGCATGATTGTAGCCGTATTCTTCTTACGGATGCAGAAAAAAACACTAGCTATATACTAGAAATTGTCTAAATTCCATGTGACCTTTAGGTGCAACAGAAACAGGTGTGGTGGAACTGTGTTGAGAGAAAGGAAGAGAGAGCAGTGCCGCTCTAAGCGTAATAAATTCGTTTAAAAAGCTTTATTTGTTTTTTCAAAAATACACTCACATTTGAGCAGTGGAAATCAGGCATGTTCTGTCAGCTGTCTGGGATATTACCTCGGCTCCAGCTGGGCGGCAGTGATGGATCAGTCCTGGCCGCTCCGGAGCATGCGTGCCCTTTCGTCAGGCATGTGATTCGGCCATCATTGGCACAGTGTATACAGAGAAAGGGGAGGGGAAGGGGCGGTACCAGGAATTGCAAAGTGCAGCAGGCCATCGCTAGTTCCAAAATGTGAATCGTGCACAAATCTGTTTAGCCGAACAATAATAGTAATAATAATAATTGTGTTTGGCAAGAAATGTTAAAGGAGTCCATACATATATGTACAAAACAGAGGACTAGGATGACTGAGATACAATAAAATGAAATGAGAGTAGTGATACAATAATAATGAAAGTAGATATAAAGTAAAAATAGAAAGATATATATATAGATGTATAGGTCGGATCAACATAGGAAAATGGCAGAATCCTTTAATATCTTTATGTGTTTCATTGTTTTAAGAAAAAATGTAGGGTCCTACAATGTCAGGTGCTACCGGCTCCTGACTTGCGTACATGTTACTTAGATAACAGGGCTGCAATAGAAGCAAACTACCTGAATTATGAGTTCCCAGGATTTTCTTGTTGTCCTATTCTTAGTAGAGAAGAATTGTACTGACCAACGCTACTTTTTGTGGAATGTGGTACTTAAGGCTCTCAGAATGCTTAAGCTCTTCAACAGGAAGTCATTAGGAAATCTTGAGCTGTAGCGGCCACTGGTTATGCATGCATCCTCTACAAAAAAATCAGCTGGTATGCTTTTCTTTCTACTGTGCACATGCATTATATTTATATGGCATTTATATTACAGAAAAGTGAGCCCACACTAGTTTTTAAAGATACATACCTAACCAGCAGACACTTAACTTGACTTAAAGGGGTTGTAAAGGATTTTTTTTTCCCTAAATAGCTTCCTTTACCTTAGTGCAGTCCTCCTTCACTTACCTCATCCTTCGATTTTGCTTTTAAATGTCCTTATTTCTTCTGAGCAATGCTCACTTCCTGTTTTTCTGTCTGTAACTACACACCGTAATGCGAGGCTTTCTCCCTGGTGTGGAGAAAGCCTCTTGAGGGGGGAGGGGGCGAGCAGGCAAGTCAGGACGCTCTCTACTTTGCAGATAGAAAAAGGAGCTGTGTTTTAGTGAGCGTCCTGACACTCCTACTCGCCCCCTCCTGCCTCAAGAGGCTTTCTCCACACCAGGGAGAAAGCCTCGCATTACGGTGTGTAGTTACAGACAGAAGAACAGGAAATGAGGATTTCTCAGAAGAAATTGGACATTTAAAAGCAAAATCGAAGAACGAGGTAAGTGAAGAAGGACTGCACTAAGGTAAAGGAAGCTATTTCGGGATTTATTTTTTTACCTTTACAACCCCTTTAATCTAATGGCCTTCCTTAAAAAAGTATGTGTTCTGAGGGTCAGAGGTACCATGGTGCACAGGGAGTAGTATTAGTCAGTGCCATTTTTCTCTTCTCTAGGGGGCCCATTCACACTTTGATGAAGTGTGTTGTGTGCTGAAATGCATTGCGTTAGGTAGCCAAATCCACACATTAAAAAATAGGACCTGTATATTTTTTTTAGCTCAGGGCAACACAACACACAAAACATACTGTATATAATGCAGGTGTTTTGCATGCTTTCGATTTTTCTTAATTCAAGTTTTTGCTAAATATACAAATAACGCATATACAGGAGAGGAAAGCGGCCCCCTCCTTCAAGAAAGGCATACGTCTCTGTCCGCAAAAAATAATAATACAGGGTGAAGAACATGTCATAAAAGAATACATGATAGGGTAATGACAAAAAAAAAAAAATGTGGCAATTAATTTGTGATCAGGATTATCCAAGAAGGCAGAGGAGCATCCTCACCCCCCCACAGAGACAGTTGGGGAATCAGATAACAAGAGAGTATGGAGAGGGCGGGGTGGTGGGGAGGGGACTAAGACAGGAAGGGTCTGAAGATTTTACCTCCTTTCTGACCAGAGCACTTTTTACAATTTGTCAATTTAACTGAAAATTGTGCAGTCATTTGACGATTTACCCAAACAAAATTTGCGTCCTTTTTTCACACAAATAGTGGTTTCTTTTGGTGGTATTTGATTACCTCTGCAGTTTTTATTTTTAGCTATATGAACAAAATAAGAGCAACAATTTTGAAAAAAATATATATTTTTTTTTACTTTTTGCTATAATAAATGTTCCCCAAATAAAAATAAAAAAACGAATGTCTTCATCATTTTATTCCAATATACTGTATATTTTTCTACATTTTTTTGTGATAAGTGTATATTGATTGGTTTGTGCAAAATATATAGGCCCGGATTCAGGTAGCACTTACGCCAACGTATCTCGAGATACGCCGTCGTAAGTACAAATGTGCGCCGTCGTATCTATGCGCCGATTCCCCAAGCTAGATACGTAGAAAAATAAGGCTTCAACCGCCCGACGTAACTTGCCTATGCCGGCGTATCGTGGGCACATAATTACGATGTATGCATCTGGCGTTCCCATTTTAAATATGCAAATGAGTAAGATACGCCGATTCATGAACGTACTTGCGCCCGGCGCATGTTTTAAGCGATTTGCGTAAGGGTTGCGGCCGGCGTAAAGTTATTCCTCATATAGGAGGCGCAACCCATGCAAAGGTAAAATTTTACGTTGTGTACGCCGTTTACGTAGTACGTGAATAGGGCTGGGCGTAGGCCAGTCGTAGGCAGTAATTTTGACGTGACTGTGAGCATGCCCACTGGGATGCGTCCAAGATACGATGGCACTTGTTTGAAGCTCAGCCCATCATTTGCATTGGGTCACGCTTCATTTAAATGTAACACGCCCACTTCCAGCCCACTTCCACCTATTTTGACTTACGTTGGCTTACGCCGACGACTATACGCTACGCCGGCGCAATGTTGGGAGCATTTGCTTTGTGAATTCCATGCTTGCCTCTCAACGTTGCGCCGGCGTAGCGTAAAGAAGATACGCTACGCCCGCATAAAGATGCGCCCAGGTATGTGAATCTACCCCATAGGGCCAGATTCAGGTAGATGGGCGCTTCTTTACTTTGGAGTAACGTTTCTCATTTACGTTACTCCGCCGACACTTTCGGCGCAAGTACTGTTATTCACATAGCACTTGCGCGTAAACTTGCGCCAGAGTAACGATAATGCGCTGGCGTAACCCGACGCAAGTGGAAGTGGGTGTGATCATATGTAAATGATGGGCGGAGCCCAGCACAGAGGCTTACGTTCAGCGCATCATCCACGGAGCATGCGCGGTGATTGAGGCTTCCGTCGGCACCACTTCACGGGAAACGTCAGCGCAATGTGTTCCGTTGGGCGTTTAAATGCGCCCGTAGATGCGCCATTCCGACACTAAAGTATATCCTGTTCCCCCTCCCCGCAGTGAAGTTACTTTTGTTCTGAGATGGCTGCTCCCGTTCCCCGCAAACACACAGGAGAAAGCTGAACTCTAAAGGCCAGGAGCTGTCAGCCGTCATCTCGGCTATGGAGACCTATGATGTCTTCCTCCATGGCTGTAAAAGTTGACAGACAAGCATGGACAGAGGTGTTGTCCTGCAAGTGGGGGTGCTCAGCTAGCTCTTATCGTCGGTAACGCTGCTGTAGCTGCTCTCCTGCTGACCTGTGGCCGTCTGGAGTAAAGATAAAGCAGCTATTTGTATAAATAACTTTGCGCCGGACGGACGAGATACGTGCGGCGCATGTAGCCAGCGTATGGTGCTAATCCGTTCGCGAATCGGGAAATCTCCCTCATTTGCATATTTGCAGGGGAAATCAATAGGCGCGACTGATGCGCCAAGCGAAATTATGCGCTGACGAGACTCTGGCGTCGGAAAGTTAAGCCGATCGGAAATGGCCCGTTTTCTGTCGCATCTAGTTTGGTGGGTACGGCCACATAGAAACGACGGCGCATCTTCGCAGTTACGCGGCGCATATCGAATTACTCCAGCGCAAGTCTTGCTGAATCTGGCCCATAGTGTCTACAAACTATGGGAACTATTTTTTTTTTTTTTAGGAATAACGGTATTTTTTAGCAGTACTGCGACATTACGACAGACAGTTCGGAGACTTTTGACACATTTTTGAGACCTTTGGCATTAATACTGCAATCAGTGCTATAAAAATGCACTGACTACTGTATAAATGTCACTGGCAGGGAAAGGCTTAACACTAGATGGGCGATCAAGGGGTTAATTGTGTGTTTCCTCTGTGTGTTCTAAGTGTATGGGGATGGGAGTGACTAGGAGAGGAGACATATAATTTTCCTACTTAGTAGGAACAAACGATATGGCTCCTCTTCCCTGACAGCACATGGTTTTGTGTGTTTACACTCACAAATTCCTGTTCTGGTGCACGTGCACTCGATCGCGGGTGGTCAGCGAAGATTGTGCCCACTAGCCACGTGCATCGAGTCCTGCACTGTGCAGCGGGCACGCCCTCTGGTGGCCAAAAATGGGAAGGACGTACCCATATGGGATTTCGCCCAGGGGAGCCATTCTGCCGCAGTATATCTGTGTGAGCCGTTGGAAAGCAGTTAGACTTTTGTCAGTTTCAGTAACAAAAGAAGCAGGAGGTAGGGAAAGAGCAGAGGTAGTGAATGTAATCTAGGGGTTCCAGGTGTTAGTAAAGTTGGCATACTTATTGTGTAGTCTAGCTGTCTGCTCTTCCATTCTCATGATGAGATTTAGTTCAGAGATCCAGACTTCTGTACTTGGGATGAATGTAGACTATCAGTCTCCTACCAGCTGAGTGGAAAAATCTTAATATGTCCTTCTTGACCACCTTAAGATGGTTGTAAAGTCAATTTAAAAAATAAAATAAAAATGGTATTGCATAGAAATGCCTTTTACCTCATCTCCTTGAGTCTCCCATCGATGCTCTATGATCGTTCTCTTCTCTGAGTGCCCCCTCAGCAAGCTGTGTGCTGAGAGAGCTCCCAAGCCGGGATGTATGCTTCTATAGACATTCATTTCGATTTGTTATTTACATAAATGTGTTTCGATAAATTTGTTTAATTTGCTTAATTCGTTTTCGGGATTCATTTAGTTTATTCATTTTCGAATCGATTCGAAAAGTTTTCAAATTCATTTAGAATTAGAATTTCGTTATTTCGGATTAGTTTAAATTCGGTACTATTCTAATTCGGAAATTTGCATACATCCGAATTTCCGTGTAAGGAAAATGTTGTCCGAATTTTAATCCGGAAGGAAACAAACCCCACATGTCTAATAGACACACACAATGTGACTCGCCCATGCCCCCTGCTGTCTTCTCATAGGATTTGACTCAGAGATGGACAGGACTAGAATATGTGCAGTAAATTGCTTCCCCCTGCTCGCATCTCCAACAGGTCTTAGATTCTGTGGTACATAAAGAGTGAAGGAGGGCAGGCAAGTTACCTCCTGGTCCTATGGTATGATTCTTATGGTTTCAGTGTTTAGTGAGAGTTTGTAGATGATGTATAATCTGCAACACTTTCCAGCTGTCCAGTGGGTTGGGGGAGACATAGGGCCAGATTCAGAAAGGACTTACGACGGCGTATCTACAGATACGCCGTCGTAAGTCCGAATGAGTGCCGTCGTATCTCGGCGCCTGATTCAAAGAATCAGATACACCAGAATTTAGGCAAGATCCGACCGACGTAAGTCTCTTACGCCGTCGGATCTTAACTGCATATTTACGCTGGCCACTAGGCGGCGCTTCCGTAGATTTACGTGTTGAATATGCAAATTAGGTAGATACGCCGATTCATGAACGCAGTTGCGCCCGTCGTATTGATATACGTCGTTTACGTAGGCGTTCGACCAGCGTAAGGTTTCCCCTGCTATATGAGGCCCAGCCCATGTTAAGTATGGACGTCAGAACAGCGTCAAATTGTACATTGTTTACGTCATTTGCGTAAGTCGTTCGGGAATGGGGCTGGGCGTAAGTTACGTTCACGTTGATATCAATTTCCGATGTGATTTTGGAGCATGCGCACTGGGATACGTCCACGGCCAGCGCATGCGCAGTTCGTTCGGTGCGTCATTTACGTGGGGTCACGATTGGTTTACATACAACACGCCCACTACCAGCCTACTTTGAATTACGTGGGCTTACGCCTGCACATTTACACTACACCGCCGTAACTTTGGGCGCAAGTTCTCTGTGAATACGGCACCTGCCTCTCAAAGTTACTGCGGCGTAGTGTAAATGAGATACGCTACGCTGCCGGAAAGTTACGCGATTCTATCTGAATCTGGCCCATGGTTTCTACTATTTCAGATAGTCTTTTGTGCTCTTGGCAATTGACAAACTTTAAACCTAACGCCATGACTGTTATGTTTCTGTAGTGTGTTGTTCTCCATTTCAGTCAGCATAAATGGTTTACTGTACATGTAATTCAATTACTTCCTAGCTAGTCAGAACAAGTATGTTTATTTCCTTCAGACAGCAGTCTTTAGCCCTAGGCTAGTGAACATTTGAAACAGATTAGAACATGAGGGTCAGTGACCCTTGATCTGCTATCATATCTCCTACCAACACCTAACTTGTGTACTTCTTATCCCCTTCCCCCATGTCCTGCAACATCTTATTGTACACTCGAGGAGCATTTGATCTTCTTCTGTCTATATATTGGCTGCCTGTAGGGTTGCAAACCTCCATGACTTTTTTTTTTTACAAACCATGAACAATTTACTGACAGGGCACATGTTTTACTGACAACCTGAGACATGACAGAAACACCTAATATAAACTAAGACAATTGGATTCCCTTAATTTGCATAGATTTCCTCTCACTTCCTCTTTGGCTATGGGGCAGGAAGTGAAGGGAAATATTTGCAATGGGACAGTGTTGGTAAAAAATAAACTGACAGGACTATAACCCTCCTTACTCTATCCAAAATGAAAAAAAAAAGTCTAGCCTATAGTTCTACTTTAAGCACACTTTTCTGATAATTTTGTGGAGAAGACTAAGAAGATATAACCATGCCAATGGTGCAACAGAAAACATATAGCACAGTGAGCAGGCCCGGATTGGGACAAAAAATAGGCCCGGGCATTTTAGCCTGAGCAGCCCGTGGGGGGGGGGTGCAGCGGGGGTTAATGATGGGATGTGGGGTGAGATAAAGAAATATAGATAGACAGAGAGAGAAAGAAAGACAGATACATACAAAGAAAGATAGATATAGATTAAAAGATAAATATAGAAAGAAAGGTAGATAGGTAGATAGATAGATAGATAGATAGATAGATAGATAGATAGATAGTGTCAGGGACCTACCTGTGGGAGCGCGCGCATGCGCGCTAGGCCCATCTATCCTTTAAAAGCTCAGCAGCAGCAATGACACCTCGCTGTCTGATCTGCAGCTTAGTGTCCGCAAAACCGCTGAAACCTGATATCTGTTGAAACCTGATACCTGCTTGAACCCAATACCTGTTGAACCCGTTTCTGACCCGGCTCCGTCTGACTACCCGAATACCTCTACCGACCCCTGGCTTGATCTGACTCCGCTCTGCTCTCCTGCCCATCGTTACCAGACCTGTGCCTGAACTTTGACAACGCTACCTCCGCTAAGAGTGACTCCCAGGTTATCCGCCCATCTGACCTTGTTGGCCGCATACCTGCTCCTGTCTTGCACCTAACCCGGCTTGTTTCACCAGTGCCCGCTATCCGGTTCCGGTGGCCCTCCAGAGACGCTGTCTCCTACACTGCCTGTCCGCAAGATCTCCATTCTGGCCGGTCTGCTGTCATCACCAGGCACTCTTACCCCACTGCGCTCCCGGGCTTGCTGTCCCCATTCCAGCAGCCCCTGAACCCGGGCGGTAAGAGGGGCTCCTTCCTGCATACTAGGCTCTATCCACGAGGTACGTAACAGTATCAGACAGCCATGTCAGAGCCTGCGGGAATAGCCCCTGCCATAGACGAAATCTGCAAACACCTGGCGTCTCTCACAGAAGCAGTAAAAAACCTACAGGAAGGCTACGTAAGGCTAGAAGGACAAGTACACAGCCTGGCTGCCCCCAGTGACCCAGCTGCTCCTTCAACCTCCAGGTCCGCATCGGCTGTTTCTGCTCCTTCGGTGGTAATGCTCCCACCCGAACCAAGAGTCCCAGTGCCAGAGCGATTCGCGGGCGACCACACCAAATTCCGAGCCTTCCGTAGCGCCTGCGAGCTCTACTTCGCCCTGCAACCCCGGACCTTTTCCTTAGAGGCCACCAAAGTGGGATTCGTAATCTCCCTATTACAAGGGGACCCTCAGACCTGGGCCCACCGGCTGCTCGAAGAGAATGGTGACCAGACGCGGACCCTGTTCGCCTTCCTTGAGGCCATGGCTCAGCTATATGATGACCTTCAACGAGCCGCCACCGCAGAGTCTGCCCTACTCACGCTCCAGCAAGGTCGCAGAGCGGCTGAGGACTACGTCACAGACTTTAGGCGCTGGAGCACGGACACTCAATGGAATGATGCAGCCCTGCGGCATCAGTTTCGCTTGGGCCTTTCCGAAAACCTGAAGGACGAACTCGCTCGAGTGGGGGTGCCTGAGACCCTCGAGGATCTAATTACCACGGCCATTCAGACCGACCGCAGGCTTCGTGAACGCCGGGCTGAGCGATCTTCTCAGCCAAACCGCCCCACCTGGATGACTGCAAGGGTACCTATGCCGGCTTCTCGTTACCTGCCTCCTACCTGCCCAAATCCCTCCAGCACCAACCAGGATTCATCTGAACCCATGCAACTTGGCCTTATGCGGCCAACACTACCACCTGAAGAGCGGGCACGTCGTCGCCAACTTAACCTTTGCATGTACTCCGGCGGGACTGGCCACTACGTTCGCAACTGTCCTGTTAAGACACGTAAGTGCCTCCTCTCAGCTCCTGTCAACTTCTCAGCCTTGTCGGCCAATGCAACCCACCTTGCTCTACCTTTCTCGTTACAGTGCCAGGGAAGGACTATTCCGGTCAACGCCATCCTTGACTCCGGCGCATGCAGCTGCTTCATCGATGCCGCTTTTGTCAACTTGCACAGCATCCCCTTACGAAGAAAGACCCATGGACTCTCTGTTTTTCTGGCCGACGGCTCCCGCATCAGTTCAGGACAGGTAACCCAAGAGACTCTTCCTCTACCCACTTTAATCGCCCCTCAACACAAAGAACTGTTGATCCTAGACGTCATTTCCTCTCCTCTGTTCCCGGTAATCCTTGTCCTGCCCTGGCTCCAGGCCCACAACCCCCTGATTAATTAGGTGTCTGGAGAGGTGTCTTTTCAGTCCCCTTACTGTCAGCAATACTGTATACCCGGGCCCACCAGCTCACCTCCCACCTTACTATGTATGGACTCTGACCCAAGCCTGCTTCAGTGCATTCCTGAACCCTATCATGACTTCCTGGACGTTTTTAGTAAACGGGGTTCCGACTCCCTTCCGCCCCATCGCCCCTATGACTGTCCGATAGAGCTCCTTCCAGGGACCTAAATTCCCTTTGGGCGTATCTTCCCATTGTCAGAAAAGGAGCAGGAGGCCCTAAAAATATATATAGACGAAAACTTGGATAAGGGGTTCATCCGGCCTTCTACCTCCCCAGCAGGCGCCGGGATATTTTTCGTCACCAAAAAGGACCAGTCCCTCCGCCCGTGTGTGGATTACCGAGAGCTAAATAATATCACGGTGAAAAACCGGTACCCGCTACCCCTGGTACCCGAGCTCTTCCAAAAACTGAGGCCGGCTACCGTCTTCACCAAGTTAGACCTGAGAGGAGCCTACAACCTGGTCCGTATTCGGGAGGGGCACGAATGGAAAACAGCTTTTCGTACCCGATTCGGTCATTACGAATACCTAGTCATGCCCTTCGGACTGTGTAATGCGCCCGCCACTTTTCAGCACTTCATTAATGACGTTCTCAGAGACTTTCTGGACATCTTTGTAATTGTCTATCTTGATGACATTTTAGTCTTTTCCAGATCATTAGACAGACACCAAGAGCATGTTCGCAAAGTCCTCCACCGGCTCCGGCTATACAGACTGTACGCCAAGGCGGAGAAATGTGAATTTGAGCGATGGACCATCCAGTTCCTGGGTCTGGTGATCTCCCCTACCGGGATTGAGATGGATCCTCAGAAGGTGTCCGCTATCCTCGACTGGCCAGTACCCCTGGACAAGAAGAGAGTACAACGCTTCGTAGGGTTCGCAAACTTCTATAGAAGATTTATCAGGGGGTTTTCTGCAATAATTTCCCCCATCACACAATTAACCAGACAAAACTTACGTTTTCACTGGAACCCAGAAGCTCAAAAGGACTTTGACCGACTCAAGAAGCTTTTCACTTCAGCCCCGATCCTCAGTCACCCTGATCCAGCACTACCTTATATCCTCGAGGTTGACGCATCTGAAGTCGCAGTGGGAGCTGTTATCTCCCAACACCAGGGGGATAAAGACCTAATGCATCCCGTTGGGTTCTTTTCCCGGAAACTCTCTCCTGCGGAAAGAAACTATGATGTCGGAGATCGTGAGTTACTTGCCATCAAGACCGCCTTGGAGGAATGGAGGTACCTGTTAGAAGGCGCAGCCCATCCAGTATTAATTTATACCGATCACAAGAATCTCGAATATCTGAGATCCGCTAAAAGGTTGAAACCCTGTCAAGCCCGCTGGGCATTGTTTTTCTCACGCTTCTGTTTCCACATTACATACCGACCAGGTTCAAAGAACGTCAAGCCAGACGCACTATCAGTCAGTCAGTCAGTCAGTCAGTGGGAGAGTAGGACGCTCCGGCCTTCCGCTCGAGTCTGCTCTCGCCAGGGACCAGATAGACCAGACAGTGATTCTGACAGGCTGCTAGGTAGGCTCTCCACAGCTCCGTGTCTTTCCAGAGACTCACCATCCAGCTCCCCTCGGCTTTACCTGACCCCCCTGGTTCCTTTTTCTCATCCCACAACCAGCAGGTAAGCCACCCACTGTGGATACAGGCGGCCGTCCTTTTCAGGATAGCCGCTGCTACCCACCCCATGCCTTGGCTCTCCCCTTGCCATAACTCTCCATAAACGCCTTTCCTGTACCCCCACACTATCTCCCCCACTCTAGCAACCTATCCGCCACCCATCCGCCACCCATCCGGTGCCAGTTGCACCTTTTCGGGTGGTTTTCGGGTGTTTTTCACCCCTCCGCGCCGGCCTGGAAGCAATCGCGGCAGCCGTGACTAGGAAAGGCCGCGGCTTCAATTGCGGCCTAGTGGCGCGCCGCACCTCGCCATCCCAAGCTCTCCCAAATTCCTGAAACGGCCCAGATACCCCCCCATAGCCCTAGAAAGTAGCTCCTACCCCCACTCGATCCGTCCTGGCCCCTACAGCAGCACCGATCCACCCAATCTGGGAGTTCACCAACTTGGACTTTGCTGCTGGTTCAGCGGCCATCCCTACTACACCCAGCCCCAGCCCCCCCCCCTTGGTGGACACCGTAATACTTGATCCAGGGTTCGTCCGATCGCCTCTCGAGGGGTCAGGAAGGAATTTTTTCCCTACCACTGCATATTGGCATAGCATGATCAGGGTTTTTTGCCTTCTTCTGGATCAAGTCAGGATAGAGGATTCGGCTAATCCTTGACTATCCTCCCAAACCCCCCCCCCTCAGGGTTTGGCAACCATGATAAATCTGCAATACTCAGCAGAGACCATCTGGGGTCTGAGGCGATTTGCCGCAATACTACCAGCCATCACCAAAAAAGCCCTGCAAGCTGAGCGTCTCTTTAGAACCGATCGACGATCGACTATCAAGAGTCGCAGCCGTTTGCCACAACCGAAGCAAATATCATGTGCTTTGATTAACACTAGATCGGCAGTAAAACACCGACTAGAAATCCATGACTTCATCCTGCAATACGATTTAGACTGTCTCTTTATTACAGAGAGCTGGCTCACAGCCGACTGTAACACCATTCTAGGAGAATTGGTGCCAGAAAATTATCGTATTATTACGGAAAACAGAATAGGGCAAAGAGGAGGAGGACTGGCGGTGATCCATAAGATTCATCTGGCGATCACAAAACCAGTCTTTCAAAACCCTCTTCCATTCATGGAAACCCTTACTCTACAATTGCAAGCAAACTCCCAGGAGACCGTCCGGATTCTACTCTGCTATAGGCCACCCGGCCCAAAGTCGCAGCTTCTCCCATTATTGACGGACTTTATCTCCACCTATACCCTTAAGAGCAAACACCTTTTGCTGCTCGGGGATTTCAACCTCTGGGCCAATTCCCCACAAGACCCCGTTGCTGACGCCTGCATCGACCACCTGGAAGGATTAGGGCTTCAGCAACTAGTATGTGGGCCCACACATGCTTCAGGTCACACACTTGATCTCATTTTCAGACAAAATCTGGAAATAAAAATCTTGGAAAATGAACCGTTGCCATGGTCAGATCACCATGCCATCAAATTCATTCTTTCCAACTATCCCCCCTTAACAAAAACATCAAATCCAGTGACTACACACTGGACTAGATGCCAGAATAAGCTCCACTCGGAATTCTTCAAAACTGCATTAAGGAAAAAAATAAAAACAAGCCAGCCACACCAAACGGCTGAAGAAACATTGGAATCCATAAACACAGCCCTATTACAGTCAGCTGACTTAATAGCGCCGAAACGTAAAACCAACATCCGGAAAACAAACTCCAGCTGGTTCAACAACCAACTGGCGTTACTGAAGCAAGAACGCAGAAGGGCAGAAGCTGCCTGGAAGAGAAGCCCATCAGATGAGAACCTTTCTATCTACAAGGCAATAACTAAGAAATATCACAAAGAAACCTTCAAAGCCAAGAAAAATTATTTTTCTGAGGCTATCAACAGCGCCCTCAACCGCCCCCGCGAACTCTTCAAGCTGGTCACTCAGACCATGAATCCAGGCTGTCTTGAAGCCCCCAATTCGGACACACAAGAATTTTGCAATGAATTATCGGATTACTTCATTAATAAAATCGAGGGAATCCGGCAAAGCATTCAGCAAAACAATTCCCCCCGTAGCCCCCCCGGTAATAATTTACACAACACCTGTAGTAATTCACCCCAACCAGGTAAGTTCACGCTGGAACCTATCACTATCCAAGCCACAAAACATATCATCGGTACTCTGAGTAACAGCACTGCGCCGAATGATATCATCCCCACTAAACTGCTGAAGGAATGTGCTGACATCCTGGCACCTCCTATCACGCAGCTTATTAACCAATCTTTCATGGAGGGCATAGTGCCCTCACAGATGAAGGAGGGTATAATTAGACCCATCCTGAAGAAATCTACCCTGGACCCCAAGGATCCACTCCACCGCCGCCCCATAACAAGCTTAAACACTTTCTCCAAGATTATGGAGAAAGCAGTGGTGAAACAGCTGCAACAGCATCTAGATACCCACAAACTACTCGACCCATTTCAATCAGGTTTCCGACCCGGACACGGGACGGAAACAGCATTGCTCAAGATATGGGACGACGCCCTCGAGGCCGCAGATGAAGGAGAATCTTGTCTTCTGGTTCTGTTAGACCTGAGCGCAGCCTTCGACACAGTAGACCACAAGCTTTTATTGACCCTGGCTAGCTGAAGTAGCCAGAGTCGCAGAAGGCGATTTATCTTGGTTCTCCTCTTTTTTGGAAAACAGATCGCAAATAGTGAAGTTAGGACCTTTCTTTTCTGAAAAACGCACGGTATCATGCGGAGTCCCTCAAGGATCCCCTCTGTCACCGGTGTTGTTTAACATCTATCTTCGTCCACTATTTGAGATCATCAGCAGTCAAAAACTGCTCTATCACTCATATGCAGACGACACGCAACTGTATTTCCGCATTTGCAATAAAAAGGATCACCACCTCAATCTAGAGACATGTCTCTCTTTGATAGAGGACTGGATGACAAAGAGTTATCTAAAACTCAACGGAGCGAAAACAGAACTCCTTCTGTTTCACGCCAAACGTAAGAATCAACCTGCAACAACTTGGACACCCCCGCCCATTCTGGGCAAAATCATCACCCCTAGCGCCAAAGTCAAAAGCCTCGGGGTCTTTTTCGACTCCTACATGACAATGGACGCACAAATAGGGTCAGTAGTCAGCGGATCTCACCATCTGCTGCGTCTACTACGTAGGCTTATTCCTTTTATTCCCAAAGATGACATTGCGGTCGTGGTGGGAACAATTGTAAACTCAAGATTAGACTATGCAAATGCCCTTTACCTTGGACTCCCAAGGTACCAAATCGCTCGTCTACAAGTCGTTCAAAATACGGCCGCCAGACTTGTGACTGGGAAAAAACCTTGGGAGTCCATCTCACCTTCACTGAGAGTCCTTTACTGGTTACCAGTAAAAGACAGAATTACTTTTAAAGCACTCTGTCTAACGCATAGATGTATCCATGGGAATGCTCCCCATTATCTATGCGAAAAAACAAAAGCCCATAACCCCAATCGCGTCTTGCGATCCACTAATCAAAATCTCCTGCAGATACCGAAAGCCGGATACAAATCCAAAGGAGATAGAAGATTTGCGGTCCAAGGTCCCAGACTATGGAACGCCTTGCCAACCAGTATTCGGTTGGAGGAGAACTACTTAGCATTCAGGAGAAAGATCAAGACTCATCTCTTTTGATATCAAAAGAGACAGGAACAACAAGCGCCCAGAGGCGATTCAGTTCGCATGTGCCGCGCTATACAAGTTTTCATTCATTCATTCATTCATTCATTCATTCACTATCCCGGATGCATGATAACCCCAAGGATATATCTGTTCCCGACACCATCCTACCAGCAGGTAACTTCCTACTTCTCCAGTCTGGTCTACTCTCCCAAATTAGAGAAGCATCCACAGACGCCTCCAAACCTTCCAGCATCACTCTAACATCCAGGGACGGACTGTTTTGGAGAGGTAGCCAAATCTTCGTTCCGGAAACAAATCGTGTGGAAGTCCTGAAACTCCTTCATGACCACCCGTTGGCAGGGCACTTTGGGATTCGGAAGACCCTCGAACTGGTACGTCGTACCTTCTGGTGGCCAGACCTGGAAAATTTCTGCAAAACATACGTTAACTCATGCCCCACTTGTAATCGGAACAAGACCACAAGAAACCGAGCCTGGGGACTGTTGAAGCCCCTACCTGTACCTAATAGACCCTGGGAGATGATTTCCATAGATTTCATAGTAGAGCTTCCTTGTTCGGAGGGGTGTACGGCAATTTTTGTGGTCGTGGATCGCCTATCCAAAATGGCTCATTTCCTTCCCTTAAGGAGTACCCCAACGGCTGCAGAGACTGCTCGTATCTTCATCAAGGAGATCGTCCGGCTACATGGAATTCCCTCCAACATCGTGTCTGATAGAGGGGTTCAGTTCACGTCCCGCTTCTGGAAATCTCTATGTGAAACCTTGAAGATTAAACTCTCCTTTTCCTCAGCCTATCACCCCCAAACCAACGGGCAAACAGAGAGGACCAACCAGACTCTTGAACAATACATTAGGTGCTTTACGTCCTTCTCTCAGGACGATTGGGTCTCCCTGTTACCCTTAGCGGAGTTTGCGTATAACAACGCCAACCATTCAGCCACTGGGCAATCCCCTTTCTTTGCCAATTATGGTTTTGATCTAACCTTTCTACCTGACTTTTTTTCAGAATCCCCAGTCCCGGCAGTGCAGAGTACGATGGAGTTTCTCAGCCACAACAACCAGGTATTACGGGAAGCAGTGACTAAAGCTCAAGCCGCCAGTAAGAGGTTCTTTGACCGGAAGAAGAGAGGCGAATTGGATCTTCAGCCAGGTGACCAGGTATGGCTATCTACAACTAACCTCAAGTTGGCCTGTCCTTCAAAGAAGTTGGGACCAAAGTTCATGGGACCTTTTCCAATACAAAGAAAGATCAATGAGGTATCGTATGAACTATCCTTACCTGATTCTTTGAAAGTTCATCCAGTGTTCCATGTATCATTGTTGAAACCTGCAGTTCCGGATCCCTTTCCTGATAGGGGGGCCAGTCCCCCAGAACCTGTTTTTGTTGATGGGTGCGAGGAGTATGTTGTGGAGGCCATCCTTGACTGCAGGAGACGGCAAGGGCAAACGCAATTTTTAGTAAAATGGAAAGGGTATGGCCCAGAGGACAATTCCTGGGAACCTGAAAACAACGTCCATGCACAGAGACTGATTCATAATTTTTTTTCCGCTCACCCTGAAAAAAGAACCCGATTTGGCATCCGGAGGCTGCCCCTTGGGGGGGGGGGGCAATGTCAGGGACCTACCTGTGGGCTCCGACGAGCCCCTGTTGCTCGTGCCCCGATCACACGCGTCTGCACGCCGCGCGTGCACCTATCGTGCGTGCGACTCCCAGGTTATCCGCCCATCTGACCTTGTTGGCCGCATACCTGCTCCTGTCTTGCACCTAACCCGGCTTGTTTCACCAGTGCCCGCTATCCGGTTCCGGTGGCCCTCCAGAGACGCTGTCTCCTACACTGCCTGTCCGCAAGATCTCCATTTCGGCCGGTCTGCTGTCATCACCAGGCACTCTTACCCCACCGCGCTCCCGGGCTTGCTGTCCCCATTCCAGCAGCCCCTGAACCCGGGCGGTAAGAGGGGCTCCTTCCTGCATACTAGGCTCTATCCACGAGGTACGTAACAGATAGATAGATAGATAGATAGATAGATAGATAGATAGAAGGTAGATAAAGAAAGATAAAGATAGAAAGAAAGAAGGGAAGGAAGGAAGATAGATAGATATAGATAGATAGAAAGGAAGGAAGATAGATAGATAGATAGATAGATAGATAAAGATAGAAAGAAAGAAGGGAATGAAGGAAGATAGATAAAGAAAGATGGATAAAGATAGAAAGAAAGAAGGGAAGATAGATAGATAGATAGATAGATAGATAGATAGATAGATAAGACACAAAGAATGGAATATAGATAAAGATAGACAACAAGAAGGGAAGATAGATAAAGATAGACAACAAGAAGGGAAGATAGATAAAGATAGACAACAAGAAGGGAAGATAGATAGATAGATAGATAGATAGATAGATAGATAGATAGATGGATAGATAGAACGGAAGGAAGATATATAAATAAAGAAAGATAGATATAGATAGATAGATAGAACGGAAGGAAGATATATAAATAAAGAAAGATAGATAAAGATAGAAAGAAAGAAGGGAAGGAAGGAAGATAGGTATATATATATATATATATATATATATATATATATAGATAGATAGATAAAGATATATGGATAGATAGATAGAAAGGAAGGAAGATAGATAAAGATAGAAAGAAAGAAGATAGATAGATAGACAGTGGCGGTGCATCTATAGATCACCGCTCCCTCTGGCTCAGCCGCGACAATGGGCACAGTAGCGACAATGGACACAGTGGCATCAATGGGCACAGTGGCATCAATGGGCACAGTGGCATCAATTGACACAGTGGCATTAATGGACACACTGGCATCAATGGGCACAGTGGCATCAATGGACACACTGGCATCAATGGGCACAGTGGCGACAATGGGCACAGTGGCAACAATTAAAGGGCACAGTGGCATCAATTGGCACAGTGGCTACATTTGATGGCATGGCACAGTGGCTGCGTTTGCTGACATGACACAGTGGCTGCGTTTGATGGCATGGCACAGTGGTGACACTTGATGGCACAGTGGCTGCGTTTGATGACATGGCACAGTGGTGACAATTGATGGCATGGCACAGTGGCTGCGTTTGATGGCATGGCATAGTGGTGACAATTGATGGCACAGTGGCTGCGTTTGATGACATGGCACAGTGGTGACACTTGATGGCACAGTGGCTGTGTTTGATGGCATGGCACAGTGGTGACAATTGATGGCACAGTGGCTGCATTTGATGGCATGGCACAGTGGCTGCATTTGATGGCATGGCACAGTGGCTGCATTTGATGGCATGGCACAGTGGCTGCATTTGATGGCATGGCACAGTGGTGACATTTGATGGCACAGTGGTTGTGTTTGATGACATGGCACAGTGGTGACAATTGATAGCACAGTGGTTGCGTTTGATGGCATGGCACAGTGGTGACAATTGGTGGCACAGTGGCTGTGTTTGATGGCATTGCACAGTGACTGCGTTTGATGGCATGGCACAGTGGTGACAATTGATGGCACAGTGGCTGCGTTTGATGGCATGGGACATCCCTTAGGCAGCAGAACAGTGTCTGTCAGGAGAGTGGGCGGGGCAGACACAGGAGGAGAAGAAGAGAGGAGGGGGAGGAGTAGAAGCAGCTCCTCTCCTCTAACTGGTCGTTGGGCAGCAAGGGGAGAGGAGAAGTGTCAGAACTGGCTTTGATACCCCAGCTGATCTCTCTCTATCTGGCGCTGTGTTGGTGGTGTACACCCCTGGGGAGACGTGACCTACAGCCCGCTGGCCGCCGAGGGCCATTCGTGGGCCGCGAGGGCCGTTTACGGGCCGCAGTCGACCCACGGGCGTTTGCGGGCCACAACCGGCCCCCGGGCCGCCGCGGGCCACCGGGCATTTGCCCGGTATGCCCTATGGCCAGTCCGGGCCTGACAGTGAGGAAGGTTTGTGGTCCAGGATGATAGGACAGTCAAAATTAGAAGCAGCGCACAGCCCCCCCCCACAGTTGCGGACACCTAATGGGGGCTATTTTGCCTCTCAGCCTAGTCAACCTCATAAGACTGGCGCTACACTAACAGTGTAGCGCAAGCCGGTGGGGACTCTTTCCATGCTGCCCCCCTGCAAAGTGCTGCCCACAGTGTAAGAGGAGATGGAAGAGATTGGATGCAGCAGCGATGTGGGCTGGATGTGTAGTTCCAAACGTTACAAGGGTAAGGTTGTAGAACACACCCTGCCTTCGCAGAGGGAGCAGAGGATGAAACATCTTCAGGAGGCCTTGAAGAAAGGTTTGTGCAATGCATTTTCAGACCCTGGGAGGTTACAATTTCCTTGTGCTGGACAACGTGTTGCTAAGGCTTTGTTCAGTCAAAGGAAGATCGGTGAAGAAGGTGGTCGGCTGACCGATGCCTTCAGACAATTTTTTAGTCCTCAGCACCAAGGTCTGATCGGTTCAAGCAACCATCGCCAGCATCTGCATTACATGGTGCAGGAATATCTAGGGGCAAAAGCAGACTTTGAGACCTGTCCGAAAGAGCATCCAGAACTTGTTCAATATGCAATTGAGCTTCTTTCTGAACGCACATTCAGTGCTGCTGGAGAGTTTGTAACGGATTATAGAGTGTGTCTGTCCACAGACTCCGTTGATAGGCTCACATTCATGAAAATAAATCAGTCTTGGATCAACAGCTATCAAGCACCTGATGCTGATATAACCGATTGAATTTTCTATGGATGTGGGATCCCTTGAAGACTGCCTATCCTGAGTGACTATCCTATTCCTCCTCAATTTTAATGATGCTAGCTTCTAAGAATATTTTTGGTTTAGGGCACCACCACCACTGCCTAAGGCCCAATCAATTTTTCTCCCCCTGTTTAACAGGGGCATGTAATTACAATTTTAGATCTAATATTTCACAGCAGGGCCCGTTCCTGCGCCCACCAAGAGTAAGGGCTGAAGCCCCGTACACACGTACGAGAACCTCGAGGGGCGGAACACATCGTTCCGCCCGTAGAGGTTCTCGCCCGGCCGTCGAAATCGGCGACCCACCCGTCGGGAATGGCAACCAGCCATTCATCCCGACGGGCCGTCGAGCAAATAGAGAGCCTGCTCTCTATTCGCTCGAAGGGGATTCCCGACGGGCGGGGCGAGCCAGGAGCGTACACACGGCCGAGGTTCTCGCTGGAATGAAGCTCCCAGCGAGGTTCTCGCTGGTTTCTAGCGAGCACCTCGGTCGTGTGTACGCCGCCTTACAGTGTTGTGGCACCACCACCAAAGGCCCAATTGTTCTGCCCCTATTTAACAGGGGCATGTAATTACAATTCTTGATCTAATATTTTTCCTGTGTTCCTGTGTATGACTTGGCCTGGCCGACTTCCCGTTGATTCCTGTTCCTGATTTTTTGCTCCACACTATGCTGACTTCTGGCTTCCTGACCCAGCTCGGCTGATTACCCACTCAGGCATCCAAACCCTGGCTTCTGTTTTTGACTACATTCCTGAACTGTTATTTTTGCCATTTCATTAAAGGTGTGATTTTCACTGCAGTTTTTGTCTCTGTCTGGTTCATGGTTCCTGACATTACACAAAGGCCATAAATTCAGAAGATGCAGGAAATCCACCTAGTTGTAATATTTTTTCCAGTTTGGACATACGGATCCTCCTAATCGGCTGCTCCGTTACAACCAGTGTTGCAAGCCTTGTCAAAAAGAGGGCCTTTAGGAGAAGGGAGAGATTGCCTTTACTGTGGCCAAGCAGGTCACTTACTGGAGTCTTGTCCAACCTGTCTGGAAAGCGCCTGCACCTTCGGTCCTATAGGACAGACCTTAGGTGGCATCTCTTTGCATTCCCAGCTATCCTGAAAGATAAGCCTCTAGTTCAGGTTATCCTTTTCTGGCCTGAATTTTCCATCGATTCAGAGGCACAAATCGATTCTGCGGCTGCAGGCTTGTTCATAGATAAAGCCTTTGTGTTGAAGCAATCAAAATCGCTGCAGCCTCGTGCCTCCTCCACTTGCCATTGAGGCTATCGATTGGTGAAACAAAATTATTTAACTTAACAAACAAATTCAAAACTAAACAATTATTTAACTTAACGAACAAATTCAAAACTAAACACATTTTTCCACTGTGCACATCTCTATATACAGGTGCCTATAATACTGTTGAAGGCATAGGCAGTATTTAACTTCTGGGATCACTTTAAATCTACTACTACTAGCTATATCTTTCAAGAATTTCTCATGATTAGGTTTATGCAGAAATGTTAACATTACATATTGTATATAATCAGCATAATTATACAAGCTGTTACCTTTCTGCACGCACTCCACACATATACCATAGTTCTTTTGTTCACAAAATATGCCTTGATCACTGTGCCACAATTGAAAGACACAATTATAATTTTTTTCATTCAACCCAGCAGGGGGGGGGGGGCGCTGTACTAACTATCCAATGTCAGGACAGCGATCTCCTCTGCTGTGCTATTGTGTTTTGACAGAGGGGGTCGGCCCCCCCGGCCAGAACACTCTGGTCAGCGCTCTCAGTCAATGGCTGAGAGTGCAGATCGGGAGCCAATCGGCAGACCTATTTTGGTCATGCCTGTTCGACAGAAGCTGGCTTCTGTTGGCCCGGCTGCAATACACATGGGCCAAATTTCAGCCAGTTTCTATTGAACCAGCCAATGTCACCCAACATTCGGCTAGTGTGTACTAGGCTTTAGGCCCTTTCACATTCTATGCCGTCGCCGCCATCTTGCTACACCCCAAACTAACCCTGTAAGCTACCGCGCATGCGTCGCAGTGTTATGGAACATGCGCGGTTTTTCTCCCATACAGATGACCGGTTTTCTCGGCATGAAACACTCTCCCGGGAAACCCGACGAGAAAATAGAGAGCAGGGTTCTCTATTTTCCCATCGGGATTCCTGTCTGTTTTCCTGATGGGAAAACTGCTAGTGAACATACACACGACCAAGGTTCCTGGCCAAAAGCTCTAGTGACAGTTTTCCTGCCGGGAAAACCGGTCGTGTGTATGAGGGTTCAAGGGGGCTGAATACAAAAATGCATGCCACACTTTTCAGATACTTATTTGCAAAAAAAAAAAAATCGAAAATCATCTATCATTTTCTTTCCTCTTCACAATTATGTGCCACTTTGTGTTGGTGTATCACATAAAATCCCAATAAAACACATTTACGTTTTTGATTTTAACATGACAACGTAGAAAATTTCAAGGGGTATGAATACTTTTTTAAGGCACTGTAGATTGATAGATTACAACAAACATGCATGCACCGGGACTGTTTTTATTAAATTTAATGCCCGAGCATTTTGAATGTGCAATGAAAAAAAATATAGTTTTATTCAAAAGTAACTTTTTTTTTTTTTGTTCCATGCGTGCAAAATTAATTTAGGCAAATACATTTTACCTTTCATGAGCATGAGCTAGCAGCTACAGGAAACATCATTCAGCTAAGTGGCATAATTTATATTCCTTAGAAAACATGGTGAAGTGCCTATTGAATATATATTCTTGACGCTGGGGAAAAGCCAGATCCTAAGCAGCTTGATTTTAAATGAAGGGCTGTTGAAAGAATTAAAACATTAAACACACATCGGGCTATGAGCCCATGAGAAATAGGAAGGCACAGTAATAATTTTGTCATTAAGGGAAAAAAGGGCTTCCTTGTCTGTTGGACGCTAAAGTGGATGACGGCAAACGACACAGCTGTGACTGGAGCTGTTAAATGTGCAAAAGAGTCTTCCGAAATGTAAAATAAGTTTAGCTAACCTTTGGAGAAGATAAGTGTCAAACAGTTTGTGCTCTGTAAGTTAGTGTGGAGAAAATGCAGTTACCTTAGTAGTTGTGACAAAACAACTGAGATATTGTTGACATGGTTATGGACAATTTCACCATAAGAAGACAAAACCAAATGTTTTGGGTTAGTTACAATATAGTAAAATTTATAGGAAGCCACATTATTTTCTTGACAATAATGCAGTAATATAAAGGAAAAATAAATTTGCGCATACCCAGTAAAAACCTAACAGGTGACAGCTGCGACTCAAAAATGTTATACAACATAAAACAATAATATAGAGAGAGTTGGAATCGCGCTAATCGTGAGTGTATGTCCAATAAAGGGCACAGTGCATGCTGTGATTATTATAAACGAATTAGATGTATATCATGTGAACACATAAAAATAATTAATTATAATAGATATCACACAGATGTGGATACAAATATGGATCCACCAACAAAAATTAAGTAACAATGTAAAAGAAAAACACCACACTGTAAGTGTAGTTTCAGTGAAAAACGTTGGACTAATAAAGCCACACAAGTAGTAAATTGATAGATTGAATCAAATTAGACTCCACCTGATGGACATGAGGAAGCAAATGCAAAGTCTATGATGTGTTGAAAAATAGTCAATGTGGTGAAAAAACTCAGATGAATAAAAATGAAAATATAATGTCTCCACCTTTATAGCATGTATGTAAACAGAAGAGGAAGGAAGTCTCAAGCTGATATAGATGTGTCAATCTCCTGAGTGTCGATCACAAATGGACTTGCACAGATTTGAAACTGCAGAATCTCAGCGCCATAAAAACAAAGACAAAAAAAGACAAAAAAACTTGCATAGTGTAAAACCTTTTGGATGACTGAGATAACTTCACCCGTGTGGGACAGTCTTGCGACCGGGGGAGGGAATAGTGCGGACCCACCACCTCTGCACACACTGACCCTTACCAGATCTGGACCCCACAGGGTAGATATAGGCACTCAGAGAAAAGGATCGTAGTTCAGCAGCCATGGGACATCAACCGATGACAGTGTTGGTGATACCATGCAACAACATAAAACCGCACATAGTGTAAAATCCAATAGTATTTAATATATAAAAAATTAAAGGTTGCACTTACAAAGATAGAAATCAATAGGGCATTTTAAAAGCAAGGTGCCGGCCGGCTGGATGGTACGCGTGCGTCCTTCCGTCTGGATGCGGTGACGTGGGAACGTCTCCTCCCAACGTTAATTTTTTATATATTAAATACTATTGGATTTTACACTATGTGCGGTTTTATGTTGTTGCATGGTATCACCAACACTGTCATCGGTTGATGTCCCATGGCTGCTGAACTACGATCCTTTTCTCTGAGTGCCTATATCTACCCTGTGGGGTCCAGATCTGGTAAGGGTCAGTGTGTGCAGAGGTGGTGGTCCGCACTATTCCCTCCCCCGGTCGCAAGACTGTTCCACACGGTGTAGTTATCTCAGTCATCCAAAAGGTTTTACACTATGCAAGTTTTTTTGTCTTTTTTTGTCTTTGTTTTTATGGCGCTGAGATTCTGCAGTTTCAAATCTGTGCAAGTCCATTTGTGATCGACACTCAGGAGATTGACACATCTATATCAGCTTGAGACTTCCTTCCTCTTCTGTTTACATACATGCTATAAAGGTGGAGACATTATATTTTCATTTTTATTCATCTGAGTTTTTTCACCACATTGACTATTTTTCAACACATCATAGACTTTGCATTTGCTTCCTCATGTCCATCAGGTGGAGTCTAATTTGATTCAATCTATCCATTTACTACTTGTGTGGCTTTATTAGTCCAACGTTTTTCACTGAAACTACACTTACAGTGTGGTGTTTTTCTTTTACATTGTTACTTAATTTTTGTTGGTGGATCCATATTTGTATCCACATCTGTGTGATATCTATTATAATTAATTATTTTTATGTGTTCACATGATATACATCTAATTCGTTTATAATAATCACAGCATGCACTGTGCCCTTTATTGGACATACACTCACGATTAGCGCGATTCCAACTCTCTCTATAATAATGCAGTAATAACAACCCTGTAACAAAATTGATACATAAAATTGAGTAATATTCCTTTCTTTGAAACCAAATGTTGCATTTTTCCCCAGAAACTCTACATGACCATTTATTGGCTTGCAGCATTTAGCTTCTCTAGACATTGAACACTGCATGTTAGTTTTTATTTTGTATTTGAATCTAACCCCTTGGTGCCAGTGTTCTGTCAAAATCTCGAAATGTCGAAATCTCCAACTACATCATTTCCTGTGACTCTCCAGCAGCAGATTTCAACGAGTTTGCTCTACTGGCCATGCGCACGAATGCACCCGACAGAATAAAAGAAACCCCCAGCAGCTGTTGGAGAACTCAACGTGTTTACCTCGGATCTACTAATCGCCGAAGTGCCCATGTGCAACGTACTGTACCTGTCAGTGTTTCCAGCAGTGGTGCCGACATCTCGCACTCGCTGGAATAGAAAAAGCACATTCCAGCGAGTGCGTCATAGAAGCGACGGGGATCTGACTTGGATTCCCGCCAATTCTAGCAGCAGCGTTTGGTATGAATCATGAGGGGGAACTCCACGCCAAATTTAAAAAAAAAAAACGGCATGGGTTCCCCCCAGGAGCATACCAGGCCCTTAGGTGGGAGTAGAACCGGGGAGCACCGAGATGACAGCGGAGAGCAGAGAGGATGGAAGACCCCCCCCGGAGAGCGGAGAAGACCCCCGGAGAGCGAAGAAGACCCCCGGAGCTGACTAATAAATTATTAAAAACCCTGTGTCGTGTTTATTTTTATTGACACTTTGCCTCCAGGTGAATGGGTAAGGGTACGATGTACCCCATATTCATTCACCTAGGGTGGGGAGCCAGTATCTGGGGGCCCCCTTTTTAAAGGGGGCTCCCAGATTCCGATAAGCCCCCGCCCGCAGACCCTGACAACCAACGGCCAGGGTGTTCGGGAAGAGGCCCTGTCCTTATCAACATGGGGACAGGGTGCTTTGGGGTGGAGGGGCCGCAGTGCTCCCCCCTGCCCCAGAGCACCCAACCCCCCATGTTGAGGGCATGCAGCCTGGTACGGCTCAGGGGAGGGGCACTCGCTTGTCCCCACTCCTTTGCTGACCGGCCGGGCGGGGTGCTTTGGATACGGGTCTGGTATGGATTGTAGGGGGACCCCCACGCCGTTTTTTTGCCGTAGGGGGGTTCTCCTTACAACCCATACCAGACCTAAGGGCCTGGTATGCCCCTGGGGGGAACCCATGCCGGTTTTTTATTTAAAATTTGGCATGGAGTTCCCCCTCATGATTCATACCAAACGCCGCGGCTAGAATTGGCGGGAATCCAAGTCGGATCCCCTTCGATTCTATGACGTTTTTTTTCCCCATCGCGGGAGCCAGAGCCGAGCCAGAGCTCGTAGGTGGTCAATCTCACCGAGAAGGGGAGCGAGATTGACACAATATCGCGGTCACCCACTGTACGTCACTAACCTTTTTTGAAAACTTTTAAGTTCTCCAACAGCTGACGGGAGTTTCTGTTATTCTGTCAGTTGCACGCGTGCGCATGGCCAGTAGTGCCAACTAGTCGAAATCTGGAGAGTCACCGGAAATTACATGGAGATTTTGACAAGTTGGCTATTTCGACAGACCACCAACCGCATGCAAACATACAACCTCTCGACCGGTGGGCCTTGGCGTCGAGCGGCCGCATATTTGCGTTCATTGTGTCAATACAGCTGTGCCGAGAGCGTGCAGGGCACAGTTACCAGCGGCTAACGGAAAGCTCCCAATCGCTATTTGCTTGCCATTTGCAGTGTGAGATTTTTCTTCACTTTCTTTCGACACAACAGGAAGTGAGAGAAAATCTGTCAGAAGTGAGGTAACTTCTCTCTTATACAGATGTCCCTGGAATATATGTCCCTAGTGGTTATTACCGCACTCAAAATCCATTGACACTTCCTCTAGCTCTCTAAGGCTGCATTCACATGGGCATTGTGCCATCTGGTGTGAATGGCAACACCCGTGTGAATGTAACCTAACTGAAAGTCAATAGTGTACAGTACCTTGATAAGGATATAGTGCTGCATGAAGAGTCTGCAGGAGCCTTGAACAGCACATGTGATCCAACGATTTGACTTATTTGCAAAAATACAAGTGCAACTTTTTCTGCAAATATATGTGCATTTTTTTTTCAAAAGATGTGCTCTAAAGTGAAAAAGTATGAGGAGAGCTTTTGGCCAGGGATCCCGGCCGTGTGTATGCTCCATCGCTGTTTTTCCGACGGGAAAACTGCCCAAAAACCGCTGGACAAAAAAAGAGAACCATTTTTTTTCCTGCCGGCGGACTTTTGCCCGCCGTTTTTTGGCAGTTTTCCTATGGGAAAACTGCGATGGAGCATACATACCTGGCCAAAGCTCCATCGCAGTTTTCCTGTTGGGAAAACTGGCTGTGTGTAGGGGAAAGACTGAACCGAGCAGGTTCTCGGCTTTCCCCTAGGGATTTACGACGGGAACTTTTACCGTCAGAAATCTAAGACGTGTGTACGAGGCATTTGGGGTTGATTTTCTAAAGGCAAATAGACTGTGCAGTTTGCAAAAAATACCCAATCACATGCAAAGAAAAAAAACAGTATTTTTTCTTGCACAAGATTGGATGATGGAAGACAGCAGAGCTTCTGCTCATTTATTGAGCTCTGGAGCAACTGCTCTTGCGAAGTGTGCAGTCTATTTGCCTTTAGTAAATCCATCCCAATATCTCTAAAAAGAATAATTAAAGTGTAACTAAACTCTCAATCAACATTAAAGTGTTTGTTAACCCCCCAAAAAATAGAGATCCTGGTCCCTTAAAGTAGATTAAACAGCACAGAGCTTCTGCTGTGTAATCTGCCCCTCTCTAAACTGTAAAAAACCTGGCTGATCCTACCACTTCCTGTATCCCCTGTATCTGCGCTGACTGTGATAATCAGGGCTGCTGAGCCCTGACCACTGTAGTCAGCATGTGTCCCTTCGTCATCCACAGCCCTGCTCTCTACTCTCCTTTGTCCCCCTCACTCACCCCCCCCCCCTGTCAGCTCTGTGTTCTGTGTCTCTGACTTAACCCCCTCCCCCCACCGCCATTATTACAAATAAAAAATGATATATGGTTACTGTCAGCCCCCCTATTATAGTCAGACATACCACACTGTAGGCAAGTTAAGTCGGACGGCTGAAGCCATGTTTTTTGGCGTATCTTGCTTTCTGAATCGGCGTAAAGATGCGACGGCGCACATTTGAATTTACAGCGGCGTATCTGGAGATACGCCGGCGTACTTTGTTTCTAAATCCCGGCCTATGTGTGTAAATGGACAATGTCTATTCACAGGAGCATGGCTCATGAGCGAGCCTACTTGAGTGCTTCCATAGCAAACTTGCATTTTGGGGCAATCATCAGGGGGAGGAGCAAGGGCTTCTTGCGGCGGACACAAAAAAAGAAGATTCGGGCTGCTCTGTGTGAAACCATTGCACAGAGCAGGTAAGCATAACACCCAGATCCACCTCCTGTCAGGGAGAGAGAAGACCGATCTGTGTCCCTACATAGGGACACAGATCGGTCACCTCCCCCAGTCAGTCCCCTTCCCCCACAGTTAGAAACACTAGGCAAGGGTACACATTTAACCCTTTCCTTACCCCCTAGTGTTAACCCCTTCCCTGCCAGTCACATTTATACAGTAATTAGTGCATATTTATAGCATTGATCGCAGGATAAATGTGAATGGTGCCAAAAATGTGTCAAAAGTGTCCGATGTGTCCACCATAATGTCGCAGTCCCAATAAAAAAATCGCAGATCACCGCCATTACTAATAAAAAAATTATAATAAAAAATAATAATTCTGTCCCCTATTTTGTAGGCGCTATAACTTTTGCGGAAACCAGTCGCTTATTGCGATTTTTCTTTTTTTTTTTTTTTTTTTTACCAAAAATATGTAGAACAATACGTATCAGCCTAAAGTTTTATTTTTTTATTTTTTTTAATTGGGCTATTTATTTTAGCAACAAGTAAAAAACAAATATATTTTTTTTTCAAAATTGTCACTCTATTTTTGTTTATAGCGAAACAAATTAAAACCACAGAGGTGATTAAATACCACCAAAAGAAATCTCTACTTGTGGGGAAAAAAGAACGTCAATTTTGTTTGGGAGCCACTCGCACGACGGCGCAATTGTCAGTTAAAGCGACGCAGTGCCAGAAGCTGAAATTTCACCTGGGCAGGAGGGCAGTATATGTGCCCAGTAAGCAAGTGGTTAAGTTCCATCTCAACTTGCACCCTAATATCAAAACTTAAACGACCCTTTAACAAACCCTTTTAGATTAACCATTAACCAGGTTCCTGAAATGTAATGCTTTAGCGAATATTAAAATACTAGGAATATTGCAAAGAAAAAGTATTCTGATTACTGTGTGTGGTCAATATATGTAATAATAGGTAGTATTCTGTATAATAATCACCCTGTTGGTCTTTGTGTCTATCAGGTCTACAAACTGATTTAAAAATTGAAATTGCTGTGGGAATCTCAGTGCGCAAAATGGGCAACGTTATTGGATTTTGGAAAGAATCAATGGCTGCACGGAAAACACAAGCAAAATGAATTTTTGGGTCCTTTAAATGCATTTTAAATGGTGCAACTGAAACATAGCTTGAGGTTAATGTAAAAAAAAAAAAGAAGAAAACTGACGCCTGGACGCTGGTCTACGTACGTAATCAGTATTTCCATCTGCAGTGCAAGAGACAGGGCTCAAAGGGATGAGGGTGGCAGTCTTTTTCATATACAGTAAATGCAGTGTCATCCAAACATCAGCTTGTAGATGAGTAATACAATATTAACCACCTCTCAATGTTACTATAATATCTCCGTCTCAGAAAATGCAACGCAACCTTCAACTAATAAATGACACTTGGAATCAAATTGGAGGATCTTCGCAGCAGAAGCAGCAGCAGCAGCAGCAGCAGCTGGGTGATCTTGCTTAATAGTTAATATATTATTAGTTTCCCTGTATGTTATGTTGCTGTGATTTATGTTTTTTAGTAGTATTGCATCACTGCATCTCCCTTGCATTTCAGTATGGTTGTGTCTGTGTTTAATATTGGCAGAGATCTGTATGCCGTCACAAATGATGCTTGCTTAGTGTGTAGTCTTTCTCTATTAAAGTAGTTGTTTATAGACTTTAGGCTAGATATTTTATTAGAGTTTATATGGCACAAAAAAAAAAAATGTCTGTTTTGTTGTATTGTTTGGAAATTAGTATCTTGTGCAAAAATTGTGTCCATCCTGTAAAAGTAATGAAACCATTTTTCTGTCTAATATTTCTTATTTACCATCAGTTATAGTTACCATTTATTAGGAAAACATTTGCAATCAGCAGGTGGTGATAGTGAGGCTAGCTTCAGAACGGTTTCAGAAAGCTAGTTTGCTACAATATATTGTTTTAGCCTGTGGTGACATTAGATCTGAAAAGCATCATTTAAGCTGTCATGTTTACAGCAAGCATCCTCTCGGCCACTCCCATCAGCCAGGATCGGTCTGCATTGCATAGTGAAGCACAGAGACCTAATGGGGTTCTAAAATAAGGCCTATAATGGAAAGATTTTGGGGAATTGGGGGAAAATGAGGGACTGGGGAAGGCAAAATATAAGCAGATTAACCACTTAAGACCCGGACCAATACGCTGGTAAATGACCCAAGGTGTTTTTGCGATTCGGCACTGCGTCGCTTTAACAGACAATTGCGCGGTCGTGCGACGTGGCTCCCAAACAAAATTTGCGTCCTTTTCTTCCCACAAATAGAGCTTTCTTTTGGTGGTATTTGATCACCTCTGCGATTTTTATTTTTTGCGCTATATACAAAAATAGAGCGACATTTTTGAAAAAAAAAACACTATTTTTTACTTTTTGTTAAAAAAAAAATCAAATAAACTAAATTTTAGTCAAACATTTAGGCCAAAATTTATTTAGCCACATGTCTTTAGTAAAAAAAAAAAATCGCAATAAAAAAAAATAGCTACCTAGCGGGAACAGCGACACTAATACAGCGATCAGAAAAATGATCGCTTAGTGACGCTGGCAATAGGGAGTGAAAGGGTTAACTAGGGCGGTGATCAGGGGGTTAAAACTTTATTAGGGGGGGTGGGGGGGCTATCCTGAACCTAACACTAACTGTTTTTTACAGTGCCTGTCACACTGACACTAAATGCAGTGATTAAATCACTGCATTCAGTAACACTGTGACAGGGGGGTGGGGGGGGGGCGATCACAAGGGGTTAATATGCCTATGTGAGTGTGTGTCAGTGTTGTGTTGGTGCACACTTACTTGTGATGTCTTCTCTCATCAGCAGCGCTGGGAAACAGCGCTGCGATGAGAGAATACATCATTTCCTCCTTCCTGTGTAAACACAGGAGGAGGAAGTGACAGGCTGGGAGCGCGCTCCCATTGGCTGGGAGCGATCGCGGGGGGGGCGGAAAACACGGACATCCGCCCGCAGATCCTGGATCGCTCCCAGAGGTAGGGAGACCCCCGCACGCCGCGGAGGGGGTCCCGATGGGACCCCCGAACCGCACTCAGGCGGGGACGTAAATTTACGCCCTTGTGCCTGTACGAGCCATGTTGTGGCCGTATATGTGCGTGCGGGGGTCCTTAAGTGGTTAAACTTCAACTTTATTACATTTTCAATATTGGTGTTAGTCCTTAAATTTGACCTACTATCAGCCTCTTGCACTTTCTGTAGACCAATCAGCCATATCTTTATGATCACCCACCTAATATTGAATAGGTCACACTTTTTTCACCCTAAAACAGCCCTGACTGGTCGAGGCATTGACACCACTAGAACTCTGAAGGTATGCTTTGGTATCTGGCACTAAGCCATCAGTAGCAGGTCCTGCAAAGTAGGGACTCCATGGATCAGACTTGTTTTTCCAGCATGTGAGAAGATTAAAATGCTGGATAGTGTGAGATCTTCTGCCCCAGCCGGGGAGGGAAGCGGTTAACCTGGTTTCCTGTACTTTTTGCTGAGCTCTGCCTCTATCCCTGTGCTGAAAATAAAAGGGGGAGGACTGTGCCCCAACAGACAGTCTGCTGCATGGTGAAGAAGAAACACACAGGCCACAGCATGTAATCTCCAGCTGCTTACAGAAAGAAGAGGAGGGGGAGCATTTCCACCACGAAGAGCAAGCCTGCCTGCTGTCACAGTAAAGGTACCCCATGTGTAACGCAGTGACCTTGTTCACAATGCCTAACGTAGACCACAAGAACCCTCCTTATTGGAGGCCTCCTACAGAATGCATTACAGCAAGAAGAAACTCCCAGGAAACCCGGGGAAAATCAAGAGGGCAAAAAACGCACGTGCATGCAGAAACATACCCAGTCAAGTTTTTGTGGTATGACCTGTAAGCAAAGACTCCTCCAGAACATATTCAGAGTGCATTTTTGTGGTGTGAACCGGACTTCATGCATTTAAACATTGTTGGATTGCAGGCATAATTTGTTAAGAAAACATGCTTGTAATCCAAAGCACTTGTATATCAAAGCAAATTTCCCCATAAGAAATAATGGAAACTCAGATGATTTGTTCCACAACCATTTATTCAAAAGTCGTTCAGTTTAGAGGCCATATAAAAAGATTATAGCAATGTCATAGGTTGTGTAACCATAAAAATGTCCGTTCACAAATGGCAGCCTCCATAAGGGGATTAAAAGCAAAATTCAGCAGGAGCTACAGAGTATAAAAGAGAAGAGAGGCGCCTCTAAGTGTAGTAATATGGTTACATTTAATGAATGTACAACATTTAGCAACTCACATGGTTGATGATTAAAATACACATCTAAGTATGCAGGCATCTGGGGTAAAGCTGTCCACATAGACCATCCCCCACACTGCCGACTCTCACCACTGTCAGTCTGTAATGGTGACCAGTAAGACTACCCTGCAGTAAAGCAATCTGAAAGGGAGGCTTGAAGCGCTGGTGGAAGGGATGACGTCAATGGTGGTGTGGAGGATGGTCTATGTTGAGAGCTTTACCCCAGATGCCTGCGTACTTAGTGATTTTCTTTTAATCATCAATCATGTGAGTTGGTAAATGTAGTACCTTCATTAACCACTTGACCACTGGGCACTTAAACCCCCTTCCTAACCAGACCAATTTTCAGCTTTCGGTGCTCTCACAATTTGAATGACAATTACTCAGTCATACAACATTGTACCCATTTGAATTTTTTGTCCTTTTTTTCACACAAATAGAGCTTTCTTTTGGTGGTATTTGATCACTTCTGGGTTTTTTATTTTTTGCGCTATAAAAGAAAAACGACTGAAAATTCTGTAAAAAAAAATAAAAAAATCTTGTTTCTGTCATATTAGCGGGTTATTTCTCACACACAGCATATGCATAACACAAATAACACCCCAAAACACATTCTGCTATTCCTCCTGAGTATGGCGATACCCCATGTGTGGGACTTTTACACAGCGTGGCCACATACAGAGGCCCAACATGCAGGGAGCGCCACCAGGCGTTCTGGAACACCCAGACCAATTCTGACATTTCTCTCCTACATGGAAAAATCATCATTTATTTGCTAGAAAATTACATAAAACCCCAAATCATTATATATGCTTTTTTAGCAAAGACCCTACAGATTACAATGGCGGCGGTTACAACTTTTTATCTCGCATGGTATTTTCGTAGAATTGTTTTGAACGCGTGTTTTTAAAAAAAAACAGTTTTGAGCTAAAAAAAAACAGTAAAGTTAGCCCAATTTTTTTCATAATGTGAAAGATGAAGTTACCCTGAGTAAATAGATACCCAACATGTCACCCTTCAAAATTGTGCACAATGATGGAATGGCGCCAAACTTCGCTACTTAAAAATCCCCATAGGCGACGCTTTAATTACTTTTATTGGTTACATGTTTTTAGTTACAGAGGAGGTCTAGGGCCAAAATGATTGCTCTCGCTCTAACGTTCGCAGAGATACCTCACATGTGTAGCTTGAACACCGTTTTCATATGTGGGCGGGACTTACGTATGCGTTCGCTTATGCATGCGAGCACACGGGGACAGGGGTGCTTTAAAAAAATGGGTATTGCAGAGTATTTGGGTATTGCAGAGTATTTGGGTATTGCAGAGTATCGTGCAGGGTATTGGGGTATTGCAGAGTATTGGGGTATTGCAGTGTATTGGGGTATTGCAGAGTATTGCGCAGGGTATTGCAAAGTATCGTGCAGGGTATTGGGGTATTGGAGAGTATTGGGGTATTGCAGAGTATCGCGCAGTGTATTGGGGTACTGCAGGGTATTGGGGTACTGCAGGGTATTGGGGTACTGCAGGGTATCGCGCAGGGTATTGGGGTATTGCAGAGTATTGCGCAGGGTATTGCACAGTATTGGGGTACTGCAGAGTACTGGGGTACTGCAGGGTACTGGGGTACTGCAGAGTATTGGGGTACTGCAGAGTACTGGGGTATTGCAGAGTATTGGGGTACTGCAGGGTACTGGGGTACTGCAGGGTACTGGGGTACTGCAGGGTACTGCAGGGTATTGGGGTATTGCAGGGTACTGCAGGGTACTGGGGTATTGCAGAGTATTGGGGTACTGGGGTATTGCAGGGTACTGGGGTACTGCAGAGTACTGGGGTACTGCAGAGTATTGGGGTACTGCAGGGTACTGGGGTACTGCAGGGTACTGGGGTACTGCAGGGTACTGCAGGGTATTGGGGTATTGGGGTATTGCAGGGTACTGGGGTACTGCAGGGTACTGGGGTATTGCAGAGTATTGGGGTACTGGGGTATTGCAGGGTACTGGGGTACTGCAGAGTACTGGGGTACTGCAGGGTACTGCATGGTACTGGGGTATTGCAGGGTACTGGGGGATTGCAGAGTATTGGGGGATTGCAGGGTACTAGGGATTGCAGAGCTGGGATGGCTGGATCTGTGACTGCATTTGTCACAGATCCAGCCACAGCACAGCTGCTGACACCCCGCTCCCCCCCTCTCCTCGCACACTGTACCGAACGGTACAGAGAGGAGACGCAGGAGAGGGAGGAACCGGCGTCATCAAATGACGCCGGTTTGTTTACAAGTGATCGCACCGTCATTTGACGGCGCGATCACGTGGTAAACGGCCGCTATCAGCGGCAATTTACTGTGATCCGTAATGCGCCGGGTCGAGCACGGACACTTCCGCGAGCGCGTCCCAGGGGACGCGCAATCGTGGAAGTGAAGGACGACGTCCCAGGGACGTCGTCCCAAAATAACTCCGCCGCGCTGTAGCAGTATTTTTGCTATAGCGCGGTGGGAAAGAGGTTAAATGTAACCATATTGCTACACTTAGAGGAGCCTCTCTTCTCTTTTATACTCAGTTGTGACATGACGCTACTTGTATATCAAGACATCGCTTGTATATCAAGTCAAAATGTATTTAAAAATGTGCAAAACACTCTCAAACCAAGTTACTCTCAAACCAAGGTTTTACTGTAAACCACAGATGTTTCAATCTCTTTTTTATTCTCATTCAGATTGACCAGGGTCTACATGATTGTATATCCTGTCAAATATATTCATTATTTAGGTAGATCATTGATCCACACATACAGTCTACAGTTCCACCCTGGTTTCTGGTTGCCTTCCTGGTGGCCACTGATAGCACCACCGGGGGACCCTAGAAGAGGTGGAACGGGGTGACTCTGTGCAAAACGAACTTCAAAGTGGAGGCAAATATGACATTTTTTTTAACAAGGGTTTACAACACCTTCAAAGAAGAATTATATCAAAAAATTAGTTATTAGTTAAACCCACAAGTGCTTTTTTTAACCACAACTATTCCCATATACCAGCTATTGAAATTTACAAATGCAGCAATTTAGAAATTGAATGAAAGGTTAAGCACTGAGAAACACTTTTTATATAGAACTATATAGATCAGACCAAAATGTGGGACAAATGAGAAGTAAAGATGAGAGACAGTCCCTCGAAATTGGGGAAAATTGGGAGCTAAGGTCAGATATGGTATATGCAGAGTTACATTGATCCAAGCTGACAGCGTACACACTCTACAATCCCAGTTTCAGCACCTCCAAACACCACTCTGTTCATGGGAACTCATTCTTTGAGATCTGCTGAGAAACCAACACTTTTGAGAGTGCTGATCTCCTGCTGACTGGCAGTGTTGCCAACCTACCTTATGAAAATTTACTGGCACGACACCCGAAATTTACTGGCGCAGCCACGTTTTTACTGGCATTTCACAAAAGTTACTAAATTACATTTTTAGGTGCACATTTCACTATTTAGGCTACAAACAAGTACGCTAGGCAAATAGCAATGTGATTTAAGGTAGGTAACCGTTTGCCGACCGCCCGCCGTCATATTACTGCGGGACGTTGGCACTCCTGGGCGAGAGCGAGAGCCCGTAGCTATACGTCCGCTTTAAAGCGGCCGCTAGGGTACGATCGCTGTCGGGCACCTGCGATTGCTCGTTACAGAGCGGGGACCGGGAGCTATGTGTGTAAACACATAGCTCTCGTTCCTGTCAGCGGGGGAAACGTTGATTTTCTGTTTATACAATGTATGAACAGAAGATCAGTGATTTCCCCTAGTAAGGCCACCCCCCCATGCAGTTAGAACACACCCATGAACACACTTAACCCCTTCCCTGCCCCCTAGTGTTAACCCCTTCACTGCCAATGGCATTTTTATAGGAATACAATGCATTTTTATAGCATTGATCGCTATAAAAATGCCAATGGCCCCAAAAATGTGTCAAAAGTGTCCGAAGTGCCCGCCATAATGTCGCAGTACTGAAAAAAAATGCTGATCGCCGTCATTACTAGTAAAAAAAAATATGAATAAAAATGCCCTATTTTGTAAACGCTATAACTTTTGCGCAAACCAATCAATAAGCGCTTATTGCGATTTTTTTTAACAGAAAAATATGTAGAAGAATACGTATCGGCCTAAACTGAGGAAAAAAATGTTTTTTTATATATTTTTTGGGGATATTTATTATAGCAAAAAGTAAACAATATTGCATTTTTTTCAAAATTGTCGCTCTATTTTTGTTTATAGCGCAAAAAATAAAAACCGCAGAGATGATTAAATACCACCAAAAGAAAGCTCTATTTGTGGGAAAAAAGGACGCCAATTTTGTTTGGGAGCCACGTCGCACGACCGCGCAATTGTCAGTTAAAGCGACGCAGTGCCGAATCACAAAAAGTGCTCTGGTCATTGGACAGCAATATGGTCCGGGGCTAAAGTGGTTAAGGTAAAAAAACATATTTTTGTTATTTTCGATATAATAAGGGCAAATTATTTAGTCACATCACCCCCTGCCTCCACCCCCCTCTGCCACCAACACCCCCTGCCTCCACCCCCCTCTGCCATCAACACCCCCTGCCTTCACCACCCTCTGCTGTGCCACAATCTCCCCCTGCCTCCAATCTCCCCCTGCCTCCATTCACCCCCTGCCTCTATCCCCCTCTGTGGTGCCACCAACAAGCCCTATCTCCATCCCCCACCCTCTGCTGTGCCACTAACATCCCCTGCCTCCAATCACCCCCTGCCACTAACACCCCCTGCCTCCATTGCCCCTGCCTCCATCCCCCTCTGCGGTGCCACTGCAGCCACCATCCCCCCCTGCCTTCAATCACTCCCTGCCTCCAATTTCCAAGCCGAACCGATCTCGGCTATTTTTACTGGCACATTCCCGCACCCACAGACATTTACAAACGGGGAAAACATGCAGTTATTACGAACTGTCCGTAAAAATACAGACGGTTGGCAACACTGCTGACTGGTTGTCCTATAGTAGTAGTAGTAGCCACACTCCACTCCTAGCTCTTCTTACCATATTTACTGTATTAATAGTCAATAAGCTAACTGATTATAACAGTGTCTCCCCCGAGAACCAACCTTCCTTGATGCGTTTCACCACTCCCAGCACACAAAGTCACACTAAAGTTACGATATAGCACAATACAGTATGAATAAATTAGGAGCAAAATTAAGTCACCAGAAATACTAGAATTAAATGCAGACATTTCCAACAAGGGTCTTTACTTCAACACTGCACAGTTTTTCAATGTATTCATTAAAAGACACATTTACAGAAATTGAGCTGATTTCCAAAATCCCGTGACACAAATATACCTATGATTTGTTTTTCACTGCAATAACACTAGTATTGGGAGCTGCTGATAAAAACAGGTGTTTCCTTGTGGATAATGACCCAGTTCTTGTATTTAGACTCTTATCAGAGTATGTATATGCAACAAAACTGGTCTGGACATAAAGACTTCCTCATTTCGGACAAATACAATGTAGTTGCTATGGAGCATAATACACTAATACATGAAAAAAAGCCAAAAACGACATATTTTGTTGTACTGCCAAATCTGTATCACTCTAATTTAAAGAAATTGTAAAAGATCACCTTGTAAAACAACCCATCCAGTTTAAATCTGAAATGAAACACATTTGTGTAGAGCAGGGGTGGGAAACCTACGGCCCGCGGGCTGCATGCAGCCCGTGAAATCATTCTTGAAGCCCCCCCCCGTGCCGCTGAGTGTGTGCCCCTAATCCTGCCGAGCAGGAAACATTTTTTTTTAGCCCTTCCGCCTGGTTGGCTGGTGAAACTGTCTGTCTCTCTCGATGTGGGAGTGGCAGGGCACACCACCCAACCAGGCGGAAGGGCTGAAAAAAAACAGATAACGGCAGCGATTGGCGGGCGGTGGAGTGGGAGGCGCTGTGCCTCTGTGCTGACGTGTGCACGTGTTTACAGCGCGGTGGTGGCGCGCCAAGTTTAATTTTCTCAATCTCCAGCTGCAAGGTAAGCAAACACTCTCCTGTACTGCAGGGGAGAGAGAGACATTGAGCAGCGCTGAGTAGAGAGCTGCTGAAGCTAACATAAGTAAACCAGCAGGTGATTGCCCTCTGTTCAGCGCTGCTCACTGTCTCTCCATCTGCATGATTAATGCAGGAAAGGACAGAGCTGGGGGGTGTCTGTGTAAATCTAAAGGGGTCTAGTGGTGCAGAGTGTTGCTGTGTAATGTAAAAGGGGTCCAGAGTGCTGTGTAATATAAAAGGGGTCCAGAGATGCGGTGCTGTGTAATGTAAAAGGGGTCCAGAGATGCCGTGCTGTGTAATGTAAAAGGGGTCCAGAGATGCGGTGCTGTGTAATGTAAAAGGGGTCCAGAGGTGCGGTGCTGTGCTAATTTTTAAGTTGATCATTTTGTATGGCCCCCGAATTACAAAAATCCAAATGGCCCTTGGCAGAAAAAAGGTTCCCCGCCCCTGGTGTAGAGATATAGAAAAGAAGCATTATAAATACCTTTTTTTTTTTCATTTTTTCCCCTTGTTAAAAGTAATCTTATTCCCTCAGTTCCCTCTGTTCTCAGCTGCATAATAGCTGGGGGGAGGAGAAGCAACAGCACACTGCTGAATCTTGTGGCAGAGGATTCAGGACCAAAGTGTCTCCTCATAAAGGAAGGTCTGTGGCAGAGACTGTACTTTACTTTGTGCGCCATCCTGGCTGCTAGGCAGTTGAGAGGGACCTATCCGGGTGAGCAATACCCACTCTGGCTAGAGTGGCTACGAGAACTGTTTGCTGGATGCAGGAGTGTTTCCCTATTTGTGATTATGAACTTGAACCCATCTACCCTTCCACCCTTCACCCTTCCTTTCTAAAGTTCTGCAAAATAAATCAAAGAAAAAGAAGTGCATTGTGTGGACATTCTTCAGGGTCTCTTTTCACCATGGACAGCGAGAACATAGAAGTTGTGATATATGTCTCGGGGAGAAAAAAAAGTGGAAAAAGAGGACAGGGCGTGAAAGGGGGGGAGAAGATTGGGGTGCTCCACCCCCTACAGACAACATATAACATTTAATCATATACATACTCTTAAAAATGTTGTGGCTCATCCCCTATCTATCTACTTGTCATCAGGTATCTCTTTTGGAGGCCTGAGAACATGCAACATTTATTCCTCTTCTCCTCCCTCTTCCTTCTTCTCCTTCTTATTTGGTTAGAGGATGGGATCATGTCTTTAGTATCTATGGGCCAGATTCAGGTAGAGTTAGGCTGGCGGATCAATGGATCCGCCAGCCTAACTGTCACTTTAAGCCGGCGTTTTTGTTTTCTGTAACCAGAAAACAAGAAACGCCGGGTTGGAGTTCCGATGCGATCGGCGCAATTGAATTTCGCCATCGCATCGTTACTTCAACTTAAAAATGGCGCCGGGGGCGTTCCCGCCGATTTACGCTCAAAAAATATGTTAATGAGCGGGAATCGGCAATTCACGATCTTTTTCAGGCGCGACGCAGTGACTTTACGACGTTTCCGGAAGCGATACGCGGCGTATAGATAAAGCAGCCCCCTAGTGGAGTATCCTATGTTAAGTATAGGCGTCGTCATCGCGTCGGAAAAAAAACAAATCGCTTCGCTTGCGTAAAACATTCATGAATGGGAATGTGACGTCATTGACGTTCACTGACAGAATTTGGAGCATGCGCACTGGGATGCATTGACACTCGACGCATGCGCAGTACGTTCGCCGCGGGATCGCGCTTAGTTTGAATACTACACGCCCCGTACCCGCCCAATTTGAATTCCGCTGGCTCATTTGCAATGCTCTGCCGCAACTTTAGGAGCAAGTGCTTCATGAATAACAGCACTTGCTCCTAAAATTTCGGCAGAGTAACGTAAATGAGAAGCGTTACTCCAGATCAAAGATGCTCTGATCTACCTGAATCTGGCCCTATATGTTTTAACCCCTTTCTATCTCAGGTGCATACTGTTTCCATCCTGCCCATATTTTTCTAAATGCCTCCTGTTGGTTTCTAATCTCATACACCCATTTTTCTGCTTCCATTGTTGCCTCTACTTTCCTTTTCCATTCCTCAAGAGTGGGGCATGTTGCCTGTTTCCAATACCTAGGTACTAACTTCTTGTCTGCATTTAATAGATGTGGTGTAACACTTTTCTTATAAGCTTTTAATGATCCTGTAGTTCCGTGAAACAAAAGATGCAGGGGTGTTGGCTTTATAAGTATACTAGATATTTTATGTATCCATGGGACTACTTCTTCCCAGAATCCTCTTATCTTTGGGCAAGACCACAAAATGTGAATAAAGGAGCCCCTTTATGTGAATAAAGGAGCCCCTATTTTTTCTTCCCCTCCAGCAGCGATCATCTGCTGCTGTATATCTGTGCTAAATGCATCAGGGTTTGGTATTATCTACTCATAAACTTATATAGCATTTCTTGGGTAGCTGAGCTACTGGAAGTTACATTTTTTTTTTTTGCTCTGAAGTGAATGTATATTCCAGTTCTTTTTCCCATTCTTTAATAAAGTATGGGGTTGTGGTGTTCTGTCCACTAAGGACCAGTTTATACATTTGGCATAGTAGATGGTTAGGCTTTGACATCTTCAGACACATAGGCCCGGATTCACATACCTCAGCGCATATATATGCCGGCTTAGCGTATCTTCTGGCGCAGAGAGGGAAGCATGGAATTCACAAAGCAAATGCTCCCAACGTTGCGCCGGCGTAGCGTATAGTAGTAGGCATAAGGCAACGTAGGTCAAAGTAGGTGGAAGTGAGCTGGAAGTGGGCGTGATACATTTAAATGAAGCGTGACCCCATGCAAATGATGGGCTGAGCTTCAGACAAGTACTTAAAATGAACTGCGCATGCATCGTACCTTGGACGCATCCCAGTGCGCATGCTAACATTCACGTCGAAACAGCTGGCTAAGATACGTCGAATCACTGCTTATGACGTGAACGTAACCTACGCCCAGCCCTATTCACATACTACGTAAACTACGTAAAATTTGACGGCGTTCGTTCCCTGGTCCATACCTTTGCATGAGTTGCGCCTCCATTATGGTGAATAACTTTACGCCGGACGTAAACCTTACGCAAATCGCTTAAAACATGCCATGGGCGTATCTGGAGATAGTCTCTAGTCTCAAATGTAGTTAGGGAGTTTACTGTTCTCATCTGGGGTTCTAATTTATTGAAAAAATCCTCATTTGATAATATCTCCATCCTGCATTGCCATATCCCATTGTGACATTACTAGTTCAGACTGGGACATTAGCATACCTTGAGCACATTGGCCCAGATTCACAGAGAGATGGGCGCACATTACGCCGCCGTAGTGCAAACACCGTACGCCACGCCAACGTAGCGCAGAGAGGCAAGCATAGAATTCAGCAAGCCAGTTCTCCCAATGCTGCGCCAGCGTGGCGTGGATTTCGAAAGCGCAGGCCGACGTAGGTGGAAGTGGGCGTGACCCCATGCAAATGATGGTCCGAGCATGGTGCAGTGTCTTACGCCCGGAGTATCACAAACTGCTCATGCGCCGTGACGTTGCCGTGACGTGGACGCATGCACAGCACCCTTATGCGCCTGCTCACAACCACGCCGGCACAACTGCCTAAGCTACGCCAGATCACCACGTACGCTGTGAACTTAACGTACGCCCAGCCAGACACGTCCAACGTACAATACGCCGGCTTGTGTTCCCTGGTGCATACCTTTGCATGTCTGTTGCAGGGTTGCACCTCATCTATGAGGAATAACTTTACGCCGGACGTACAACTTACGCGCACCTCGCGTAGCATGTGTCGGGCGCACTCACGTTCGTGAATCGCCGTATTTCCCTCATTTGCATGTTTGAATGCCTAGTCAATGGGAGCAGCAACATGCGTCCAGCCCATATGTGCGCCCACGCTACGCCGGCGTGAGCAAGCTACGTCGGCGTAGGGTGGCCAGTTTTTAGGCGTATGTTGGTTTGTGGGTCTGGCGCACACATACGCCGGCGCACATTTGCACTTACGTCGGCGTAATGTGCTATATGTTGGCGTAAGTGCTTTGTGAATCTGGACCAAGGTGTTACCTTCTGTTTCCCATGGGCCCAACGCTCCCCTTTCCTCACCCAGGGGGAACCATGGATAACCTCCTAATAGGGCCAATAGGGATGTTCTGGGTGCATATTTACCAGTTTTATTTGTTCTATCCTACGCTGCCAGTGTGTTTAATGTTAGAGGTTATGTCCATTTTAACAGTCCCTGGCCTTGGTTGGTATCCATGGTGCTCCCGCTAAATTCCTACTGGCCATACTTTCCTCTGTCAAGACCCAAGCTGTCAGGTACCTGGTAGGAGTCTGATGTGAAGAGGTCGGCCTCCCTTGTATCTCCAACCCAGAACCCCTCTGAGGGTGAGAACAGATGGCGTTCAGGTAGGAGGAACACGAGTGCCTGAGGATGTTTGCTTGAAGTGCCGTCGGGTGCAGGAAAGGCAGAAGACCCTAGTTGAGCAGCAGGCACTGGGCTAGGTGGTGTAGAGCGAAGAGCCCGGATAAAGGGTAATTCCAACCCCTAGCAAGTCATGGTGACATGTAGCAGGAGCCTTTGGATGCAGAGGTCAAGGATGGCCGGGTCGATAGCAGGCAGGCAGCGGAGTACAAGAGCAAGGTCAAAGGTCACAAGCCAAGTCGTTTAACAGGAATCTAGGTGATGGATACGGGTGTCAGGAAATCAGGAACTGCTGAAGACCGGTCAGCACCGCCTGGTCCTCAGAGCGCTCTTTAAATAGGCTAGGAAGGATCAGGGACGCCCCCTGCGTGTGCGCGCCATTGTGGCTGGTGGATTCTCTGCGTCTGCACGCGTCAACGGCATGACACCAATTTAGGATGCGTACTAGAGACATTGCTCTGTAATACAGGGCTATGTTCGGAAGCCCCATTCCCCCTCCTTTCTATTCCTACGCAGCATATCATATGCTATTCTGGCATTTCCATCCTTTCATACAATAGATATAAATGCCCTGCATATTTTTCTAAAGAAAGTTTGGGGCAGTGCAATAGGTACAGTATTCAAAATATATATTAGTCTAGGTATTACATTCATTTTGAGAGAGGTTACTCCTGCCCAACCAAGTTAATGTATGGCCTCTCCATCTATGCAAGTTCTCTATAATCTCCGTAAGCAGAGAGCCATAGTTGCATTCATAGAAAAGTTTAGCATCTGCCGTAATATGTACTCCTAGGTAATATAATGAATCCCTGTTCCATATGCAGGGGTAGTGTTTGGCCAGTGGCCATGGTACATGGCTAGATAATATTACGAATTTCTCTAAATGTATTTTGAAGTTAGATAGATTCCCATACCTCTTTACTTCCTGCATTAATGCTGGTATTGATTCCTGTGTTTTGAAAGGTAAAATAATAGGTCATCCACATATACTGATACTTTATGCTCTCTAATACCAATTCCCATCACTGTTTTTCCCTTATTTTCCCTTACTCTACATAAGAATGGTTCCAGGGTAAGGGCAAATACTATTGGGGATAGGGGGCAATCCTGTAGGGTGCCATTGCATATATCCAAGCAACCTGACAGGGTTCCATTTACTTTTACCCTTGCTCTCTGTCCCACATATAATGCTGATATTCAGCCCATCATCAGCTCCCCCAGGCCTATTCCTTTAAGTACCTCCATCATATAGACCCAATTCACTCTTTTAAATGCCTTTTCGGCATCCATTGATAGCATTACTTTTGGTGTTTTATTGGGTCCATTCTGCATCCAATGGAGTAAATGAAGGGCCCGGATAGTGTTATCTTTGGTTACCAGGCCCATCATAAAGCCTGTTTGGTCGAGATGGATTAATTGCATTACCTTATGCTGTAATCTAGTTGCTAATATCTTTGCTAGTAGTTTGGTGTCTGTATTAAGAAGGGTGATGGGTCTATAATTTGCGCAATATTGTGGGTCTTTCCCAGGTTTTGGTATAACTGTCACATATACCCAGAGTGCTTCAGGGGGTAGGGGGTTCATAGCTCTGATTTTGTTGAAATAATTACATAATGGTACAGCCAAAGTGTTAATGAATTTCTTTTAATATGCATTTGTTAGACCGTCCGGTCCCGGTCTTTTTCCCATTGGTAATTTTGCAATTACTTTTTTAATTTACTCTATGGCAGGGATCTTCAAACTACGGCCCTCCAGCTGTTGCGGAACTACACATCCCATGAGAGATGACTAGGCATGATGTGAATTGTAGTTCCTGAACAACAGGAGGGCCATAGTTTTTAGACCCTTGCTCTGTGGTGATTGGTTCCTCCAGTTTTTCAGCCACCTCAGGAGAGAGGGGTGCTAGTGCTGACTCCCTAATACAGTATAATCTCTTATTTCTTCTACTTGTCCCTCTTTTTCCACTCTTGGCCGGGTTAATTGAATATCATATAGGCTATTATAGAAGCAATGGAATTCCAAAGCTATGGATTTTGTATCCATTACCTGTTTGTTATTCACTCATAGATTATGGACATGGGAAGAGTCTTCTTGCTTTTTTAATTAATCTTCCCATGCTGAAGCTTTTTTATTCCCATTCATTCTATGCACGAAGGTAAAAAAAAAACTGCATTTTAATAAATATGTTAATGAAAAAAAAAACCCTCCCCCCAATGCTTACTTGAATCCCATCCATATCCAGAGATGTGCATGAGATCCAAGGCTCTCCCGGGTCTCTCACTCCTGATTGGCTGAGATGTAGCAGCAGGAGCAACTGGCTCCCGCTGCTGTCAATCACAGCCAGTGAGGAGGGAGAGGGGGCATGGTTGACCCACGCTCTCTGTGTCTTATGGACGCAGAGAGCTGGCTCAGAAACAAGCACGCATGAGTGCCCCCACAGCAAGCGACTTGCTATGGGGGCACTCGGCAAGGGGGAGGGCAGAGCGTCAGTGGGGGACCAGAAAAAAAGAGGATTGGGGCTGCTCTGTGCAAAACCAACTGCACAGATCAGGTAGGTATAACATGTTTTTTTTTTTTTTTTTATAAAAGTTTCCTTTACAATTGCTTTAAGTCAATCTGTTGTTTGTCCTGCATTTTTAAAGAACAGGTTTACTTTAAACACTTGTTAAATGTTATGCCAAGCACTCTATTAATGTTTTATTTGCTTAGAGAATAAGAGCAGATTGGTTACAGTCACGAGTTCCACCATCGATTAGTTTAAATTGAATATTCCCGACATGTTTGGTAAAAGCATTCATCATTCTTTCCTTGTTTTGTTCTTTTGGAAGAAAGTGTTTTGACATGAGCAATCTCAGTGAAGAATAGAAGGGTTATGCTGTGTAATTTACTTCTCACTGTATTATATTATACGACATGGAATGTGTGCAGTGATTTATTTCTGCAGTTGAATATACATTTCATTGAATATGTACATTGTAAATGAATAGGGCAATTGCTAAAATATCTCAATAAAATTATCTTTTGTTAAAAAAAAACCTGTTTTTTAAAGTGGCTAATTACTACTGTAGATTATGTAAATATGGACCCAATCTGCCCATGCTCCTGGGTTGAGATGAAAATTAGTCACAGGGTAGACAAAAGTGGGGTGTGTTTGTTAAGACAAACTGAGGACTTGGCTAAAGAGATAGGCTTGTATCTGTAAGGTTACATTCACACCTAAGCAACACATTTTCAAGTGCTGCTGTTTGAGCAAAAAATGTGCAACAAAATACTTAAAGGGACACTAAAGTCAGGGCTTTTAAAAAAAAAAAATAACAAACATGTTATACTTACCTCCACTGTGCAGTTCGTTTTGCACAGAGTGGCCCGGAAAGCTGTCTTCTGGGGTCCCTCGGCGGCTGTCTGGGCTCCTCCTTGCAAAAGCTTTCCATCTTCATGCGAGGGCGCTCGCACGGTAGAAAGCTTTTACGAGCGCGCTCCCGTGATACAGCGGCGGCCATAGCCGCCGACTGTATCACTCGGCTCCGCCCCCCGGCGCGCCGCGTCATCCGCTCTGATTGACAGCAGCTCTAGCCAATGGCTGCGCTGCTATCAATCCGCCCAGCCTAGCCAATCAACGGCCAGGCTGGGAACCGAAGAGGATGACGTGGACGCGCCCGGGAGATTCGAACGGTCAGGTTAGTACAACGGGGGCTCGGGGGGGGGGGGCGGTGCTGTGAGATGTTTTTTTAGGATGCATTAAGGTAAAAAAACTTGTACCTTTACAACCCCTTTAAAGAAAAATGCTTGAAAAAAGCTCATGTCACGCTTTTTAGGTTCCATTTCCAATGAAGTCTATAGGGACAAAAATGTTCAGTTCTGCCTGTTCTTTAGTGCGACGAGCATCATGATTGATGATGGCTCTACTTGAGGGGACATTTTTTTTTTTTTTTTTTTATATAAAATAATTGTAAGCAAAATTGTGTTGTGTGTTTATTCCCTTTTTACACTTTTTTGGTGAATGAGTAGGTGTACTATGTATCCTATACTCATTCAGATGGGGGAGGCAGTATCTGGGGGGCCAACTTGTTAAAAGGGGCTTCCAGATTTTGATAGACCCCCACAACCACAGCCTAGGGTTGTAGGGAAGAGGCCCTTGTCCCCATCAGCATGGGAATAATGGGCTTTGAGGACATGTGGCCTTGTATGGTTCAGGAGGGGAGGACCGCTCGCTCCCCCACTTTCCTGGCCTGCTCGGATAAGGGTCTAGTATGTATTTTTGGGGGACCCCACGCCATCATTTTTTTTAATTTTAGCATACCCCTTTAGCATTCCCCTTAAAAATCCACACCAGACCCAAAGGGCCTGGTATGGAATGGAGGGACCCCCAAATGTGTTTTTTTCCGAATTTCATATTGCCAGCAATCTTTTGTTAACATTTCAGCTCTCAGCGGGGAAGCCTGCTCACAGCCGATGAGTCATCGGTTGTTAAGGACGCGGCAGCTGACTTCCTAGCCTCAGCTATTTTTCACACAGAATTCAAATTGGTCGATCATTTTTCGACCAATCTGAATTCCAATCATTCCAAAAATGTGGAATTAGTTAGAAAACAAATAAAGGAAATACAATTAAAAGAATTTCAGTGAAATATTTACTTTACTTTACTATTTCATTCTGAGATTCTGATACATCCGAATCTCCGAACAACCAAAAATTTGTCATAATTTACATTCGGATCAAAGCGAATTGCATGTGTCTAGTGAGAATCTAGCACCAGCATGAATTAAAATAATGTGGGTAGCCCAAAAAACGAATCAGCAATTATCTATCTACAAGGGTACTGCTCTTGGACTAGAGTGGGTGCTCTCTAGAATCACTGAAAAGCAAAAGGAAAGACAATAGCACAAAACCCCACAGTATGTAGAAAGCATTTATTAAATAGATACAATTTCACTCATAAAGATGGTTAGGCATAACAGTCTGGGTCGCCGGGAAGCTAGGAGTGATGAAGTGTGAACCAGGACCCCTGACTTGGCCACCAGCACACTTGTGAGGGAATAAAGCTGCTGTCAGTGAAGGAACACTGCCACCGATGCACAGCCCCAGCCTATTGTACCCAATGTTAACATGGGCAGTAGGGTACATGAATGGAATGTATTTTTAAGCTTCAAGCTTTTTCCTCAGCTTCTGGAGACCCTCCCTAGCTTGCAGAATGCATGCCAACCCCAGCACTCATGAGCACTGCCCATATTCTAGATGGCTGCCAGGGGTCACTCAGGGCTGTGGTGTCCAATTTGATACCAGTCCACAGTCCATATTTCCATCACACACATTCTTGGAATCTTTATTCTACTGGGTGCTGTAGCGACCGCCTGCTGGATACTGGAACCTATGCAACATGTAGATATTTGCCAGCACACCAAGGATCATCAGTTTCATCCAAGCGCTTTTTTTTTTTTATCAAGAACGATCACATCACAAAACAGTGTAGTGCTACTTTCTTGAATAAAAAAACATTTGAACGAAATTATATGATCCTTGGTGTGCTGGCAAATATCTACATATTCATTCAGATAATAGTTCCCCTGATGACACCTATGGAATCGTCAGAGGAACAATGTTCCTTTCAGCCTCAACTTCCCCCTGCACACAGTGCCCCCTACAGCCGGGAGGATATATTACACTTGCCTACACTCCCAATCCCACCCCATCCCTTTAACAGATGCAGTCCTCCGCATCGAAAGCATGGAAACACAGCATAGAAGTTTACATAAGACACATAATACAAGTTAAATAATATGACAAATTAACTTTACACAATGTAATCAGAGTAGTTGACAGGTACTGTTCTCAGGTGGATTAGATCATCATCTTCTAGTTCTGCATCTCAACAGCTCAGAGGCCTTGGGTGTTGGAGGTTATAATTGTTAGACATGACACCCTCACCTGGGACAGTGTCCTCAATAGTGTTCAGCGTTAACAAAGACTTTTACCTGATACAGGAGCGGATGTCGATTCTTCTGTGCCCAGTCTTGCCACGAAAAGTTAATCCAGCTCTAAGCAATATTCTTGTCTTTTTTTTAGTAAGATAAAAAAACAACACACATATAAGTTTGTGTTGCCACATCTCCAACTGCTGTGACTGACATCTCATTTCTTCATCTCATGAATGAGCAGAGAGCAGAGTGTGTGTTACGATTCCAGCTTCATAACCCTCCTCCTTTATTCTCCAGCTCTCCCGAAATTGGCTGCTCCACACCTCAGCATGATTGGGCATGCTGAAGTCATGTGGTGCCTTTCCTGAGTTTTGACTGGATGTTACTCATCATGGGGCATGATCAGTGTGATTGAGGAGTAGGAGAGTGTAGAGGTGGACGGGGAGTCTTGTGACATCACAACTCGTCCCATCGAGATCCGGCAAAGAGACTCACCCACTGATTCTAGAGTTCTGCGTGTCTCCTACTGCTGAAGGGGTGACATTTGCAAGGTAGGGATACATGCAGGAGGTTTAATAATGTGCCATTAGTTTAAACTGGGTGAGTGGTGGGTTAACATCCACTTTTAAGACTCCCAGGCATCGCTTCATCAGTCTTTGTAAGGTAAAAAATAAATAAAAATCAAGTCTTTGTGAAGACGAAACGTTGGGAGGAGACGTTCCCACGTCACCGCATCCATTCGGAAGGACGCACGCGTACCACTAAGCCGGCCGGCACTTTTGTTTTAAAGCTCCACACATTTGCATCTGTTGTAAGTGCATTTTACCTTTTTCCTTTAATAAATACCATCGGGTTTTATACTATGTGAGTTCTTATGTCATTACATGGTATCATCATAACACTGCCATCTGCTGATGTCCCTACAGCTGTTGAACCACTATCCCTTCTTTTAAGTGTCTACATCTACCCTGCGGGGTCCATTTCTGGTAAGGGTCAGTGTGTATAGTGGTGGTGGGTTTGCACTATCCCCTCCCCCGTTTGCATGACTGCCTTACACAGGTGATGATTGAATAGTTGTCCATACGGTTTCACACTATGCAAGTCTCTCTGTTTCTGTTTTTTTTTGGTGCTGAGACTCTACATTTCAAACCTGTGAAAGCCCATGTGTGATCGACATTCCGGAGACAGATGCACCTGTACCTGCTTGAGATTTTTTCTCCCTGTTTACGCATATATCAAAAGTGTGGAAAGGGTACATTCATTTTCACCTGAAGAATAAACTGCACAGATCCACCTAAATAGACTACAAGTCAGCTTCTCTATGACTATTAGGTGGACTTCTTATTTTATTTTGATACACTTTGATATATTTTTTCAATTTATTTTGGAAAATTTTTATTTTTTTGAGACTTCATTTGTCCAACACTATTCACTGAATTTCACTTAGGTTTGTGTGTTTTTTTTACTTGATCACAGTTACCTAGCATCAGCAAGTTTTTAGTGATTATTAGGTGGATTTTACATACAGGTTCATGCTTGTGTGTCATTGTTATTAATTTACTTTTCTTGATCGTACATCACGGGACACAGAGCGCATAGTCATTACATATGGGTTATATGGGTACCTTCAGGTGTGGACACTGGTGTAATCAACTTCACAGGAAGTTCCTCCCTATATAACCCCCTCCCACTGAGAGTGCTTTAGTTTTTTCGCCAGTGTCTTAGGTGTTGGTCACGTCTAGCTGTCCCTCGGAGGTCTCGGGACCCAGGATAGCTAGCCGGATCCGTCCGAAGTGCTTCAGAGCCAAGATGTACGGTACCCGGGCCCTGCTGGAGTGGGGTTTTGCCTATAATGCCTCTCCTTGGAGGGCTGGATTCTGGGCTCCAGTGCCTTAGTCTCTTCCAAGAACTAAACGCTACTGATGCCAGGATGCTATATAGGTCCAGGGGTGTGGGTTCCTTAACACAGGACCCCGGTCCCTGAAGGTCCAAGACAATACCCACGGAGATGGGGGAAGGCTGGGCCTCTTGCATTTTGCAATACCCTGCGGCGTGGAGCAGGTAAGAGGGAACCTGCGGGACTTGGTTCGACAGTAGGTATCCCCCTGGGGGTTCTGGGTTGGCTAACAGTATGCTGGGGCATCAGCCACTATCTCCACTATGTCTGTTGAGGCAGGATGGGATTCTAATGTTTACCCAGATAATATGTAAATATATGTATACTTGTGTAAGTTATATATTTTCTACTCACCCCAGGTCTGCCTGTTAACACTGATACTGCAACCCCACATGTTTTAAAGAGGAAATTGCTGGTAAAAAACTCCTGTTTCTTAGGAAGCCCATGGGGACAGCTTCCTCGCTGTGTGTGCACTACAATAAGATTAGTGCTTACCTGGTGTCTGTTGGTGCTGCATAACGCTGGTCCATGTTGTTCCTCTGCTCTGCTACCTCCATGTGGTTTCAGCGTGGTGCGCGCGATCGTGCGCGCGATTGTGCGCGCGATTGTGCGCGCGTGTGTATGCGCGTGTGTGCGCGCGCATACGCGCGCGCGTGCACGCCGCCTTTTATAGCGTCGGCGTGCGTCGGGGGGGGCGGGCCAGCAGCGTCAGGGTCTGTATAAAGGAAAAACTTTTCTCTGGCTGGTCTTTCCCTCCTGGAGGCAGAGGAAGAAAGGATACAGAGCGTGCAGCTGGGTCTTTTGGCCACACAGGGACACCTAGTGGCGGTTTTGTGGATCTTCAGGTCTAGGACTTAGGTCCACTATTGACCAGAAAAAAAAAAAAAAAAAAAAAGTTTTTTTTTTGCTTAAAGGGACTCAGCCTTAGATCCAGCAGTATCTGAGTCTACCTTGGACTCCGGCTAACGGGCATTGGTGTGTCAATACTCACAGGTTTCCTCGGTATTGCCACCTCCCAGGCGGGTAAAAAAAAAAAGAGAAATATAAAAGAAAAAGAGAGAAATTAGTTCTTTTTTCATTTTTCTCATACCTGCCCTCATATTGGTTACTCCTAGCTGCAACAGTCAGGTGTTGGCTATAGGGGTGACCCAAGGTTGTACAATGGCTCCAAAGGGATCTGGACCAGCCAAGGCTGCTAAAGGTGCCAAAAAGCAAAAGGGGTCTCCATCGGGGTCAGAGGATTTGGGCCAGGCTTCTACGGCCCCACCCTCGCCAGTCAAGACACCGAGTGGCATAGTACAAGAGCCATTGGGGGTGCTGGGGGCAGAGGCGGCCCCCGATCCACCCATTCCCGTTTACGTGACGGAAGAAATGCTAGCAGCCACCATGTGTGGGCTAGAGAAAAGGTTAACTGCGTTGCTTTCCCGTCCTTGCCCAAGTAGCAAGCGGGCTAGATCCCCCTCACCCAGTGTGGGGTTTTCAGATGCGGAGGTCTCCTCTTCAGAGGAACGGGACCCACAAGGGGATCAGGCAGACCCAAGTCCCGACGGTTCAGACAGGGAAAATTCCACTATAGATGAATATTTTTCGGCCTCTCAAGCGGAGGGCCTGTGGATCCAGTCTTTGACAGATATGGTTCGCACTGCCTTTAAACTTCCAGTGCCAGAACTAGTAGCCCCGGAGGTATCCTCATTGGGGTCTTTAAAGGCTCCATTAACTGGTGCATCTTTTCCAATGCACCCCCTTCTGCGGAACGTGATTTACCAGGATTGGGCTCGACCTGATAGAATCTTTGTCCCTCCTAAAAGATTCTCTATTCTCTACCCTATGGAAGAGGAATATGTAAAGAAATGGGCTCTCCCTACAGTGGACGCAGCCATTTCCTGCGTGAATAAATCCCTGACTTGTCCGGTTGAAAATGTCCATATGTTCAAGGATCCGGTCGACAAGAAATTCGAGACCCTACTGAAAGCAGCTTTCACCTCAGTAGGTGCCATGGTTCAGCCAGCAGTAGCAGCCATTGGTGTTTGTCAGGCCCTGAAGGATCAGGCAAAACATATATTAAAGGACATGCCGGCTCAGCATACTCATGAATTAGCAGAATTCCCTAGGGCTCTCTGCTTTGCAGTAGATGCTATTAAGGACTCCATCCAACAGGCATCCCGTGCATCTCTACTGATGGTTCACATGCGTCGTCTTTTGTGGCTAAAGAACTGGTCAGCAGAGGCACCCTGCAAAAAGCTTTTAGCAGGGTTTCCCTTTCATGGGGGAAGACTATTCGGGGAAGACCTAGATAAATATATCCACACCATATCAAGTGGAAAAAGTACTTCCTTACCGGTCAAGAAAAGACCGCGTGGGCCCACGTTTAAACGACAGGCCATTGCAGGCTCGGCCCCTTCGACTTCCCGTCAGTATCGACGGCCTCCCGGGCGGTCAGCAGTTAATAGCCGCCCACAGGGACAAGCCGCGGCAAACAAGAGGCCCTGGTCTCGCAAGCCGGCTAAACCAGTCATCAAATCAGATTCATGAAGGGGCGCCCCCACTCTCTTGGGTGGGGGGAAGACTTCAGTTTTTCTCCGAAGTCTGGACGGCCAGAATTCCCGACTCTTGGGTTCGGTCCGTAGTAGCCTCAGGCTACAAACTAGAGTTTCGAGAAATCCCCCCTCCTCATTTTCAGGGGTCAAGTCTTCCAAGCGACCCGTTAAAGAGGGCCTCTCTCGTAAAGGCGTTGGATCGCCTCTTGCTCCAAGGAGTAATTGTAGAAGTACCAACCCAAGAAAGGGGTCTGGGATTCTACTCCAACCTTTTTGTTATACCAAAACCAAATGGCGACGTCAGGCCTATATTAGACCTCAAACGCCTAAATCGCTTTCTAAGGATTCAGACCTTTCGTATGGACTCCATACGTTCAGTGACAGCCAGCCTACATCAGGGCGACTTTCTAGCATCTATAGACATAAAGGATGCATATCTGCATGTGCCGATTTACCCAGCACATCACAAGTTTCTTCGTTTTACGATAAACCAAAGTCATTACCAGTTCGTAGCCCTCCCTTTCGGGTTGGCAACAGCTCCACGGGTATTCACAAAGGTGTTAGCCCCGGTACTAGCCGTCCTAAGGACAGAAGGCATCTTGGTCCTAGCATACCTGGACGATCTCCTGGTTATCGACAGTTCAGCTTCCAACCTCAATCATGCAATAGTCCGCACAGTGCGGCATCTAGAAGAGTTCGGGTGGATTGTGAACCAAGAAAAATCAAGGTTACAACCCACAAGACAGTTGGAATATCTAGGCTTTCGGTTAGATACAGAATGCCAGAGGGTATTTTTACCTCAAGAGAAGATCAGGTCGTTGATTCAAACGATTCAAATAGTCTTAGGCAAAAAGAAGCCGACTATTCGCCTATGCATGCGACTGCTGGGGAAGATGGTGGCCGCCTTCGAAGCAGCGCCCTACGCCCAGATCCATACCAGAATTCTGCAAGCAGCTATTCTCTCTGCTTGGAACAAGTCCATATTAGACCGTCCATTAGTTCTTTCTCCAGAAGTCAGGCACAGCCTGTACTGGTGGCTGATCCCTCAAAAATTATCAAAAGGGAAAACCTTTTGCCCCATCTCGTGGAAAATAGTAACCACAGATGCCAGCCTAACAGGTTGGGGGGCAATCTTAGGAAAACGGACCCAGCAGGGACAGTGGTCAGAGGCAGAAAGTCTGCTTCCCATCAATGTCCTAGAGATCAGAGCTGTTCGGTTGGCCCTGGTCGCCTGGACTCTCCCCCTGCAGGGTCTGCCAGTAAGGATACAGTCCGACAATGCCACGGCGGTGGCATACATAAACCACCAGGGGGGCACAAAGAGCCTGGCGGCTCAAAGGGAAGTAAACCTAATTTTTGCATGGGCCGAAGCCCATGTACCCTGCATCTCAGCAGTGTTCATCCCAGGGATAGACAATTCTCAAGCAGATTTTTTGAGTCGTCAACAGTTACTCCCGGGAGAGTGGTCTCTTCACCCCCAGGTATTCCAAGAGATTTGCCAAAGATTCGGAGTTCCCGATGTGGACATCATGGCAACAAGATTCAACAAGAAATTGGACAAATTCGTATCCTGAGCCAGGGACCCCTCGGCCTACGGGACCGATGTGTTGGTTTGCCTCTGGCACCAGTTTTCTCTCCTGTATGCGTTCCCTCCACTACAGATGATTCCCCGCCTTCTACGAAGGATCAGGGTGGAGCGCAGGCCGGTGATCCTGGTGGCCCCAGCCTGGCCCAGAAGGGCTTGGTACGCACTCATCGTGAGGATGTCAGTAAGGGCACCGTGGCCACTCCCCCTGCGCCCAGATCTGCTGTCTCAGGGCCCGATCTACCACCCTGCTTCACAGCAGCTAAATTTGATGGCTTGGCGGCTGAATCTCTAATTCTTAAGGGCAGAGGCCTCTCTGCCCAAGGCATATCTACGTTAATTCAAGCTAGAAAGCCAGTCTCTAGAAATATCTATTACAGAGTCTGGAGAACCTATGTAGAGTGATGCGAGTCTCAAGGAGGGCATCCTCGCAGGTTTTTTATTGACAGGATCTTGCGATTCCTCCAGGTTGGCGTTGACAAGGGGTTGGCTCTTAGTACTCTAAAGGGGCAGGTGTCTGCCTTATCGATATGGTTTCAAAGGCCTTTGGCCACACATTCGCTTGTGAAAACCTTTTTGCAGGGGGTCTTGCATGTAAATCCCCCTATTAGAGCTCCCCTCTGCCCCTGGAATTTAAATCTGGTCTTGTCAGCTTTACAAAAGCAGCCGTTTGAACCTCTGGCAGAAATCCCTCTTGTGCTGCTAACCCGAAAGTTGGTTTTCTTGGTGGCTATGGCTTCGGCCAGAAGGGTCTCCGAGCTGGCAGCCTTGTCTTGCAGGGAACCGTACCTTATTCTGCATAAGGACAGAGTGGTTCTGCGGCCTCAGCCTTCTTTTCTTCCTAAGGTCATATCCAGTTTTCACTTGAATCAGGACCTAGTCCTACCATCTTTCTTTCCTACTCCCCAGTCCAGAGAGGAAAGATTGCTTCATACTTTGGATGTAGTCCGAGCCATGAGAGTTTATCTCAAGGCTACAGAAAAGATTCGGAAAACAGATGTGCTTTTCATTCTTCCGGATGGCCCCAAGAAGGGTCAGCCGGCTGCCAAGTCTTCCTTGGCTAGGTGGATTAAGCAGCTGATTTTTCAGGCCTATGGTCTGAAGCGCGTTCCACCGCCCTTATCAGTTAAGGCCCATTCTACGAGGGCCATGAGTGCCTCTTGGGCGGCACACCATCAGATCTCTATGGCACAGGTTTGCAGAGCGGCAACCTGGTCTTCCGTACATATGTTTACTAAATTTTATAAGTTGGACGTCACAAAGACTGCGGACGCAGCATTTGGGCAGGCGGTCCTACGGGCAGCAGTATAGAATCCTCTGGCCCGGTTCACGCCCCCTTTTTTCTGTTGGTGGAGCTATTTTACCTCCTGATATAGTTTCTGTTTGGCTATTTTTGGCCTTACGGTCTCCCTCCCTTCATGGAGCATTGCTTTGGGACATCCCATATGTAATGACTATGCGCTCTGTGTCCCGTGATGTACGATCAAGAAAAAGGGATTTTTAATAACAGCTTACCTGTAAAATCCTTTTCTTGGAGTACATCACGGGACACAGAGCTCCCACCCCTCTTTTTGGGAACATTGTGTAACCTCAGAGAAATTGCTTGCTACAAAACTAAAGCACTCTCAGTGGGAGGGGGTTATATAGGGAGGAACTTCCTGTGAAGTTGATTACACCAGTGTCCACACCTGAAGGTACCCATATAACCCATATGTAATGACTATGCGCTCTGTGTCCCGTGATGTACTCCAAGAAAAGGATTTTACAGGTAAGCTGTTATTAAAAATCCCTTTTTGCTGGTTCTTTTTGATTTTGCATTTTTTAATAACCACATCACGTACTGTGCCCTTCATTGGTCATAGACATATGATTAGCGCGATTCCTACCTTTTTTATATTATTGTTTTATGTTGTATAACATTTTTGAATCGCAGCTTTCACCTGTTAGTTATTCACTGGGTATGCGCAATTTTTTTTCCTTTTATAGTCTTTGTTAATCAGCCCAAAAGGCATTCCATTGAATTTGTACAGCCTTAGTGATGTTTGTTCTCTGACGGGGGCCTGCCAATAGCCACTGGCCAGGTCCAAGGATGAGAAGTAGCATGCGACACTCAATGCCATAAGAGACTCGTCTACCCTACCTGCAGGTGTTACGTTTACGATAGTCCACACAGAAACGCAACTCTGTCTTTTTTCCAGACTTTAGCCTAGGGGCTCTGCCTCACAATTCCACTCTGCAACATGTTGCAAACTAAGTCTTTGACCTCTTGGCATGAAGCAGGACTCTTTGTGCCAGTACCACTCGCCAATAGGTGCTGTGTCCCCCGTGTGGATGGGGTGGTCCAGTGCCTCTGTACACCAATAGTCCTCAGGACCCACAGAAAAATCCTGTACATACCTTTTTAGCAGCTTATGTAACATTCTCTGCTGCTGAGACAACAGAAACTCCGGGAAAGGATGAGTCAGCTGGTGTAATTGTTGTTGGTGGTGGGTATCCCCATGGGATACATGGTTGCTTGCAAGAGTGCACATATAGCCTCAACTGTAGGTTGGGAGGCAGCAATACAGTTCTTGGGGGCTACATAGTTATCTGCAATAATGATCCGGTTGGGCAGAAAAACCGATGTGGCTCCCAATTTGATCGGCTGAACCAGCACTTTGCCCCAATAAACTTTAGGTGTACGTTTATCAAACGGTGATAATTTATCTCATTTCAGTTCTCAGCAGTTCTCAGAGAAAAATCTTCTCCTCTGGCAACCTGTTTATGAAGCAGTGAACATTTGTTCTCAGAAGGAGAATAGATGAGAAGTTTTTCCTCTGAGAACACCTGAGATCTGAGTAGAAGAGGGAGGGGCTGCCTGTAATCTGAGAAACTTGTGTGATTACAGAGCAGCCGAGTTTTAAAAGTGAAACCAAAGCGCTTTTTTAACTCTGTTTTTTTTACACACATTTTGGCACATTCTTTAAATGTGTGTTTTGGCCCTTTTTATTTATGCATATTTTGGCTTTTTTTTATATCTGGCCGTAGGTTTTTTTATTGTGCATTTTTTAAACACACATTTTGGCCCTTTAGCACACATTTTGGCACAGGTTATTTTTAGATCCATTTTGGTGTGGTTTGTAATGCACACTTTGGAGCTTTTTTTAGCATATAGTTTGAAACCTTTTTAATGTGCACTTTGAGTTGCTTTTTATGCGTATTTTGGCAAACCGCACATTTGCTAGTCACTTTTGGGATGCCATTAACAATTAATGACACCACAAGCATATCATTCATTTTGCATGTGTTTCTGGATTGTACTCCAAAACACAGGTAAAGAAATGAGTCAAAATACATGTTAAAAAAAGCACCAAAATATACATAAAAAAATTGCTAAAATGCATTTTAAAAAACAAGCCAAAATGTTTGTTCAAAAAAAGCAGCAAAAAGGTGTATCAAAAACAGTACCAAAATGCACATAAAAAATGCCCAAAAAGCCAAATTTAATTTTTGGGGGCATGGAGCATTGTGCATGTTTTCAATGCATTTAGGCAAGTTGCTAGATTATTTGTCAAATGACAAAATGTGTGGCAAAATGCATGTTTGCTAACTGAATTTGGGGTGCCATTAACAATGGATGGCGCCCAAAAACGCATTGCGTATTTTGACAGAATTTTAGAGCAATATGGAATTGTATAAAGAATTGCACAATTCTGTATTGCTCAGATGTGAATGGGTTTTAAGAGAAAATACATTATAACTATACTGTGTATGTGTGTAATACATTATATATATATATATATATATATATATATATATATATATATCTATATATATATATCTATATATATATATATATATATAGATATATATCTATATATATATATATATATATATCTATATATATATATATAGATATATATCTATATATATATATATATATATATAGATATATATCTATATATATATATAGATATATTTATATATAAATATCACATCTTCTATACATACATAAACATATATAGTTATTATTTATATCAATCTTTAAGCTTGTTTTTGCTAAAATTAAGAGAAAAGAAACTTCCTTCTTCACATCACAGCAGCTTCTCACCCATATTCTCAACCTCTGAGCTAGAGAATCTGGGACTGAGATATTTTACTGAGATAGCCAGTGAGATCCTCAGATCTCACCTTCATAAACTGGTCATCTGTGTAAAAGTGAATGAGAGAAGGGTGTGTCTTGAGATGAGAAGTGAAAAACATGTTCTCCACTCCTCATCTCACTTTCATAAACTGGCAAACCTGAGAAATCAGCCATGATCATCGGGATCTCAGCTCTTCTCAGTTTGATAAACGTACACCTTAGAGCAGGGGTGGCAAACTCAAATTCATCGGGGGCCGCATCAACAGTTTGGTTGACCTGAAAGGGCCGGTTGTATCGGCGCTCACACCAGTGGCGTAGCGTGGGTTGTCAGCGCCCGGGGTAATTTGCTCCCCCCCTGACTCGCAGACTTACCTATATACATCTAGCTCCAGTCTGGTTACATGGTTACATGATCCCCTGTGTGAGCCAGCGGTGGCTGCAGGGGAGAGGAGAGCATGCTCGTCAATGACTGGTAAAGCCCGGAGGGGTGACATCAAATATAGATTCCTGTTGGTGCTCCTTCCTCTCCCCTGCATACACCACTGGCTCACACAGGAAATAACACGACCGGACAGCCTGAAAATAGGGGTTTACATCTTTTCTACACAGGTTAGCCATCATAGGCATTAGGAGTGGGATTTTATAATATTTTAGTTAATGGGAGCTACACGTCATATTCACACTATAATACTTGTTGCAGCACTGTGCAGCTATATACATGTAGAAAAGATTCAAAAAGGTTAAAAAAAAAACCCTAATGGGTATTGATCCCAAGTGCATGGTGCTGCAACAAGTATTATAGTGTGAATATGACGTGTGTAGTTTCCATTAACTGAAATATTATAAAATAACCTACTGGGTAGTGAGTCCCAACCACCGGTGCTGCAAGAAACCTCAACCTCATTGTGCAAATAAAGCAAATACATAAAGTACAGAAAATTTCATAAAACAATCAAATTTAATAATTCTACGATAGCCCTACTCCTGCGTAGTGAATCCAAATCACCAGTGCTGCAAGAACACACAATTGTGCAAATATATAAATAAAAAAACTAATTCCATATAACAATTAATAAAAAAACATCCAAAAAACAACATGGCTTTGAATGAACATTTTATTAATAATTAGTTTGCTTATTTATTTATATATTTGTACAATTGTGTTTTTTTTGTTTTGTTGCAGCAATGGTGATTTATATTCACTGAGACATTGATCGCAGAGACAGTGGAGCTGAGGGAAAGGGGGAGGAGGGGGAGGCTGAGAGATAGCGAGAGAGACTGCTAGAAGACCTACCTTTCATGGCAGCGTGTCTCCTTTGATGCTTCCAGCAGCTCCCTGGCAGCGTACCTGTCCTCTGGGTCCCCAGTCATCATGTTCCCCGGGCCTACATTTCATTGCGAAGAGGAAGTCCATGCTCTGGAGGCATGGGAAATGCTGTGCCCGCCGCTTCTCACCTCTCGGGGGGGGGGCGGGTCTGGGGGAGAGGTCAAGGAGGAGGCGGCCGTGGTTGAGATATTCTCCCAACTTCCGGGGCTCTTAGGCCTATCTGTCCTCGGCTCGGCCCCTCGCTGGTTACCAGCATAAGAGAGAACCCCCTGCTGATGGGGCCCGCTCCGCGGGCCAAATGACAAGGCCTGGCGGGCCGGATTTGGCCCGCGGGCCTTGTGTTTGCCACCCCTGCCTTAGAGCGTTTAAGCCACCAGCCTGTCCTGGTACATCCAAATCCTTTCAAGGCTTAATCATGACAGAGGCCATTTGTAGTTTCTTCTAGGCCCCTTTAGGCAAAGACCAGATGACTTCTTGCTGTGGAGTTAACCTTAACTTTTGTTTTGGAGGTACAAGGACTGCTCCCACTCTCTTGGGTTTCTGCCACCTTTCCCTTCAATACAGCTCGCAAACATAGATTAAGTTTTGCCAAACTACCCGATGCTCACAATTCTTGGTACAGCCATAGGATCTTTCTATTTTGGTTAAGAGCTGCAAGAGATCCACGTCCTTAAGGGAATTCAAGCCCAGAACCATGGCTACAGAAATGACTATAGGGCTGTGGGTTGCCACGATTCTTAACCTTTCCAATACCTGGTCAAATACCTGCCCTGTCATCTAGGAAACTTCTTTCACCTCAATAGTTGGTGACTGATTTCAAGCACAGCCATTATGGTCTAGTTAGTCTTGAGTGCCAAAACACCTTACATAAAAGTCCTATTTCATAGTGGTGACTTGAGACCCCATATCAATTGCAACTGGCTGCCCATTTATTGGATCAGACATTGGGAGACCATTGAGTCCTGAGCCTTGGGACATTGACATAGTTCATGTAGGTTGTCTCTCTGCCCTGAGAAAATTTAGTTTAACAGCTTGCGAGGGGCGCCCCCTTTTTGCTTCAGTTGCAACTTCAGGCAGGATGAACATAGCACCCACACCGCCAGAATTTTTGGTCTTCATCGGAGTTTCTCCGTAAGGGGTTCCCTCACCAAAAGAACTGAGCTAATTCCTGCTTGACAAGAGACATCTCTAGCTGCAGAAAGACCATAGACTTTGTCAACTCACATTCTGCTACTTTTAGGGTGGAAATCGGAGAAGGGACCAGACACTCTTCTCCAATGAAAACTGGCAAAAACTTTTTAGTCACTGCCACAGTGGTTTCCGCATCTTGGTGCTTTCAGGCCACCTCCTCCACTACAACATCATTAAAGGTTAGGGAAGGTTGAGACCTTACCTGTTCTTGTAGAGACAGGCGTAATGAGTAGGGATGAGCCGAACACCCCCGTGTTCGGTTCGCACCAGAACCGTCGAACAGACCGATCGTTCGCACGAACATTTAGAACCCCATTGAAGTCTATGGGACTCGAACGTTCGCATTCAAAAACGATCATTTTAAAGACCAATATTCAAGTTATTGTTGGAAAACGTCTTTCAGAACCCGGGTCTTGCCCCAGGGAACATGTATCAATGGAAAAAAGTTTTAAAAACGGTAGTTTTTTCAGGAGCAGGACTCCTGAAAAAACGACCGTTTTTAAAACTTTTTTTCCATTGATAGTAGTATCAATGGAAAAAAAGTTTTAAACACGGTAGTTTTTTCAGGAGTTCTGCTCCTGAAAAAACGACAGTTTTAAAAACTTTTTTCCATTGATACATGTTCCCTTGGGCAAGACCCGGGTTCTCAAAGACGTTTTCACAGGCAAACTATAGACACCCAGCAGGTACAATATTTAAAGGAATTTTTCTTTTTTTTTAAATTTAAGCATCATTAAAATCACTGCTATTGTACCTGCTGGGTGTCTATACCTGTGATAACATCTTTAAATAGCACAATCATCTGCCTGCCAGTAAATTAGGAAGAACTGATCTAGCTAAGCTATACAGTGTATAAATATATGTACAACTCCTAGGGATGTATATATATTATCTACACACTGTAATAAAGCTAAACTGACTAGCCTGCTCTATCTAGCTAGCTAAAAAGTCAATCTCTCTGTCTCTCTGACTGCTCTCATTAACAAGCCGGAACACACTACACAAGGCCGCCCAGCAGGCGGCCTAATATAGTGTGGGGCGTGTGCTAAAGCCCTGAGCCATAATTGGCCAAAGCACCCAGGCTTTGGCCAATTATGGCTCTCCTTTTTTTGCATGCTATGATTGGCCAAGCATGCAGGGTCATAGTGCATGTTTGGGCAATCATCAGGGCGCAATGCCGCAATGAATTGTGGGCCGTTTCGTTTCAACTCGAATTTGCCGCAAACGATCGTTTTTTTTCGAAATTCGTCGAACGATCGAACGGACGATGTTCGAGTCGAACATACGTTTGTTTTGAACGCAAAGCTCATCCCTAGTAATGAGCCTGTGCTTACCCTGCCAATGAACTGGTCCTGTCACAGTTTGTCCAGAGTGTCTATTACAGCACCCCTCTGGTGGCCCTGTGCTTCTATAGCTTCTGTAGATCCACCACAAAGTGGGTTAAACTCTTGCCCTGTTGCTGCCTGCCTATGAAGAATTGGTGCCTTCGCTCATTCAAAAGGATCTTTCCAGAAAAAAGGCTTTCTAGCATAGTGACTATTTTGTCAAAGAGGACCGCTCTTCCTGGGAAAATACAATAATTGTCTTATAGGAAACTTCATCTCTAAGGAGTTTATATGTAGCTTGGAAATCAACTTAGTGGGTACCTGAAAGAGGGGCACTGCGCTCTTGAATTGTTCCTCCCAGTCTATTACAGAGATATTGGAGCCATTGAAGCCATAGTCAGACCTAGCACATACTAGTGCTAGGTCTGACTATGTCAGAATGTGTGTGTGTGTGGGGGGGGGGGGGGGGGTTTGGCAGAAAGTGAGTATCCAAATCTGCAATCACTTTATTGAACCCAGTAGGAAAGGAAAGGTAGTTTTGGGTAAGCCATTCAGGTTGATCAAATATAGTGGTGGTATAATATTTTGCCCTTCACTCTGTTGGTTCCTAAATGATTTTATTATTACTTTCATCTGCTTTTTATACCTGGAGTCATTTGACTACTGTCTTTGATACTGCTCTAGGCTTGTTCTCTGGTAGGTATTCCTCTTTGCCTCCCTGCATTCCAGAAGTCCATGATGCTGTCTCCCGGGCATCATTTGATGTTTGTGTAAGTTTTTGTGTCATTTTTTTGTTTTGTTCTGTTTTTGTTCCTTAATTTTTTCTGTGCATATGGTGAGCCCACTCCTATTGTGGGATAGATGGACTGCTATTTTTTTTATAATGTTAAAATATATATATTGAGTGTTCTGTTTGTATAACCCTATATATCTGCAGTTATATGATGCATTCATCCTATATTATATGTTTAATAGATTAAACTCACACACATATGGCATTTTATTCTATGAAAAAATCTGATGTCCTGAAGAAGCAGCATAGACAGTCCATACCTTCTGATTTTGATATTGATATGTAGTGTTTTTTTTTTTTTTTTTGATTATATTATTATTATTTTTTGAGGGTACAACAATTAAACAGATACGCAGCCATAGTCACAAAATTGGCAATTAACAAATTATCGTAATTAGAAAACCACGCAGTTAAAATGTTCTTGTTTAGAGATAGTGAAGTAATATCTGTTTCCTAGTGTAACCCCTTGTGCCTTCCCCCTTGCACTACCCCTCCCCCTCCCTCCCGCGGAAACGTAATCTTCTTGTGTTGCTTTAACAGAGAAGTTCTGGCTTACAATGACGTGTTCGATGCTGATTCGGGTGCTTGGCTAGGGTTTGAGAAAAGAGTTGTAATCTTCCCGTAGGACTGCTATAGGGGGATAGCTAAGCAGAAGGTCTCTGGCCATTTTGGAAGGGGGTTGTTCCCAATGGTCCGGTCAAGGTTTCATTGTTAGTTCTCCCTACGGGGGATCTCCCGCTGCTCTTTAGCCATGGTCCCCACAGTTTTGCAAATTTCCAGTAATTCCCCTGCCGAGTGAAACACACTCTTTCACTGGAAATTGTTTGATTTATAGTCGGCGTCCAGTTTTCTATGGACAGGGGATCGGGGGGCCTGCCATTTTTGGGCAATTATTTTGCGAGCCTGAAAAAGGCATCTTAATACCGCTTCCCGGCTACCTGGCAGGACTCGAGTGTCCTCCATGCAGCCTAGTAGGCAGGTCAAAGCTTCTGGTTCGAGAGAGGATCCAAAGGCCTTGTTAATCCTTGCGATTATCTCTGCCCAATAGCGGTAAAGCTTAGGACATTTCCAGACCATATGGATAAGATCTCCTTTGCCTTTGCATCTTGGGCATTCGTTGTTTTGCCTCCATCCCAGTTTAAACATCTTTTGGGGAGTGTAATATACTCTGTACAGTAAGAACAGATGGGACAATCTTTGCGATGGAGCCAATGACACCAATACTCCTTGTTGCAATATCTTGTCCCATTGTTCAGAGGTCATTTCCCCTAAGTCGCCTTCCCACCCCTCCCTACTCTTGGTGGGGCCCGCTCTACTTATCGCTCTGGACCCTAGGAGAGTATACATTAATGATATTAAGCCTTTAGATGTACTGGCCTTAATTACTTTAATAAGGGCAGGGATCTTTACCCATGTAACAGTTTGAGATCTAAATTGGGTTTGCATGGCATGGCGAACCTGGAGGTACGTATAGAACGTCTTATTAGATATCTTATATTCCCTTACCAAATCCAAGAATAATTTCATGGTTCCCCCCTCGAACAAGTGTATTAAACGATTTATCCCCTGTCTCTCCCACTCCTCCGGTTTCTCTATGCTTATTACCTCCTGTATATTGTTGTTACTCCATATGGGGGAAAATTTGGTTACCCCGGAGTACTCCAGAGATGCCTTTGTTGTCTGCCATATTTTTCTGACTAGTTTTATGGTTGGGTATTTGTGGGAGAAAAAGTCTGCCTCTAAGGCTTCCACCAATAGCTTATGCGGATTCCCTGCTAACAGCAGTCGACTATTGGGACACTCGTGGTCTGTGCTTCCACAACCCGCCAAGTGTTGCAGCTGGGATGCTACAAAATATAGCCTTGGGTGTGGAACCGCCAGACCCCCTTCTTTTACAGGGAGTTGTAGTGTTTGCAAGCTGATCCTGGCTTGGCCCCCCCTCCATATTAACTCTCTAAATAACGTCTCTATTTTCTTAAACCAAACCTGGCCTAACCAGATCAGGGAATTATGTAACAAGTATAGCAGCTGTGGCTGCCATACCATTTTAATAAGGTTACAGCGCCCTGCTACAGACAGCGGGAGCCGTTTCCATATGTCACTCTTTTGTTTTAGTTTGAGTAACAATGGGGCGATATTAATGTTAGCATATTGGGTGACGTCCTTAGTGACCCAGATCCCTAAATATTTCAATCTGGTGACCACGCTCAGTTGGGGCATCCCTGTTATTGACTGGACATCAAATGGTTCCAGTGGTAGCAGGGCGGATTTATCCCAATTGATAGTCAGGCCTGAAAGCTGTCCAAATTCCCCTACCATTTTAACTACACTTCCCAATGAGGTCTCGACATCTCCCCAAAAAAAAAGCACATCATCCGTGAATAGTGCAATTCGGTCTTCCCCCGCCTGTCTCCTGAACCCCCTTACGTCCGTCCTCGATCTTGCCATAATTGCCAGAGGCTCCATAGCGAGGGCAAACAGAAGGGGGGATAGGGGGCACCCCTGTCTTGTTCCTCTTTCTAATTGGAACACCTCTGAGAGCTCGTTGTTGATTCTGATTTTAGCCCTGGGTTCACTATACAATAGTCTAACCCATCTAATAAAAAGGGGTCCGAAGCCAAAAACCTCTAGCACTCTCCACAAGTATGCCCATTCCAAGCTATCAAAGGATTTTGCGGCATCAAGGGATAGCACCGCTCTAATCCCTTTGTTTTCTGTTGGTGTTTGTATATTTAAAAAAAGCCTTCTAATGTTTGTGCTCGTTGCCCTACCTGGTATAAAGCCAGTCTGGTCTGGATGTATTAACTTATTAATGTGCTTATTTAACCGAGTGGCTAGTACCTTAGCGAGGATCTTTACATCGGTGCACAATAGGGAGATTGGACGGTAGGATGAGGGATCTAGTGGATCTTTTCCCTCCTTCTGTATTACTATAATAGTCGCCTCCACCATTGAGCTAGGGAGTGACCCCTCACTTATTGCCCCCTCCAATGTCTTCAGTAATTCTGGGAGCAATACCTCCCCATACCGTTTATATACCTCTATTGGCAGCCCATCTGGGCCTGGAGACTTTAGGTTGGGCATTCCTGCCACTGCTTGCTTTATTTCCTCTAAAGTGATTGGTGCCTCTAGTTCCTGCTTCTCCTTTGTTGTCAGTGTAGGGACTGATATTGTCTGGAAAAAGGCATCCATAGCTCCTTGCCCTGCCCTCTTTGTGGATTTATACAACACCCTATAATAATCACAAAACGTTTGCGTCACCGCTTGCCCTTCTGTAACAATGTCACCCATTATATGTAGTGTTTTTAACTGATGTCTTTGTTAATAATTTTGTATTTTATTATTTAAAGTATTTATTATGGTTTCTTGTATAATGCTGCTGGGTCATCCTTAAACGCCATGTTTGTTTCTATAGACTGGTTCTTTTGCCTTGTTGTGGGTGGGTGACCTGACAGTATTTAGGCTGGTATTGCATTAAAGGGTTGTTACCCTTTTTCCGCCACACACTTATATATATATATATATATATATATATATATATTTTCCTATTCAAAAAAACATCTGTCACACATCAAGTCACTCTGACAGTGATTTGTACGCCAAATCAGATAGTTGTAATTTAATAAAAATGCCAAATTTCAAATAAAATCTTGACAGTTAATATCTTAAAGGGGTTGTAAAGGTTTGTTTTTTATTTTCTAAATAAGTTCCTTTAAGCTAGTGCATTGTTGGTTCACTTACCTTTTCCTTCAATTTCCCTTATACATTTTTTTTTTTCTTTGTTTTTTTTTTTGTCTGAATTTCTCACTTCCTGTTCCTCCTCAGTAAGCTGTTCTGGCTGACTAACCCCCAGCCAGAACGGCTCGGATGATGGGGCAAGCTTACTGAGGAGAAACAGGAAGTGAGAAATTCAGACAAAGGAAAAAAATTATTTAGAAGGGAAATCGAAAGGAAAAGGTAAATGAACCAACAATGCACTAGCTTAAAGGAACCTATTCAGAAAAAATAAATACAAATCTTTACAACCCCTTTAAGAAAAAGGAGCTAATTAAGAAACCATTTTCTTTGGTGTACAGAGACAGATTTTGCAAAAATGCCTTGCATGCCTTCTAAAAGTGGCTCAGCATGCGGCAAGTTCAGGTACAAGTTCTAGGCAGGTGCAGGAATTTGGCACACACTGCTCCACTCATATGCCGCGTACACACGATCACTTTATGTGATAAAAAAAAACGACGTTTTCTGTGAAGTAAAAAACTACGTTTCAATTTTCAAAGACGATGTTGCCTACACACCATCATTTATTTCACAATGCTCTAGCACAGTGGTTCTCAACCTGGGGGTCAGGACCCCCTTGGGCGTCAAATGATATTTTGCCAGGGGTCACCAAATCCTGGGCTGTTCCTAAAGCCTGCACCACTCTCCCAGTCTTTTTGCGGCTGCTTAGCAGGGCTGTCTCTGGAGGCGGTGGCCACCCAGCTGGGCTGTTCCTGGAGCACACGGCCACCCGCTGAGCTTCTTAGCAGCCGCCCATTCAGTTCACGGCATGGGTTGGGGGGCAGAGACTAGAGGTCCACTGACTGGTGAGGATTGTGAGGTGGGAGGGGCTGGAGGAGACCCTATCTCCCTGATTTCAGCATCGGTGTCACTGCTACGAGACACCACAAAGTCGGAGACACACTGGGTAACACTACCTGTGATTATAGTTGCCATTAAAAGTCCCCACTACAGTTCTCAGATCAGCAGATGACCTTGATCAAGAGCACCACTCATCCCATTCCCCCTCCACCAAGGAGTAAGAGAAGGAATAAAAATAGAGAATACATGGAAGGGAGAGGAAGAAAGAAAAAGAGAAAAAATAAGAGAAAAAAACAAGAAAGACAGCTAGAGAGAGATGGGGGGGGGGGGGGGGAATGAGGATAGCGAGAGATAAAAGGGAAAAAAGAGGAGAACAAAGAGAAAGAGTGGTACGTCCTAAAATGTACCATATGAGGTTTTACTGTAATACTGTACGAGTGGAGGGGACTCAGGGAGCGCTAAATTTCCGTGGGTTAGGGGCGCAAATGACTTGTCTTGCTTTGGGTGCTGACAACCCACGCTACGAAAATAATTTTACTGTTAGGGGTCCCCACAACTTGGAAAATTTTATCAAGGGGTCACGGCACTAAAAGGTTGAGAACCACTGCTCTAGCAAAGAGAGGTAACGTTCACCACTCTTTTCCATTGAAGCTCTCTTCATAACTAGCTTCTGGGCATGCGCGGGTTGAAAAACGTTGTTTTAAACTACGTTTTTTGCTAAAAACGGTGACTTTTTGTGAAACAAAAAACGACGTTTTGAAAAACGACACAAAAAATTGAAGCATGCTTCAATTTTTTTTTGTCGTTTTTTACAAGACATAAAACAACGTTTTCCCCTACACACGATCAATGAAATTGAAGTTTTTAAAAACGTCATTTTTTTTCATCACATAAAGTGATTGTGTGTACGCGGCATTAGAACGAGATACTTTTGCAAAATCGGTCTCCGCCAGTCTTTATAAATGTCAGGGTATAAACATATGCGTTGTAATTTATTCAATGTATTTTGCCCCATTTTCAAAATGAAATGTGCTATGAAAATGTTTGAATGGTGTCGGAATACACCAATTGGCTGCATCGCTGATTAAAGGAAGGTATTCAAATAAACCGGGTCGAGAGAAGTTGACTGTGAAATCGACTTCTCTGTAATGGGAATGGCCATAGATGGACCGATCTGCTAAACCAGCTGAATTTCAATTGATATTTTGCCAGCCTAAGTCCCTAAATCTCTCTATTTAGGTGTTGCTAATGAGATGTTGGCACAGATGGCCCTCTGTTGGCCTTAATTATTACTGCACCTAGTATCATTGAGCAAGCACAGTAATTAATAGCAAGGTATTAATAGCACTTACAAATCTGCATTTTTTTTTTTTTTAATGCCTATTGAACCTGCCATGAGGTCCCTGCAAGTTCAGCCATACAACTGTTTGGCTGAACTCACATTGCTCAGAGATCGCATATGATCGGCACACGCTAGTGTGGACCCGGACTCAAGCATGGAACAATCCTACTGATTCTATTTGTTAATGAATGAGCAGCTGTGTTTGTCATAATTAATCCTGTCTGTACTGTGCTGGCAGATCTTCATTATCAGTTGTAACTAGATTTAAACAGTCAATGCTAACAAAGGGTAAAGGTGCAGAGGCTGGGCTTTTTGCGTTGTATGGTAATGAGACTTGGGACAGGCTCACTCTAATATTGTTCAAAAAACCTTACAGTCAGCAATGACACCTCTTTCTAAGAAACATCTAAAAGGTAAGAAAAAAAAAAATATATATATATATATATATATATATATATATATATATATATATATATATATATATGCATGCTGTGTGTCTGGGAACAAACAAATAGTGTTGCTCACGAATATTCGCATTGCGAATATTCGCTACGAATATTGCATATTCGAGTATTCGCGAATAACGCGAATATCGCGGCGAATATTCGCTATTTCGAATATTCGAATGTTTTAAAATTTTTTTTAGAACAGATCACATCCTAGAGATCCCCATCGACGTCTAAAAGCATTGCTGGTATGATTAGAGACCTTGGGCCGAGTAGCTGCAGCGCTCATTTTATATTGCCGAAAAATCGCAATGCGATTATTCCGTAATAGCGATATCGCGCGATTATTTTATATTGTAATATATCACGAATATTCTGAGCCAATCAGAGTGCTCCATTTCGCATTTCTCGAAATTTCGCAATTATTTTATATTGTAATATATCACGAATATTCTGAGCCAATCAGAGTGCTCCTTCCGCATTTGCCGAATATTCGCAATTTTTGTGTATTGTAATATATCACGAATATTCTGAGCCAATCAGAGTGCTCCTTCCGCATTTCTCGAATATTCGCAATTATTGTGTATTGTAATATATCACGAATATTCTGAGCCAATCACAGTGCTCCTTCCGCATTTCTCGAATATTCGCAATTATTGTGTATTGTAATATATCACGAATATTCTGAGCCAATCACAGTGCTCCTTCCGCATTTCTCGAATATTCGCAATTATTGTGTATTGTAATATATCACGAATATTCTGAGCCAATCAGAGTGCTCCATTTCGCATTTCTCGAAATTTCGCAATTATTTTATATTGTAATATATCACGAATATTCTGAGCCAATCAGAGTGCTCCTTCCATATTTGCCGAATATTCGCAATTTTTGTGTATTGTAATATATCACGAATATTCTGAGCCAATCAGAGTGCTCCTTCCGCATTTCTCGAATATTCGCAATTATTGTGTATTGTAATATATCACGAATATTCTGAGCCAATCACAGTGCTCCTTCCGCATTTCTCGAATATTCGCAATTATTGTGTATTGTAATATATCACGAATATTCTGAGCCAATCACAGTGCTCCTTCCGCATTTCTCGAATATTCGCAATTATTGTGTATTGTAATATATCACGAATATTCTGAGCCAATCACAGTGCTCCTTCCGCATTTCTCGAATATTCGCAATTATTTTGTATTGTAATATATCACGAATATTCTGAGCCAATCAGAGTGCTCCATTCCGCATTTCTCGAATATTCGCAATTATTTTATATTGTAATATATCATGAATATTCTGAGCCAATCAGAGTGCTCCATTCCGCATTTCTTGAATATTCGCATTCGCAATTCGCAATTCGCAATTCGCAAAAAATTCGCGAAAAATTCGCAATCATTTAATTTCCAAAAAATATCACGAATATTCGTATTTAGCGAATATATGTCGAATATTCGACTATATATTCGAGATATATCGCGAATTCGAATATGGCATATTCTGCTCAACACTACAAACAAACATATAGTGGTGTTTTCTCAAATCTGACTGCAAAAGTGTCAATACATTTTACACCTGCCTGGGAAGTGGCGCCCCTGTGAAATGTACTAACACATAAGTGACATTTACAAAGGAAAAATACAATTTAAATTGCTGCTAAATGACATTTCCCATCCAGCTTCATTCGGTTGTAAACAAAGAGCGGGGGAGGGGTCTTCACCCATAACAGATCATTATCCTACATAAGAATCTGTTATTGATTATAAAGGGGATCCCATAGAAAATGGTTGCTTGCATTGCTTGCTTGGATATTAAGGGGAACCCTGTGCAAAAAAAAAAGTGCTAAACCCCCAAATTCCATACCAGAACTTTAGGATCTGATCATGTTATGTCCACATTTGGCTAACATTATCACCTGGAATACCCCCACCCTTTTATTACATTCAGCTACAGACCCAGAAGGTGTCAGTTGGAGACAGCAGGCTGTCAGGAGTGGGCAGGTCAGCGGGAGTTGGTCATCAGGATTGGCATATATCTACAGTACATCTCTAGACAATGTGATTAACAATGGATTAACATTTATTTGGGTAGAGTTTATTTTTTTTGGTTAACCCCTTCCCAACAAGCATGTGCATATAAGCAGCCTCATGGAGTCCTTTTCCATGGGGAAGCATATATGCGCCACTGTGTTTGTGCTGACAGCATGCTCCCAACACAAAGATTGATCTGTCAATGACAAATCCAGGTCTCGTACAAATGATTAAAAACCAACCTGCTTCTCTATCACTGTGATAACATCTGATTGGCTATCATATGGCCAATCACTGTACAACTCTTGTTATTTTCTTCTCTTGAATGGAGAAAACGATTCATTGTATGTTTTTCTGCTTGCTAGAAGAGAACATTGTAAACAAAAAAATCAAATAAAAAAATCAAATAGGTAGATCAGGGTTAGATCTATGTCAGTGTCAAGGTTAGGGTTAGGGTTGAGGTGAGGGTCAAAGGTTATGGTCAGAGTCAGGATCAGTGTTTTCTTTCAGGCAGGATTAAAAAAAGCATTTTTTCATTTAGTATCACTGTCAGTTATGTCTCGTACACAGGATCAGTTTTTTATTGAGGAAGTAACATAACAAAGTAAATACAAAAAACAGTATATATGAACATTATTGAGGACATTAATGGTAGAGGAGGGGGGGGAGGGTTGGGCAGAGGGTTGGGTAGAGATTGTCAGTCCCGCGAAGGGTCCTGGTAAAGAAAGGACATTTTATCAAAGTTCCGCCTCTCCGTGGGAGTAAAAGTGTGCCACAGAAAGGGATTCCATAGGTGGTGGAAGCGATTCTTGCTCCGTTCGTGGGTCATATCTGTATTGAGCCTGTCCTTGTACAAAAGCTGCAACAGTTCCCTTTTGACTTGAGCAGTGGTTGGGCAGTCGGTAGATATCCACTTCTGGAGGATGGCTCTCCGGGCGAGCAAGAGACAAATCAGGGTCCAATTCCTGCTCGGGGGTGTTGTGGGGGAAGACCAGGGGAGCAGAAGGGGGTCCCAGTAGCCGAAAATAAGTAGTAGCGGGTCCTTGGGTATGCGCAACAGGGTGACATCAAAAATGTATTGAATGACTTGGTCCCAGAATCTGGCTATGAGGGAGCAGGACCAGAACCTGTGAGCTAAGTTGGGTTTGGGTTGTTTACAGAGGGGGCATTTTGGGGTGGCTTGGGCCCGGCTGAAGGGGATGTGGGCCCGGTGGACAATTTTAATCTGCGTCTCTCTCTATATCTCGTTAGGGATAAGTTTATGGACGGTGGTAAGGCCATGAAGGAGCTTCCCCACCAGCTCAGGGTCGGGGAAATCCTTCGACCAGTTGGCCGCTGACGTCGATGCCAGGGGGGGGGTGTTGTGCAGGAGAAGGGGACGGTAAATGTCCGATATCTTGCACGGGGCCCGGGATATAAGGGTGTCGATGAAGGAGCTCTGGAACCTCTTTCTATCGTCCCGGCAGGCATTTTTTAGAAAACTGACACATTGAATATACTGGAATGCGTGTGATGGAGGGAGGGAGAACTTGTCCGCCAGGACTCTAAAGCCCATAGGGCGGCCCGAAAGGGGGTCACACAATGAATAAAAATGTTTGATACCCTTATCCTGCCAGTCGAGGTAAGGCCGGTTATCTAGGCCTGGTTGGAAGCTTGGGTTACCCAGGATTGGAAGGTATCGTGAGATAGAGGTTGGGGCATTGAGGGCTTTCCTGACCTCTCTCCAGGCAATGACGGTATCCCTGAGAAGGAGATTGTGTTGGAGGGGAGGGGGGGCAGATTTCCAGTGACAGTAGAGGAGGGCAGTAAGGGAGAAGGGGCGGACCATCGCTGATTCCAAGGGGTAGTTCGAGCATCTGGAGGACTGGGAGATCCAATCCAGGCTCGTTCTCAATAGACATGCCAGGTTATATAGCCTGATGTTGGGTAGGGCGATGCCCCCCTCTCGCCTGGGAAGATGCAGTTTGGCAAATGCTATGCGCGCACGCTTGCCACGCCAGAGGAATTTAGAAATGGCCGAGTTTAGGGATTTGATGTCTTTGTGTCGAAGAAGTAGTGGGATGGTTTGTAGTGGGTACAACAGGCGTGCAAAACTGACCATCTTGACCAGGTGGCATCTCCCCAGGAGCGAAAGAGGCAGGTCCATCCAGTTCTCCAGTTCTTGGGATATTTTGGTGAATAGGGGGGGATAGTTGAGGTGATATAGGGAGGAGGGCAATTTACCAATTTTTATTCCCAGGTAGGTGATATGGGACTTCGCAACAGTGAATAGAGAGCTTTGGGACCAGGAGGGGACAGATAGGGAACCTATGGGGAGTATTTCGCTCTTATTATAGTTAATACGAAGCCCAGAGCATTGCCTGAATTCGTCAAAAGTGGTCTTGATCGTGGACATGTCAAGTGAAGGGCTGGATGTGAAAATAAGGACGTCGTCGGCAAACAGTGACGTGCGAAGGTCGTGATCACCGACCCGTATGCCATGGAGGGGGGCGATCTGGGTCAGGTGGCGGGAAAGGGGTTCAAGCGCTATGTTGAAAAGGAGCGGGGAAAGCGGGCAGCCTTGCCTCGTGCCTTTGTGCAGCCTGAATTCCTCAGAGAGGAGGCCCGCAGCAACCAATCTCGTGGCAGGGGCAGTGTACATGGACTCTATGAGGTGCGTGAAGGGGCCAGAGAAGCCCATTGTGGACATGACCATGGAGAGACATTCGAAGCTGACGTTATTGAAAGCCTTCTCCGCGTCTAAAGTGATGATGGCATGGTCACCTGCCGGGTCATTTTTTGCGTGTTCGAGAGCCAGCATTACCTTCCTGATATTCATGGTGGCCGTCCTACCCTTTACAAAGCCCGATTGTGCGGGATGTATCAGGGAGGGTATAATGGATGCCAACCTAGTGGCCGCTATCTTGGAGAGGATTTTAACATCAAGATTTAAGAGTGAAATGGGCCTATAAGAGCCAGGTTCTAGGGGGTCCTTGCCCTTTTTCTCCAAGAGTTTCACAATGGCCTGATTGCCTGTGGGTAGGTAGGTTCCACCCGACCATATATGCTGGTAGACGTCGTGGAGGGGGGGGACACCGTCGAAATAAAGGACTTGTAAAATTCTCCAGTGAAGCCATCCGGGCCTGGAGCTTTGGAGGGGGTAAGCTGTTTGATGACGGATTGGACCTCCAGGATGGAGATAGGGGCATTAAGGGCTTCAAGCTGGGTGGCGGTCACCCGATCCAGGGAAATACGTTGTAGAAAATTGAGGGCCGTTGGCCTATCAATAGGGTCTGAGGCATATAGGGAGGAGTAGAATTGGTGCATGGTATAATTGATACCTTTCGGGGTGCTGTGTACGGAGCCCGACGGATCTCTCAGAGACATGATATGTGTCGAGCGGTTGGGTCCTTTACTTAATCTGGAAAGGAGTCTACCTGCCTTGTTGCCAAACTTGTGGAGGGAGGCGTCTAGATTAGCTTTTTGGGTACGCTTGAGGGTAGCCGCCCAAGTGTCAAAGGCTTGCTTAGCAGCAAACCAGGCGCTACGGTTGCTGGGGAAGTCATCAGTATAGAGGACCCGCTGGGCCTGATGTAGAGTTGCGCTGGCCTGTTTGTAGCGTCTAAGTGTGTGTTTTTTGAAGGTGGCGGCGTAGGCTATTATGCAGCCCCTGAGGAAAGCCTTGCCCGCTTCCCAGAAAAGGTTAGGGTTGTCGGCGTGTAGCGCATTATCCGACGCATATCCCGACCAAGCTTTTTCCAAATGTTGTTGGAAATCAGAGTTGTTATGAAGATAGGAGGGAAACCGCCAGATTCTGGGGTTGGAAGCTAGGTCAGGATCTTCAAGAGTGGTCGAGACCAGGGCGTGATCTGAAATTGCAATGTCGTGTATGTCAGCTTCCGAGATCAGTGGGAGGAGAGAGTCAGAGCAGACGAGATAGTCTAGTCTCGTGAAGACATTGTGAGGGTGGGAATAGAACGAGAATTCCCTGTCAGCTGGGTGCCTTAGTCGCCATATATCGTGAAGGTGCAGTGAGTCAATTGTCGACGCCAACAAGGTCTGGGTGAGAGGAGTCAATGGAGGACGGGAGTGTTTGGTAGAGGACCTGTCATCTGTCGGGTGCATCATAGAGTTGAAATCCCCTCCAATCAGGTGTGGGCAAGCTGGGTCTCGAAGTGCCCAAGAGGTGAGGTCGCTAAAAAAAGTACTTGAGGGGCTGTTAGGAGCATAGACATTGGTGATATTTACAACCCTGGGTCCCAGTTGGATACGGGCAGAGGCGAATCGCCCCTCTGAGTCTGAGTCTGAGGACAGTATCTTGCAGGGAAGGTTTTTGTGGACTAGGATTATTACCCCGGCTTTCCGACCACATGAGTCGGAGCCGAGGACTGTGCCCACCCAGAGTTTCCGCAGCCGCGGGAAGTCGGGAGTGGACAGATGAGTTTCCTGGAGGAGGGCGATGTCGGTCTTAAGCCTTTTAAGGTGACGCAGAACTTTCATCCTCTTATTGGGGGAACGAAGCCCTTTAACATTCCAGGAGACTATTCTCATGTTGGGAAAATCATCAAAGGGGTGTGGGCAGTATGTGGAGGCGAAGTATATGGGAGCATGGAGTATGGCAGAAGTGGGATACAAGGACAGCAGATGGAGCAATGATCGATTGGGAGAGAGAACGGAGGTGTGGACAGATCCCATAAAACGGGGAGAAACCAGAGAAATAGGGAAGGGAAGATGGGGGGGGGAGGATGGGGATAAACATAGTGAACAAAAACCATCGGGAACTTCACTTTTTTCCGCATTGAGCCACTGAATAGGCCAACTCCCAACCCAGGGCTCACTATGCAGCACTTCACCCGCAGCGACCGAAGGGGGGGGGGGTGTAGGCAGCAGGAGCAATGCGTGGGGGGGCAAGATCTAAACAGGTATCGCTGCGGAATAACAGAAGGGCCCACACGTGTCACATAAATGCATGAAGAACATAAACCAATATAAAATAAAATAGCATTATAGAACAATACAAAATAGCATAACAGCATAATAATAGCATTTGGCCTACCGTGGCCCCCCCGGGTGAGGGGAGGGGGAGGCACGATGGAGGAGGGGGACCCAGAAGGGGGTTTAAGATGGTCAAGGCGCAGCAAAGTTACACCACGCTGGTGCGGCCATCCGGAAAAAAAAAAGAAAAATGAAAAGAGGGGGGTTCAAGAGGAGGAGGTTTGTCGTCGGTCGGATCCAGAAGCCTTGAATCTTTTAGGAGAGTCCTTGCGTGGGCTCCCGTGTTCCAGGGCCCGGCTGGAGGGTGCAGCTCTGGGAGACAGGTTGTGGTGGGGGCCTGAGCGGTGGGACCTCAGAAAAGCCTCTGCTTCGGATGGGTCATGGAAGGAGAGTTGATCCCCGTTAGGTGCTCTGAGTCGAAGCACGGCCGGGAAGGCCAGAGTAAACTTGACTTTCATCCGGTGGAGCTCCGAGCAGACCTGTTGGAAAGCTTTCCTCCTCTTGGAGACGTCCACGGAGTAGTCCGCAAAAACTAAGATATTCATGTCCTCTATCTGGAGGGTTCTGGACTGCCTGAACTTCTGCAGGACGAGGGCCTTATCTGAATAGTTGAGGTACTTGGCGATCACTGGACGTGGTGATTTACGTTCAGAGTTAAAGAGGCCCATGCGGTGGGCGCGCTCAACCGTGCAGGGGCCGGGCAGGCCCAAGGCCTCGGGAATGCGTCGCGAGCAGAGATCCGAAAGTGCCGTGGGTTGCAGCGATTCGGGGACGCCAATAAAGCGTAGATTGCTCCTCCTGGATCTGTTCTCAAGGTCGTCCAGCTTATCCAGTATATATTTGTTCGTCTTGTCTTGCGCATGTTCAAAGGATTGGGCCTGGTACAGTTCCTCTTCCACATGGGCGATTCGGCTTTCAGCTTCATTTAGCCGGGATGCATGCTCCCCTAGTTGGGCCTGAAGTTTCTGTATTCCTGCATTAATAGCCTTTTCAACTGAGGTGGCTATCATGGGGGATAATAGAGCGGCCACGGCCTGGGCCATCAGCTCTATACTGTGTATGTCCCCCGTTTGTGGGGGGGGTGAGGAGATGTGGATAGCCTGGGGGATGTTGGGAGGGGCTGGTGGTGTGCTCACCTCCATAGCAGGCGTCGTTTCCACGCTCGGTTCCGCGACCGGATCCGTGTAGGCCGAAGCCGGGGCCTCGATTTGCGGCTCCCCCGTCCGCGCCGCGGCGGCGGCGTACGATTGCGCGCCGTTTTTCTTAAGGAACCTGTCCATCCTTGTTAGGGGGGGTGGCGGATGGTTGTCCCAGGGCTCGGTGGCGGGTTAGCAAGTTTTTATATCCCGTTTTAGGAGCCTGTGTGCGGGAGCTGAGTGAGCACACAGCTACTCCATGCGGCGCCGGAACCGGAAGTCGAATTTGTTCTCTTTATTCACTCCGCGATTCTCTGCATTTTTTTTGCTCGGCAGTTTTCCTATGGCCCCTTTCACACTGGGGCGTTTTTCGAGCGTTATTCGAGCGTTATTTGAACGTTATTCGAACGTTATTTGAGCAAAGCCTCATCTGCAATCCCAATGTGCTGGTAAAGCACCGCTAAGACCCTAACGTTTTAGGGCATTTTTTGCAGTGCCTCAGTGTGAAAGGGTAAGGCGTTTTTACAGCGCTTTCAATTCATTTCAATGGAGAGGGGCGTTTTTGGAGCATTTTTTTCAGCCCCCAAAAGCTGCTCCAAATATGCTGCTTGCAGGACTCAGTGTGAAAGGGTCCATTAAGATGCACGGAGAGCATTTTAATAGCGTTTTAAAAGCGATATTTTTAACGCTAAAACGCTGTAAAAACACTTCAGTGTGAAAGGGGTCTATGGGAAACACTGCAGTGGAGCATACACACAGCCGGTTTTTCCGACCAAAGCTCATATGAAAGTTTTCCTGTCGGAAAACCGGCTGTGTGTACACGGGAAAAAGCTACCAAGCAGGTTCTCGTTTTTCCCCTCGGTTTTCCCGGCGGACTTTTGAGTGGTGCGAAAACCGATCGTGTGATTGAGGCATTAGTGTCAGTGTTTAGATAGGATAACAAAGAAAAATTTGCACAATTTTTCTGGGCCCTTCTATGGATACAAACAACAAATTACATACACAAATGTGGTATTGCTGCGATAGTCAGGCCACGTACACACGATCAGACCGGTCCAATGAAACTGGTCTGAAGACCAGTTTCATCGAACCAAATTGATCGTGTGTATGGCTTATCGGACCGTTGTCCGTCAGACCAAAGTTTTAAAACTAGCTTTAAAATCTGTCCGATGGACACCTGTCCGTCGGACCAAAACGATGGTTAGTACACAAAAGCATCGGACCAAAAACCTGCGCATGCTCAGAATCAAGTCGACGCATGCTTGGAAGCATTGAACTTTGTTTTTTCAGCACGTCGTTGTGTTCTACGTCACCGCGTTCTAGCCCAATGGGATTTTGGACTAATGGCGTGTACGCACATCAGACCATCAGACCACTTCAGCGTGGTCCGATGAAAACGATCAGTCGGACCAGTCTCATCGGACCGGTCTGATCGTGTGTACGTGGCCTCAGGGAAAATATACAGCTATATTTGAAAAAACATTTTTTTTTACTATTTTGAGCCAATTTTCCTTTGATAATAAAAAAAATAACTATTTACCACCAAATGAAATCCTGAAAAAAAAGAGGTATAATTCACCCGGTAGTTGTGAAGATATGTACAGTTTTACTAACACATGTCAAAGTTGCAAAACTGTTAAAAAAGATAACTAAATCTTATATGTCTGGGAGGCAGTGAGACGTTTTCACTACAAAGTATCTTCAGCACTCATTACACTTGCTGGTGTGTCATGTCGGGTGCCTCGCTCCCAGCTGCACTATAGTTCCACCCACAGTTCCTATGTCACTACAGCGATGAGAAACTGAATGCTGGAGATTCTTCAGCTGCCATAACTCTGCAAGAGAGTGAATATCGGAGTCACTGCCTGCCAAACAGACCAGCCAATCCATACATCATCATACAATTCCTGAATCATGATGACATGGTTCCTAATTTGTGTAGTTCTCACCAAATCGGGCATATCAATATGGAAATATTCATTCTTCTAACTGGATCAATGCTATTCTATGTTCAGTTATATTTGGAGTCTGGTGAGTTGACTTGTTTCTCTTGGGAAGTAGTATTCAACCATCAGCTTTTTCAGCTTTACACATTGAGCACAAAAAAAATAATCGCCCCTAGTAAAATATTTGGTAAAAGTTTTACAACTTTCAATGATGCTCTCTCATTGCTACTTCCCTAAACTTCCTGTCCTCACAAGAAAAAAAAAAAAGATCTTCCTGCTGTTTACTTTTCCCATTGCAGCAGATAGTGGGGTTCCTTGTTGCAACAGAGGCTTACATGTGGGATCTAAAGTCAGGGGCGGACTGACTATTGAGTCACTCGGGCACTGCCCGAGGGCCCCATGCCACTAGGGGGCCCCATCAGGGTTGCCAGGCTCAGTAAAACCAGGGACAGTATGTAAAAATCTGTGTTTATTTTTACATCTGTCCCTTATATGTCCGAAACTGACATGCTTTTGATGTGAAAATCCAGAGATTTTAGCTGCTCCGCCTCTGCACTACCTCCTGGCGTGGTGGCCATTTGTAAGCCCGGGGGCCCCATAATCTTCTATTGCCCGGGGGCCCCATGCGTTGTCAGTCCACCCCTGTCTAAAGTGTAAAATACTCACCGCCAGAGTGCTTGAGCATATAGAAAAATCATTAAAGTCCCATTCACGTGATCACGTTGTGGTAAAGGACATTGAAATGTGCATCCACTGCAATACACGCAGTGCATTGTGGTGTAATTCATTTTAAACAGAGAAACAGCTAATTTTGCAAGTATGGATATTCCCATTTGATCCCCACATTATGTACTTCGTTTATGGTTATTATCTATGCTATAAATTGCAATCATTTTTCGTTACAGATATGTGTTCATACATCAACCCCTGAAGAAATGAGAACATACTCATGAAACGCGTCGGTATATATATGATGTTATGTCACATTTATTATGAATTTCTGTACAATGTTGTATATTATTATTGATTGTACTTGTATAGTTGGGTCACTTTGGTTGGTCACATGGTACATACATTTATATCATACAATTCCATAATTTTTATTGGCTGTGTCATACCTGATATAAAATCCTACGGGCAAAATCATGTGCTTTGTCATTTTAAACAGAACCCCCAACACATCTAGGCAACAAAACCAAATAGTGCTTGCACTGTAACACACTGCAATGCACAGATTTTAATCACCTATGCATTGCAGTGAGCTGCATTAGAAAAATGGGGTAGGTCTGTTTTTCCATGTAATAGGGTGAATAGTCCACAATAATACAGTAAATTCAATTCACACAATAACTTGCATGTACATTCGTTCTGTGTGAATGGGGGTAAAATAATTTAATTAAGCCATTTTATCTCCTGGTCGAATGTCGATCATTCATATACTGTAGAACAGAGCAAATCAGGCAATTACTGACCACTAGATGGAGCTGATGAGCATAAGAAATATTTAACTGTAGAGATGGAGCTATCAGGCAGCCAGGTTCAGAATAATGCTAGGATGAATGTTGTATCCAATTGCCAGATACACTGAGTCCCTAGGATAAGTTTAAAGGGTTAGTGCATAAAGTTATATTCAGTTTCTGTTAGAGTATAAGAGTGAATTTGTTTTAAAAAAAACTTGCATAGCTATTTATCCTGTGAATGTTTTTCAGTCATACAGAAGAGTAATTTGTGGAAATACCCCATGAGCTCCACCTAGTGGCCATATTAAGATATTTTCCTGATTTCCATGAAAATAGCCTGACAAAATAGTTTTTTTGGCCCCATTCGCACAGAACAAATTTACATGCAGTTTAACAGGTGAAATAGCTATGCATTTTTTTTTATAAATACACCCCTTAGGGTCTAAGAGAAACACTATACCTTCTTTATGGACTGACCCTCTAAACCATGTGTGCTCAACCTGTGGCACTACAACTGTTGAGGAATTACAAACCCAATAAAGATATAGCAAGGCTGACAGTTACAAGCATGTCTCCCAAAGGCAGAGGCATGATGGGACTTGTAGTTCTGCAGCAGCTGGAGGGCCACAGGTTGAGCACTAATGCTTTAAACATATGCTAAGGACACAGGATATCTGGCCAGTGGATATATTATTCATCCTAGCATTATTTTGTACCTAGAAATGCAAATCTCTTTAAATATAGATTACCGTATGTACTCAAGTATAAGCCAGCCCGAATATAAGCCGAGGCACCTAATTTTACCACAACAAAACTGGGAAAACGTATTGACTCGAGTATAAGCCTAGGGTAAGAATACAGCAGCTACTGTAAGTGGAAAAGAGGGTCAACAATGCCCATTGCATGCCTCACCTCACTGTGCCCATTGCATGCCTCACCTCATTGTGCCCATTGCAGCCTGACCTCTCTGTGCCCATTGCAGCCTGACCTCTCTGTGCCCATTGCAGCCTGACCTCACTGTGCCCGTTGCAGCCTAACCTCACTGTGCCCATTGCAGGCTGACCTCACTGTGCCCATTAAAGCCTCACTTTGCCGATCTGTGTACCTGATTATCCGTGACATGCATATTCAGATGGTGGGCGTCTAGTGTTAAAAAGTCGTAACACTCAGTTTCCTAGCAGACACTGTGTTCAGTGTTCCGCCTATCACAGATGTCCACTCGTCTGTGATAGATAAGAGGATGAGAGGACGTCCGTGATAAGCGGAACATGTCAAGGACTCAGGTACACAGACTCGAGTACAGTATAAGCCGAGGGGGGCATTTTCAGCAAGGGCTGAAAAACTTGGCTTATACTCGAATATATACAGTATTATATTCCGTGTTTTCAGCTTCCCATCATTGTCCTGCCTACACACACTGGCGCTTGAGAGGGAGGTTGCACAGCACAGAATCATGTTGCAATGGGAGCTACCCGCAAATCAACTTTTAGCAAGGAGAGCATGTTGTTAAATAAGTAAAATCAATAAGTAAAATAAAATTAGCACCAATTCCCCCCCCTATAGTGCAGCAGCTATCTCTAACCTATTGAAATAAGTTACAAATACCACCAATTATGTGCTAGACGGCGCTTACAACACAAAAAAAAAAGTGAATACAATAAATGCTACCACAAAAAGTATAAATAAATAATAATAAGTGCTCAGTCTATAGTAATATAATTTCTATGTTCGATATTCCACAAATAAAAAAGACAGTCCATAAGAAAGTAAAGATGACATTTGTGTCTTGACACCAGAAATCATCCCTTATCGTGCTCTATCACCATGTGCTCGTGTAAATCAATCCGCACTCACCAAGTGTGCAACAAGAGAAGTCAGCCACGGGCCAGATCATACCACTGGATGAATCGCTGGGGTCAGTGTACTCTCCCCATTGACAAATAGATCAGTATTCCAATAGCTCAAACGGCCAGGAACTAAAAAAAAAAAATAGAAGAGGGAACCTCTTATAGTGTGGACAACTGCTGGTTTATTGGTAAAAAAACAATCGCATACGAAGACTTAGGCCGCGTACACACGAGGGGATATGTCCGCTGAAAACGGTCCGATGGACCGTTTCAGCAGACATCTCCACTCGTGTGTATGGGCTAGCGGACAGATTTGTCCACCCGACAGATTTCAAAGCAAGCTTTGAAATCTATCCGGTGGGGATCTGTCCGCCCGACATGTCTGCTGGTTAGTACACTTACCAGCAGACATGTCGTCCCGCACCGCCGCCGCGCCGCTGCCGAATGGATTCGGCGCATGCGCGGAAGTGTTTTACTTCCTGGTGCGGTGACGTGGCGGTGACGCGGTGGCGTCAACGTCACCGCCGCGTCACCGCCACGTCACAGCGCCGTCCGGCGGCGGGGAATTTGATCCGATGGTGTGTACACGCCATCGGATCAAACTCCCGATCGGACATATCCGATGGAAATGGTCCGCGGACCGTTTTCATCGGATATGTCCGATCGTGTGTATGGGGCCTAACACCAAAAAACATACAAAATACTGTGTACCCGATCAGCCCAGTCTCGTAGGAAGCAACCTATCTTTTCCACCTGGACCGGAAATGACGCACTGAGAGTCCCGTTTAATGCATTTCATCATCACGTGACCTCCTCAGAAGCAGCTTCTGCTTCTGAGGAGGTCACATGATAACGAAACTCGTTAAGTGCAACTTTTGGGATGATTTCTGGTGTTAAGACACAAGTGTCACCTTCACTTTCTTATGGACTGTGATTTTTTTATTTGTGGACAATCGAACACAGCAATTATACTATTAAGGACTGATCTCCTATTATTATTTATTCATAGGTTTTGTGGTAGCATTTATTGTATCTACTTATTGTTTTGTGTTTCAAACGCTGTCTAGCACATAATTGGTGCTATTTGTAACTTAGGGCATGTTATTGACATCATTGACGTCAGTGATTTTAATCAACACTTACCAGTGTGGTGTATTTTCAGCAACAATAAGGCCGGGTTCACACTAGAGATCGCAGTGGCTGACAGCAGGAGTCCGGTGCGTTTCCATTCACGACTTCAGGTACGATTTCAGTAATTTATTGGCTGAATTCGGACCTGAAACGAACCAGAAGATGCACAGGACTCCCATGCAGTTCCCACTGGAGCCATGCCGGAGATGTGTGAACCGACTCCATAGAGAACCAGTCACAATCTCCTGTAATGCGAATTGGATGCAGGGAAAGCCGCACCCAATTCACAATAGTGTGTACCCAGCGTGAAGCTTTTATTGTGATGTTTTGTTTAGGTTTGCGCACTTTATACGTGTGCAAAACCATATTTTCATTTGCAGATTTCTGTATTCTCCCTCAATAGTGTCGTCACTATTCCTGCTAAGCTAATGCTCTACGCATAGTGAATGTAACATTTCATATATTTTAATAAAATGCATGATCCAATGTTGATTAAAATCATTTGTTATGTCTTTTATTTTAATTTTATTTTTACTATTTATTATTTTATGTATTTATTGTTAATTTCTTAACTTTAATCCTTCTTTTACTATGTGTATGGGCTGTTTTTTCCTTGTTTAACACCTCCCCTGCATGCAGCAGGCCCTCTGGAATTTAGAAGCAAATATTATCTCAACTGGTAGCATTGTGAAATGCATGTTTGATGCGGGAGATTAATCCCCAACAATGTTTTTTTGAAATGAATAACAGCCTTTGTTAAGACCTGAAAAAGAGCCTTAAAATACCATCAACTGGCTCACAATACCGTCAGCTATCGCATAATGCCATCGCTTTTCTCTGAATTGTAAGCTCTTTAAAGCAGAGACTCCGTCTCACACTGGGTAGGAGGTCTTTAGGACAGATGACCTCCAGCCTTGCCCAAACCTGCTAGACCATAACCTCCAACCCCCCCCCCCCCAATTACCCGATAAAAGACGTGAAATTTTGGAGTAAAATGGCCATTGCAGCCTTTTATTTAGCAAAATACATACCGTATATACTCGAGTATAAGCCGGGGTTTTCAGCCTTTTTTAGGGCTGAAAATACCCCCCACGGCTTATACTCACGTCAGTGTACCTGCATTCTTGAAAGGGGTCCATTTTTTTAAAAGTCACCGCTTCCTCCTGGGGTTCCATTCCGTGATAGGCATTTAACATTACCTATCACAGAGGTCCACTCATCCTCGGACAGTTTCCGAGCCGACACTGTGTTCAGTGTTCCGCCAATCACGGACGTCCTCTTGTTCGAGGATGAAAGAATGTCCGTGATTGGCGGAACACTGAACACAGTGTCTGCTGGGAAACTGAGTCCGAGGATGAGAGGACCTCCGTGATAGGTGGAACACAGTGTCAAATGCTTATCACGAAACGGAACGCCAGGAGGAAGCCGCGACTTTAAAAAATGGACACCTGTCAAGAATTCAGGTACTCGGGCACAGTGAGACTGCAATGGGCACAGTGAGGTATGGCACAGTGAGACTGCAATGGGGACAGTGATACTGCAATGGGCACAGTGAGGTATGGCACAGTGAGACTGCAATGGGAACAGTGAGACTGCAATGGGCACAGTGAGGTATGACACAGTGAGACTGCAATGGGTACAGTGAGGTATGGCACAGTTAGGTTGCAATGGGCACAGTTATGTATGGCACAGTGAGGCGTGCAAATGGGCATTGTTGACCCTCTTTTCCGCTTACAGTAGCTGCTGCATTCTCACCCTAGGCTTATACTCGGGTCGGCTTATACTCGAGTATATACGGTAACTTTAAAGAAAGAAATAACATACTGTACTTAAACATAACCATCAGCCAAAATTGTTAGACTAAATCTTGGTGGTCTTTGAGGGCAACGGCACAGCCTGGTTACTGCGACAAACTTTTCTTCAACTTAGGCCTCCAGTCGCAAAACACTGACTCAGAGACGATACTCCTCATCAGCAGTGACCTACATTTTACCTATTCTTAGTTAAACCCCTCATTAACAGGAATGTACCCGACAACCCCATACTACAGATGGGTCCCGACCATTTTTATCTTCCAGACTTTTTCTCCTCCTCCAAAGACCCACCACTGCCACAGCACGTAAGGGGTAAAGCCTTACCCTTGCATGTTATACTTTTATAGATTGGTTTATACTGCAGAGTTTACGTACATGGGTGCCAGTTTGAATACTTCAACATGCACAAACTTTAGCCATTTGGCTCCTTTTACACAGGCAGAGCTCCAAAATGGCCCAAGACAAGCAGACATGGTGTGGCTTGGCTGCATACACATTACATAGCCATGATGCTTTGCATCACCGCAAGGGATTTACCCTCTCTATTGTCCTGTTTACTGTATCACTGAAGGTAAAAGGAAAATCCCCAACCAGTTTCTGCAGACATGTTCGATCGTGTGTACGGCCTAGCGGACAGGTTTCCAGCGGACAAAAGTTTCTAAGCGTGCTTAGAAACTTGTCCGCTGGAAATCTGTCCGTCGGACATGTCCGATGGTTAGTACGCCTAACCATCGGACAGAAATCCCCTGCATGCGTCAAATTGATTCGATGCATGCGTGGAAGCATTGAACCTCCGTGTTGGAGCACGTCGCCGCGTCACAATCACCGTCACATCACCGTCACGTCACCGCGTTCTCTGTCCGCGGGGATTTTGGTCTGATGGTGTGTACACACATCAGACCAAAATATCTCAGGAGACATGTCCGATGAAAACGGTCTGCGGACTGTTTTCATCGGACATGTCTCCTCGTGTGTACAGGGCCTTAGAGACTTCAAGGAGGTATGAATTGGGAGTGCCGCAATTAATACTGGAAAATGTAGTTCTTACATGAACGAGCACCACAAACCAGGAAGTGAATGAGAGATCAGAAACTAGAACGCCGGAGGTGATATAGATGAAGGAATTTAATAGGTATTTTCTACTTTTTTTACAGAATCATTACACTATTCTGTCTGCCTACCTTGCAGACATTAATTTTAGGCAAAACATTTTTTTCCTTTACAACTCCTTTAAATAGGACTGCAGATGTAGGAACACATGTCACTGCAGGTGGCAGCTTATTGAAAATTATATTATGTGTTTTTTAGAATGTCGGGCGACTGAGCATGCATGTGTGAGCAGGGACTCTTAGAAAGAATAGTATTTTCTATGTTGGGCGTAGGCAGGTGTAAAAAAAAAAACACTTGAGTATAAATAGGGGGTTTATAGTAGATCATATCTCTGGGGGGGGGATTGAACCCAATGCTTCCACGCTGTAATGGTGGCCATACACATAAAAAACGTATTGATAATAATGAAATACGCGCTAAAAATACAACTAATATTGTGAAAAATCAGGTATCAAATTATAAAGTTGATTACATATGTTAATCACTAAGGCCCCAAACGGCCAAAGGAATCATATAAAACAATGTGCAATAAACCGTGATATTGTGCTCAGTGTTCACACCTAATAAATTAAATAAAATGGTGAAAAATGCAGTCCATCCGATATCCACACTACATATAAAAGAAAGAAAAAGTCCAGAAACAATGACCTCCAATCAGTAGCACTAAAAACAATCCAATATCTCAAGGAAGGAAACCAAACTGTCATCCACAGAAAGTTTTCAGCCCAGCAGGAGTTGTAATTAGATTCACAAAGGTTCCTCCGGTATTATGTAAAAAAGGAAAAAAAAACATACCATTGTGCAGTACTGAGGTTCCAATATTGAAATACAAGCTGGTAATAGATACACTCACATGACCATATCGATCAGAAAACTGCTCAGTGTTTGCTGAGAAAGCTCTGTCACAGCCCTGTTTCAATCAAAAAGCAGCTCAGTGTTGCTGAGAACTCGTAACGAATCCTCCACTGGTCTCCGCACGTTAGACTCCTCCCAGGGAACCCAGAATCTAAAAAAAAAAAGAAGCTTATGGTGTCTGTCGAATGTTCTAAGAAAAACAAAATGTGACTCTTCATGTCTCTCTATGTCGAATCTTCATGTCTCTCTATGTCGAATCTTCATGTATCTCTATGTCGAATCTGTCATTGAAGGCTTATGGTGTCTGTGGAATGTTCTAAGAAAAAAGAAAAAAAAGAAGATTCGACAGAATCTTTAAAAAAAAAAAAGGCTTATGGTGTCTGTCGAATGTTCTAAGAAAAAAATAATTTGACTCATCATGTCTCTCTATGTCAAATCTTCATGTCTCCCTATGTCGAATCTTCATGTCTCCCTATGTCGAATCTTCATGTCTCTCAATGTCGAATCTTCATGTCTCTCTATGTCGAATCTTCATGTCTCTCTATGTCAAATCTTTTCTCTCTATGTCGACTCTTCTTCGTGTCTCTATAATGTCAAATCTTTTCTCTCTATGTCGACTCTTCTTCATGTCTCTATAATGTCAAATCTTTTCTCTCTATGTCTAATCTTTTCTCTTTATGTAGAATAATATTGGACTGATAGAGTTAAGGTTAGGCACATTAGACCGCAACGAAAACGAAAATAAAGCATTTGTTTATGTCGGATCTTTCGGTTTCTCGTTTTCTGTGCATTCGTTATCGTTTGTTAAAACGATAATGAAAATATCTGAAATTCGGAAGAACATGCATTCGGACAAAAACTAATGCACATGTCTACTGGACACTCTGGTTTTCTCCCACACGCCAAAGACATGCTGGTAGGTTAATTGGCTTCTGTGTATGTGTATCTAGGGATCTTAGATTGTAAGCTCAATGAGGGCAGAGACTGATGTGACTGCACAATATATAAAATGATGGTGCTTTATAATAACCTATACAATATAGTATATGTAAAGCGCTGCATAAATTCATGGTGCTATATAAGTACCTCTACAATAGTATATGTAAATTGTTGTGTGCTATATAAGTAACTGTAATAAATAACAGAGCTCTATTTTATTTTCATTAAAAAAAAATAGGACTCTAAAGTTGCGGCTAACTTTTTTTATAATTGCAATGGTTCATTTTTGATGTGATGTCAGCCTATCGGCTAGGCAGGAATTAAAAAAGTCCTGGATTTACAAACCCTTCCTGCTGTCTCCTATATATATCTGCAGTGGGTATCACTTCAAAGCTGGAGGGAAGCTGATGAGAGGTGCTCTGGGGATTTAGGAGGGTGGTGGGATAGGATGTCCCATGGTCGGATCCCCTCCCAGGCACTTTGCATAAATAAATAAGTCAGTTGAGAGTGTGCAAGGAGGAGTGGAGGAGGTTACACAGAGGGGGGGTGATCCAGCTGGCTCATCTGATCCCTGCAGTTCACAAGGAGAGAGCAGTGTGTGTCATGTTACACAGGAGAGAGGATCAGTCGCAGCACAGCTCCCAGCCAGTTGAGAATTACACCTTCCTAATGGGGACTTTTATGTGTGACTTCTTTACAACTCTCACAACTCAGTGAAGTTCACAAAGACAAGGAAGGAAATTACAAAGAACAGCAACGAGACAGAACTTTCCAAAAACTTTTTTTCCTCTTTTTTTTTTCTTATAGTTTATTCCTTGGAAATATAAAAGCGGCAGACATCTATTTATTTGCATCCCCCAGCCTCATTCCTGTAACCTACTTGGCATCTACTGACCAGCTGCTATTGATCCACTTGGGTAGATTGACCGCCAGCCATAAATTCTGGATTCTGCTCCTTGGATTAAGATTGTGGATTATTTATTCTATTTATTTATTTATTGTTCCTCTGTGAAGCATGGAGGGGAAGGAAGTGTGGAAAGGTGCTGTTAGCCACAGTAGTGCCTTCGCTAGGAGTTGTAAGAACATCCCCTGTAGGACAGAGGACTATGGGAAGTGCAGCAGGTTCCCTGCACTCTTGGGATGCGGGTTTGCCCTTGTATCAGTATTTTCCCTGCTCCTTAGTCTCCTGGTTTTGTGTAGAACTTCTGACCTACAGTCCAGGGTTTCTGATTTAGAGAAGCTGCGATACACTCAGCTATCTGCCTTAGTCTCCGCAGACCAAATGGAGACAGCTATTTTGGGAAGAGTTGACCAACTGCTGGAAGAGGTCTGTACATATTTACTTATTACACCTTTCTGCTTTCTTCAACTATTGAATGAAAAGCAACTGATATCTGTACATGACACACCACCTTCAGCTGGGGAATGCGCTGTTTTTTGTTCTTTGCAAAAAAGTTGATCCACTTATACGCTCAACTTTATTTCCGCTGTAATTATATCCGTTACAGTGGCATTCATCCCTGCGGTGTTCTTTGTAAAAAGTTATGGAAAAAAAAAAAGTTTCATTACAGTGCGAAAAGTTCTAATTGCGATGAATACTGACACGGTTACCATAGTAATTTTAGATTGCAGGCAATTCACAGCTGTTGTGAAACGGATCTCCGTAAGAACATGTCAGAAATCGTTTACCTGTGTTATTAGTTTAATGCTTTACAAGGAGTAACCTGTTGTGGTGATGTCTTTATCTACAGCCTTCATTTTAACATTCAATGTGGGTTTCATCAGTGTTGCCGATTGTTAAGTCATACTAAGGGTTGATTTACTAAAGATGGAGAGTGCAAAATCTGCTGCAGCGCTGCATAGAAACCAATCGGCTTCCAGGTTTTATTGTCAAAACTTAATTGAACAAGCTGAAGTTAGAAGCACCAGATTTTGCATTCTCCAGTTTTAGTAAATCAACCCAACCAATTTTCTTTTGGGCAAGGCAATTCTATATACTAACCATCCTTACCATATGGCATGTAGATCTCTTCTTTCATTGAATAAACTTGGGCAATATATGGCACTCCAGGTGTTGAAGAACTACATGCTCAGCAGATGATGGGTCATGTTGAGATCTCTAGTTCCTTGTGGTTGGAAATGCTTAGAGCTGCCATTCTCATGGTGTCATTGAACTTTAGGGTTCCCTGAAAGGTTGCTAGGGGTTCCTTGAGCTGTGGCTGACTGACCTCCCATTTATCCCTCTGGATAGTCCCGGGTCCGATGACTTGCAGAACCAATAGCATGACTCTAAAGTTCTTTTCAGCTGTCTGTAAGGGTGGCATTTGTAGCACCACTGTAACGGGAGCATTTGTAGCACCACTGTAAAGAGGCACATTTTTGCCACTGATCACCAAAGCAACTGGCATTTTTTTACTGCCTTCTGATGAATTCATTTTAGCAGGGGATCCCTGAGACCTAAAAGGTCCTCTGGAGTAGAAAGTTTGAAAAAGGCTGGCATTGAATAAGGGCTCGTTCACACAACCAGTGCTGAGCTATATTGTTCAATGCAATTAAATGCAAATTCAAACAAAATGCCATTGTTTAAAAGTGACTTGTGTTGATGTGCACCAAAAAAAAAAAAAAGGCCAGTTGCATTTAATCACAGAGCATGGCAAAGTGCTGCAATCTGCTGGAGTGCTCTATCATAGAACGAACAATAAAAAGAGGAAAATTCACATTATACGTAAAAAAAGTTACAGCACATTACAATGCACTTTAAAATTGGGTGTCAATGCACGTATTGTGATGTCAAGGTGTCTTAAAATTTAAACATCTATCGTAACTATCAAGCTGCTAAGGGGGCATCTATCAATAACTGCCTTATACTTATCTTCTGTAGGCACTAGAATGCTTTGTGGAATGAACAGGCTGTGGTTTTTATTGTGTTTATTCTATAAGATTGTCAATTCAATAAGATAAGTTTGATACATAAGAATAACAACACTCAAAGTCTTCTCTGAATTGTCCAAGCACGTTGTCAACTTCATTTGGATAAATACATGCTCAAATTGTGAAGCATTCCATAACATCTGATGTGTGAGTGACACAAAGCAGAAATGTTTATGGCCACAAGAGTGATTATGCAACAGGTCTGTAAAGTACGATGTCAGGAAAATGATGCTTCAGGGCTCATTCCTATGGACGTTTATAATAAAAATGCTCATCAAAGCTTGCCTGTGCCTATATAGATTTAGCAAGCTTTAACATACCATTTAAGTTTTTTAAAGTTACTTCAGATGCATACTGAAATATCTAATATAATTGTCCCCAAGAGGTTGTTATCATAGTTGACGCTAAATAAGTGCTTCCAAAACTTTATTCAGTGTACTTATTGACTTACATTTTCAATGCTGCCCAGAGCCCAAAAACTTTTGCAGCGGATAGTTTCATCAACATGAAGCCAATCTGGCACTCTTGTAATTGTTTATGGTACATGGACATTTACAATATAATTGGATGCTTATATTATAATTATTGGCTATAGTCGTTGATAGGCTTAATAAAAGCTGAAAAAGTTATGCAAAATGTTGCGGGTATGTATGAGAACTTACAGGTTTCTAGTATGCTTTGGAGAGCTCCACAACAAGAGCCTAATTTTAGGACAGCATTCCATTTTGCTATGTTTTTGATCCATAGAACATCTAGACCGGTCACACATAGGACTCTTTAGAGACAATTGCATTTTTTTGTTGTAGTAGTAGGAATACTAAAAACAAACAGTCCCTTCAGATGACTTATCACAGACCACAGCGTCACTTAAACAGAGATGTAACTATTATGTATCTTTCACCTTTGGGCAGTATGTTATGTAGAAATGATAGGAATGGTGACCTCTTGTCCACGGTTCCTTTTGAGGTTATTTTTGGGACCAAAACCTTCTGCTGCTCAAAACAGCAACGTCAGTGGAAGAAACCTTTTCACAGAGCCATCATGCCTTCTGCATCATGATACATTACAGGGATTGACAGTACATATCTCCTGCAGAAAAGATGTTAATGCATTTAACCCTTATAGACATCACTGGTGCCAAGTGCAACCTTTAATGGTGCTGCAGATTGCAAATCTCCTGCATCGGTATCCAAAGAGCGTCTAAAGCCATTTCGGACAAAGTGGTGACTGGTGAGAGGGTTAGAAACCCTGTCAAGTTTATTGCTGATATTTCCTAAGAATCCCACACCTTTAACTTTCTTGCTCCAGGTGCATGGGCAATGGAGACACACAAATCCACAAGCAGAAAAATGGCCAACACACCAAAAAGAGAATCGCAAACGTTTACTGAGATTTCAGTAGTAAAACATGCAGTAAAAACATCAACATTTAGGAGATTCCCCCCCCCATATATATATATATATATATATATATATATATATATATATATATATATATATATATATATATATATATATATATATATAGTATACAGTATGTATATATCTCTCTTTAGCCCCACTAGAGAGAGTCATCCTCTTTATTTGTCCCATTGACAATTGCACGTGGAATGAACGTGAGAGAGAATCAAACATTTAGAGATGTCTCCAGAACAATTATTGAGGGGAAATCTTCCAATGGAGACATTTGTCCCAGTGATAACTGTCTAAGGGCTGATTTTCCTCACTTTAGAGACATTTTCTGCTGTACCTACAGGACAGGATGTGAAAGGAAAGCTCCCACATGAGACGTAGACAGCAAACAAAAACTGGCATGGGTTGTAATATATCCCTACTTGAGCTAATAGGGAAAAATGGCTTTAGATACTGTATACCAGAGGCCTCTAACCTTTCAAAACAGAGCCAGTTTATTGTCAGTTTATTGTCTTTTGGGGGGCCAGAGGGAATATAATTTTTCTGGCATCAGTGGGAGTAACCAGTGCCCTATATTTGGTATTGGGGACAGGAATGGTGCCACATTGTTGGTGTCAGTAGGAGAAATGGTGCCCCGTTTGTTGATGTTAGTGATAGGAATAATGCCCCATTTTTGGTGTTAGTGGGCAGAATAGGGTCAAACATCAGTGGGATGAATAGTGCCCCAAGAGTTGGTTATGGTTAGAGTGAGTGAAAAAAATTGTAGGACAAGGATGGAAAATTCCACTCCCGGACGAGAAAAAATCATAACTGGTCATATGTGTATACAACATCACATCAATTCTGCTCAAACCAAAATCTTTGAACAACAATTAAGATATTGACATGGAACTTAAACAAAAAGTTGTTCAAAATCAGTCGAGCCCATGAAAGTACTATCAAATGGTCAGAGGAGTGTTTATTTTTTACTTAATCATCCAAACTTTCAACCAAAATCCTCCAAGTCTAAGACCAGCCTTGAATTGGCCATAGATGGATCGAAATTTGGCTAGTTCAGCAGGGCCTAATTTCAACCCGTCTATGGCTATTCCCACTTGACAGAAGTCAGAAGTCAATCTAACAATCGACTTCTGTCTATTGGGAATTTTGGAAATCTTTCAATCTGCTGCAGCACTGTCCATGAAGAATTCTCTGCTGTGAGAATACAATAGCACAGTGGGGAGGATTTCTTGATCCACCATTTATGGGCAGTCTTAGACCTCTTTCACATTGAGGCGTGGAGCCGCGGTGACGGTATAGACGCACTATTTGTAGCGCCGCTATACCGTCGTATTTACCGCGATATTCTGGCGCTATCGGTGAGGGTTTAACCCCCGATAGCGGCCGAAAAAGGGTTAATACTGCGCTATTACCATGGTTTCCCATTGATTTCAATGGGAAGGCACGGTATAGGAGCGGTGAACACACCGCTCCTATACCGCGGTAATGATGCGGCTAGCAGGACTTTTGGAGCGCTCCTGCTAGCGCACCGCTTCAGTGTGAAAGCCTTTGGGCTTTCACATTGAACACTACAGGGCATGATTTTTCATGCGGTATAGCAGCGATATTTTTAGCGTTGTACCGCATGAAAAACGCCTCAATGTGAAAGGGGCCTTAGGCTCATAGATGAGTCTTGTTTTTTTTATGCAGCAGGCAGGTTGAATGACAAAATCTGACCTGATTGCCCCATCCTCACTGATACCCCCATCCTCCCTGCTGTGTCATTATATTCTGAAAGCAGGGAAACTCCCCTGGCATCAGAATACCCAGATCAGCATTGCAGTGTTCTGCCTGCAGCACTGATCAAGCAGCTTTTTTCCAACAAGGCGGTTGAACAGAAGTGGATTGGTAGATCGACTGCTGTTTAACCGCAGTGACATACATGACATACATCATAGTTTGGCCGGTCCCTACTGAGCCAGCCAAATTTCAACCCATGTATGGCCAGCTTTATTCAACTGTGTTAAATGCCCATAGATATCAGATTATTGTCACACAGTGTTACCTAATTTGACACATGCGTTGTCTATATCTTTCTTCAGACTGTGACAGACACCCTTATTTTGAGTTGAAAAGTTTATGTTGTTACTATAAGATAATGCTGGTGCTGGAAGTGCCTGTAGAATTCATATAAATGTAGACATTTCCATGTCTATGTGTTAATAAGTAAAAAATAGGATCCCTTGGCAGTATTATTATGTAAGCATGTCCGATTGCCAACTAATGCCTGTGAACTGTTCAAATATAATCTTAGATGACCCACCGGTTATAATAACATTAAAAAAGGTGTAGATGGCAATCACAACATTTTTTCTATATATCCTCCAATCTCCTTAATGCGGACAGCATGCTGTCTCTTCTACATACTGACACGGGGTTGTCACAAGCGTTAGAGGTTTCAGCTGTCTGACATTTTACTGCTAAAGGTGTCTTGAGCTTTGGGATTTTATTTGAATTAGAGACTGAAGTTAACAGCGACTCTAACTTAATACAATTTTTTTTTATGATAAAAATTAGATTTTGAAAATGTTTTTTTTTTGCTTTAGATCCTTGGCTCTGAGCCTTAGTTTGGTATTTTACATTTACGCAAGGGCATATTGTCATGAAGCTGATGCGCAGTTAGGCAAGATCAACCATGGCAAATGAATTTTAGAGTAAAAAATGTCAGCTTTTCTTCTGCGTTCTCATTTTGACTTAAGATCAAAAGCTTATGCTGCTTTACCAGCCCATAGGGTATAACTCAGAGGATTTGTGCAAAAGAAAAAATATATAATTTATTGACGTGCGTGAATGAACAGTCTTTAAACAAGTGGATTGTTTGTTTAACATAACCCCGTTTAAGGCCAACCATATAAATGCATTTTTAGGCTGCTTGTCTCATGGCGATAAGCAATGATGTTCGCTCTGGAAAATCCATCCCAGCCGATCGGATTTTCATCTAGAAGACTCAGCCAGGAAAAGTCTGCCAAGGTTGGGTACACCCTAAATATAAGTTGTTGACCATCCTGACTGTAACACCAAGGTTAATGGAACTTTATTTTATGGCTCCATTCACATCTGAGCGACAAAACGCCGGACGCCCGACGCGCTTGTCGCTCGAGATGTGAAATAACATTGCGGTCTATGGAGACTGTTCACATCTCCACGCCTGTCGCCTGAAAAAAAGTCCCGGACCCTTTTTTTCAGGCAACATTGGCGTTTGCTCATAGACCGCAATGTTAAAGAAAAAAAAAAATTTCATCTACAGGCGGCAAGATAAGCCGCGTACGCGGCGTATCTTGTCGCCTAGGTGTGAATGCAGCCTAAGTCTGTAGGGACCTCAAAGACATGGCTGTTCTGCAAATTACCAAATTAACTAATAAACGTGAACTCACATTATTAAAGCGGAGGTTCTATGGGAAAACTTTTTTTTTTTTTTTAAGACAAATCTGCTGCTGTTCCTATACTAATTCTTTTACTCACTAGTGCCGTTCTTGCAGCCGCCAGGATCCTTGTTTCCAAGAAAATAATATTTTATTAAATATTATGATGGACATTGCCATCTTAATTATGGGCACTCTGAAGCTCTCCTGTACCTTCTTCCAGGATGCGGCGAATGCTGATCTTCCAGCATTCACCACGTAATCCCGCGCATGCGCAGTGTTGACGGCGAGCGGTGCCGTCAACACTGCACAGTTACCATCACAACGGCCGGCGGCGTCCTGAAAAGGACACGCCCCGCTGTGTTCATTACACTAGTGCTTCTTTATCAGCGCTTTGTGAGTCATGTGACCCGCCTCCCGCATCACGTGACAGTCCAGCTAGCGCGAGACCAGACACCTAGCTATTTCTGAGGATGTGCTGTGATTGGCCTGCACGTCACTCCCTGGACATCATACAATCTGCTCCCACAATGCACAGAGCGGTCGGGGAATAGAGCGACACGGCCACTCCCCACAGGGATGAATACCCGGAAGTGGAGCAGATTAGAGGTAAGGGAGCATCCTGGACAAAAAATGTAAACGCTATCAATCTTTAATGGCCTGAAGTGTATAAATGCAGTAAAATTTGTTTTGAGGGTGAACCTCCGCTTTAAGTGATAGATATACCTGTAAGCAAAATACATTAGATTAACATTGAATTAATGTTTTTAAATGTATCAGCCTTGACTTTAGGTCTCATTCACACTGGCACTCCTGTGTTTCGCTTTTCTAAGTACAGGGACCGTCATCTGAGAAGTAAAAACAACTTTTATGCCTCCCAGATCACTTGGATCTGTATAGGTCCGGTTGGAGGCTCTATTCACATTTAACCACTCAGATGAAAAACCAATATATCATTTATAGTTATAGTTATAGTTTAGAAATGTCATCTAAATTCATAGCAGTGCAGATTTCACAGTGCCGGTGTAAATGAAGCCTGAAGAATATATTGGCCTGAGAGATGAAAAAAAAAATTGTAACATAAAGCCCATTTGTAATTTACCATGAAAACACTTGAGAAAGTGCATGGAAATGGCCCACCATTACAGGCAATGGGACCAGTCACACTACAGCCATTGGTCTCCCAGAGAGACACCTTTTAGCCATACAAAAAAATAACACCTAATAAAGGTTTGTTGGTTGAAAACACATAATTGTGAATAAACAATTGGTACTGTTTCTATACCCAGTGTGTAATTGGAACATGATACAGTAGAGAAGGATTGAATCCCAGCCAGGTTGTTTGGTATTGAAATGTGGGGGAAATTTTCTTTACTTCCAATCTCAGAGCCACAGCAGGAAGTGACAGGAGATCTTTCTAAAATAAAGAAAATCCTCTCTTGGACAGTTACCAGTGGATTCAATGCTCCTGCTGGAATTTTTTCCCTCTATTCCTGTTTTGTAGACACATTTCGATAGAATAGGGAATGGTTAAAAACCGCTGTAAGATTTTTTTTTTTTTTCCCATGGTATCCCATTGGAGAAATGTACCCTATTTCTTGTCATGTAGACACAAAAGGAAGTTGTGAAAAAGAGAAAAAAAAGTCTCTACAAAGGGAGGAAAATCCGCCCTTAGGCTAGACATAAACAGTGTAGATAGAGAAATTTCCCCTGCCGAATATTGTATTCTGACTGCTGAGGCCAATGTAGCTATCTGTATACCCGAACAATAACTGCATCTGATTGGCTGCAGTCACTGTTCAGCAGAGAATTTTCCACCCAGTGCAATCCAGCAGAAATTTGCCAGTATTCAAGCAAAATATGGCTAGCTTTAGACAGTGGTCACCGGAACAATGCCTCTGTTGGACGATTACCCCTATATTTTTGTTCCCATAATAACTAAAAATTATGAATAATCTGTGACTTCGGATCCAGTGACAATCATCACCAAGGCAAATAGAGAGGGTGAATCTCCCCAGCAGAGATGCAAACGACAATGACAACCTGAGAGGGGGGCTAACCCTTTGCTACTCTATCACATATTTGGAACTTGGTTCTTATGAAATGTGGGTGATCATAGCATACTTATACACAAATGGTAAAATTGTTATAGCAGCAGAACATCCGATACTCTTACTGGATTTGTTAAAATGTATTCAATACCATAAGTTGGCTAGAAAATGATAATACATGTAGGCTAACAGTGACTTTCTGATGGTAAAAGTCTGGAACGTGATACTTTCTTAGTTTCTTTATAAGATCACTAAGCCCAGGTTCACACTGCTCCGACATGAAAGTCATGCAACTTCTGATCCGACATCAGTCTGACTTTGATCTGACGTAATGTGACTTTTTAGACTCTATAACATTGAACTGAAGTCATATCAAAGTCGGACCAATGTAGTGCAGGAAACTTTTCTAAAGTCAGAGCGACTTGTGTCAGATAAGTTTAGATGGCTCTCAGGCCACGTACACACGATCAATTCTATCTGCTGGAAACGGTCTGACAGACCGTTTAAGCAGACAGATTCGATCGTGTGTACGGGTGAACAGAAAGATTTTGCCAGCAGACAGATTTTAAAGCATGCTTTAAAATCTGTCTGCTGGGAATCCATCCGTCCGACATGTCTGCTGGTTAGTACGCTAACCAGCAGACATATCTACCCGCACATGCGTCAAATGGATTTGACGCATGCGCGGAGGTGTTTTACTTCCTGGTGCGGTGACGTGGCGGAGTCAACGTCATCGCTGCGTCACCGTGCTGCCCAGCAGACAAATCTGATCAAATCGGTCTGTCAGACCGATTTGAACAGATTTATTTGGTCATGTGTACCTGGCCTCATAGGTAAACATTAAATCTGACATGTCATGCAACTTGTGATCTCACAAGTCAGATCCCATGTCGCCCCAGTGTGAACCGAGCCAAACTGTTCTGCTCAGGTTTTAACTTTAAACAGTTCCTGATTAACCATTGTTGTTGTGCATATGATAGGATAATACATAAATACCCATAGAGTAAAAAGTATAACAAATAGATCAAATAAAACTGATAAAAAAGAAAGATATGTGTGCTGTGATGGTAAGGTAAATATATATTACTTCTAGGCACAGAAATGGAGATTTCCAGATACTATGTTATACTGGCTTTACAAAGCTGTGTTCTTAAGCCTTAGAATAGCCAGGTATCTATCCATAGAATACTTAGAAAGATCCCACAAAGGGAAAAAAGCTGGGGAAGATACCGTAGATGGGACTATACGATACCAAACAAGATAGGGGAAGAGAAAAAGGAGGATATAATAAAGTATCCAATTAAGTAGTACAAGCTAAAATGTACTCCTTTTTCCCCCTTGTGGGACCTTTCTAAGTTTTACTGGCTTTCTAAAACAAAAGCCTCCTAAAATGTGAGCTGACGTAAGTCCTAATAACAAATAAAGACAATCTTTTTTTAACAGACGCGCACACAATGTTTACACTGCAATATCCCAATAAACACATGGATTAAACCATCAAGATTATGGATGGAAAGAGCATGTCAAGCCTTATATTTAGTAACTAGTATAGTCTCGGTTATTGGCAAAATCTTTAACCAAATGGTTTTTGCAGCTGCTTACCAGACCAATGCAGCAGTTCTGGGTTTCGTTGACCCCTCATGTACAGAGCAATGTTCCAGTTTACAAACAAATATATGTTTGGGTTAGTATGTCTTGTGGAATGTCAGTAAAACCAAAGCTATTTTTTCCATAAGAGCTTCCCAAATAAATTGATCTGATTATTTGTGTTCTTAGTTCTCTGTACAAATGTTGCATTAGTTAGAAAATAACTATCGATCCTGCCAGTTAGTTGTACTTCCTTATTCCAGGTGGCAACACTCTGCGTGACCATTCAGGCTCTCGGGCACTGCCCAAGGGCCCCATGCCACTAGGGTGCCCCATCAGGGTTGCCAGCATCAGTAAAACCAGGGACAGTGTGGCCCCATAATCTATTGCTTGGGAGCCCCATAATCTCATATTGCCCAGGGGCCCCATAATCTTCTATTGCCCCGGGGCCCCATAATCTCCTATTGCCCGGGGGCCCCATAATCTCTTATTGCCCGGGGGCAACATGAGTTGTCAGTCTGCCTCTGTCTGCGTACTGATCTTCTCTATGCAGCGTTGCCACTTTTTTAATTTTTCTTGTTCTTAATTTGTTCTATTACCATCCCCCATACCCACGTCACAGGCAGGATTGCCTGAAAAAGTAATGTAGCTTGAAGATTAAAGGCATTTCCTCCAGCAAGCCTCGTTGTCTTAATTGGGAAGATCACATTTTCACCTAAACAAACTGTACCTCCATCATCTTTTTTTTCTTCTCACATTTCAAAAAATTGTTGTTGTTAATTGTACAGATGTGCAGAAAGCTAAGACACATAGGTGGAGATTCACTAAAACTGGAGCCCACAGAATCTGGTGCAGCTGTTCATAGTAACCAATCTGCTTCTAAATTCAGCTTGTTCAATGAAGATTTGACAATAACATCTAGAAGCTAATTGGTTAGTAGGCACAGCTGCACGAGATTCTGTATGCACCAGTATTAGTAAATCTCCACCATAGTTCTTTACCAAACCCTGCGCCAATTCCATCTCCTGGTTGAAGAGTAGGAGCAGGACAGGCAGAAAATGATGTAGCTTGCTGTACGTATTTTACAATCAAACTTTTTTTAAACCGAAGAAGAAAAAAAAGAGTCAGAGATGCATCAGGCAAGAGTGGGTCCTACTGAGTCAGCACCCCGAGGGTCGGTGAGTATGCTAAAAGGCCACCTGAAGTGTTTGTACACATCAGGGTTGATTTGCTAAAATGCCAATCAGCTTCTAAATTCAGCTTGTTCAATTAAACTTTGCCAAAAATATCTGGAAGCTGATTTCTACACAAATCTGCACCAGTTTTAGTAAAGGAAGGATGATATGAACTGTAGCGATGTCATCAAGACATGTTAAGCTTTGAGGCTTAGCCGTGCCCACAGACCAAGGCCATGCTGTGTGGAGAACAGGATCATCAATTGACCTGGATAAATTACCTAAAATAATGGTTACTGATTGCTGCGTTGTATGCAAAGATTGGTTACTAATAGTCTTCCAATCTACATGCCCAGCAGTGGCAGCTGGTGCTAAATATTTCGGGGGTGGCAAACCAACAGCAATCCCCCCTTGCGGGAGATGGATGGGAATGCGGCGATCCCCACACCCCCTCCCGTGGGTGACTTATGGGAATGCAGCGATCCCCCCCAACGTGGGAGACGGACAGGAATGCAGGCACGATCAGAGGCAGATCAGGCAGACATGCATCCAAACTGCAACCCCCTCACTCTGGGGCCATTGCTTCTCCTCCAGGCCAAAAATAAAGTGTGTCCTGACTGAGACCTGATTGGCCGGAAGTCCTAAGACTCCCAGGACATTCGGGTCTCAGTTACTGCTACCAGATTGGCTAGGAGGAGAATCAGGAAGACAATAATGAATATTAATTTGCTATTGTCACACAAATGGGTGGGCTCAGGGTGCAGTGCTCTGTGCCCCAAGCCCACCCTTTTTAAGCCAATTAGAGCCTCAGGACTCGTACACACAGGCAAGAATCTCATCAGGAAAAAACGTTGTTTTCTCGACAAGATTCTGTATTGTGCCTTACCAGGAATGGCGGCGCTGGAACCCGACAGCCAATCCGAAGTTCAGCCGGGGTGCCGACATCGCATTCTCCCTGGACAGGTAAGTGTCAATACATTAAAGGTCAGCAGTTGCAGTATTTGTAGCTGCTGACTTTTAATTTTTTGTGGGGGGCTGGACCACCTTGTTAAGTATTCCCCTTTTTTAAATGTCACAATCCCAGGAACTCACATAACGTTTCCATCAGTAACCTTGTTAGTTTGTACTAATGGACAGTAGATATTTTGTAAAATAAAATCTTGTTTGTGTTTTTTGTTAAAGAACACTGTCTGTATTTATTATCATGTCTCAGATGAAGATCAAATCACATTTTAGGAGCCAGTCATGCAGAAATGCAGAAAACATCTAAGAGTTCACAAACTGAGTCTTTCTTCTAGTTATACAAAATAGATTTCCTGAAGTGTAATCATGCCTTTAGGGACTTCATGGTAAGAACAGCGGAGCACATAATTATTTGTTGCTTTAGGTTAATTTCCCTGTGCACTTGTATATCCTCCTGGGGTGCCTACTTTAAACTTTAAACTGAATATAAAACTGCATTGGTAATTTTTCACCACTAGAAAGAATATTACGAGTTCTGTGATGGGCTCAGCTTTTAAAAGAATAACAGTGTTTGTAAATGTTTGCAAAACAGTTTTCTACTAATTTTAAAGAGATGCCCAATGTTCTATAATTTGGTATATGTTTTGGGCCTTATATATCAATGTGCCCTTGATAAAAGTTGTTTTTGTTGCACAACTACTCAGATTTACTGTTCCATTTTCTTGCTGTCCAGCAAAACACTTGCATCTGGCTGGCTGGTTGCTAAAGTTCAGTTGTTTTAAGACACATGGACCACACAAGATTGGAACCAAATGTGTTCCTGCTCAGTCTTAGTCATCATGCACACCAGGCGTTTATCACCAGTGCATGATACTCTGGAGTTTAGGTACGGGTAGAAGGCAAAGGAGCACCATCCAGCCATGCTGCTGGCAGCCCGTAAAACTTTGTGAGGCTGACAGCTGCTGGGTCTGGACAGTATGCTGAATGCCTGGATGCATACTGCCTTGATGTCAGCCTCTCATAGAGTTTTCACAGGCTTCCCAGCAGAGGGGCTAGAATGTGCACCCGTACTTTCTACCTGTACCTAAATGCCAGAATTTCATGCACCAGAACTAAAGGCTTAGTGTGCATGCGGCCTAATATCAGCCTAATTCAACCTTTAAACACAGAGGAACCTTCTGGACTCAGGGAACCCCTGTTAAAAATTACTATATCTGCAACTCATGATACATAAGTGTGTTGGTCAATGGGAATAATTACCCCCTTGCAAATAGCTAAAAAGATCAAAGGTGTCAGTGGGAACTTATCTGAGAGGCAGAAAGTGCTCAATGGTCAAGGAACCCCTAGCAACCTATAGAGGAACCCTTGGGTTCCAATAAACCCTGGTTGAGAAACCCTGCTTTATATAGGAAAGCTTTGCGGCTTGTTCACACATGCGGCCAGGGGCGGCTTACATAGTTACATAGTTAGTCAAGTTGAAAAAAGACACAAGTCCATCCAGTTCAACCACAAAACTGTCCATTAAGGTCAAACAGGTGCCTCCCCCTATCAATGCGTCCAGCCCCTTTCAGGACCCTGGATGCATTGGATTCCAATGGGGGGCGGGGTTTGAAGCACCTAATAGGCTTCAAAATAGGATCGCTCCTGACTCCCGCGCTTGTGCCCGGTGGTCGCGATCACTGCCGGGCACCCGCGATTGCTCGTTACAGAGCGAGGAGCGGGAGCTGTGTGTGTAAACACACAGCTCCCGGTCCTGTCAGGGGAGAAATGCCTGACCATCTGTTCATACAATGTATCAGTCATTTCCCCTAGTGAGTCCACCCCCCCTACAGTTAGAACACACCCAGGGAACATACTTAACCCCTTCCCCGCCCCCTAGTGTTAACCCCTTCCCTGCCAGTGGCATTTTTATAGTAATCCAATGCATTTTTATAGCACTGATTGTTATAAAAATGCCAATGGTCCCGAAAATGTGTCAAAAGTGTCCGAAGTGTCCGCCATAATGTCGCAGTACCGAAAAAAATCGCTGATCGCCGCCATTACTAGTAAAAAAAAATATTAATAAAAATGGCATAAAACTACCCCCTTATTTTGTAAATGCTATAACCAATCAATAAACGCTCATTGCGATTTTTTTCACGAAAAATATGTTGAAGAATTTGTATCGGCCTAAACTGAGGAAAAAAAAATAATTGTATATCTTTTTGGCGGATATTTATTATGGTAAAATGTAAAAAATATTCATTTTTGTTTTCAAAATTGTCGCTCTATTTTTTTTTATAGCGCAAAACTAAAAAACGCAGAGGTGATCAAATACCACCAAAAGAAAGCTCTATTTGTGGGAAAAAAAGGACGCCAATTTTGTTTGGGAGCCACGTCACATGACCGCGCAATTGTCAGTTAAAGCCACACAGTGCCGAATCGCAAAAAGTGCTCTGGTCTTTGACCAGCAATATGGTCCAGGGCTTAAGTGGTTAAAATAACGCAGTGCTGTATTGCAAAAAAAAGCCTGGTCATGAAGGTGGGTAAACCTTTCGGGGCTAAAGGGGTTAATAGCCTTAGATTCAATAAGAATCCCTCCCCTTCTGCTATTACAAGATAATAATAGTGCAGATAATTGTATAAAATATTTTATTCATACAACTGTTAATTCTCAAGTGCTGCTCCTAAGACCGCTTCTGCTGGCTTTATTTTTACAGCTTGTTACTACAAATCTGTAAATGTTTCCTCAACAATCCCAGCAAATGTTAAGGTGAAGAATGTCTCTGAGCAAGTGTCGGCTGAGAAGTTTTCTTTTCCGGTCTGGCCATGCATCATTGGTGTAGTGTTGCTGACAGGTGTCACTGCAATGTGTTTGGTAGTTGAGCACATCGATCTGACTCACAATTGCTCGCTATTTGCTTACAGGCTCAACGCAGATGTAAAAATAGGATAAAAGCTTCTACAGGGTATGAGCCAATATATTGTCCCTGGTGCATGTCAAGCAAACGTTGAATGATATTCTTTATTAAAGCCATTTCATTCTTTGCAGGGTTTCCCTAAGGAATGATTCATCCTATTTGGCCAGTTGGCCACCAAACTATTTCTATAGGAATTTTAGAAAGTAGAAACGTCTACATATGTAGGATGTTTGGAATAAACACATCATTACTGGCCCCCGGACTCTTGAAATCACTTGTTTTTACAGTATATATATATATATATCAGGTGTTGTTTGTGTTATGTGCAGAGTTTCACAAATAAAGTGAGATTTAGTATGAATCTAATCTTGTAATAGTCTAAACTTGTTTATACAGTTTTCATCTCAGACAAACTTTATTCAGCATTTGACAGAGCATATATCATTATTTTTATTATACAGGACTTATATAGCGCCAACAGTTTACACAGCGCTTTACACTTTGAGGGTAGACAGTAAAAATACAATACACTTTAATACAGAAGGATTCAGAGGGTCCTGCTACACAAGTTGCAGTCATATAGGAGTTATAAATACTTATGGCAGTGGGGCGTTATCTCCAATAGATATTATAATCACCAAAAGTAATACAAATATAGGTACCTCCCATCAACCCCCAAGGAAAAAAAGGAATGATTGCCTAAACTAGGACTTTCTAAACCATAGGCCAAATGTGACCCTTTGCTTGCCCTTATACGACCCTTGGGGCACTATTCCTTCCACTGACACCACTGATGGGACACTATTCCTTCCACTGACACCAAAAACAGGATACAATTCCTTACACTGACACCAAAGATGGGGAAATAAGGCCGGCCATAGACAGAGCGATTTTTTTCCTGCAATTAGGAAAGGCAATCACTGAATTCCTGACTACGTTGATGGGGCAATCCGTCGTGGGGGAAAGCCATTGTGAGCTTTAGACATGTGCCTTTGTTTTTGTCCGAATGCATTTTTATCCGAATTTCAGGTATTTTTGTTATAATTTTAACAAACTAAAACGAACGTGCAGAATCCGAAACCGAAAGATCCGACATAAAAAAATGCTTTATTTTAGTTTTTGATGCTACAACAGTTCGATATAGATAGGAGATTCTATATGACTCTGACAATAACGATCTGTGTCTATTGAATCTGCAGTCGAATGTGCCTAACCTAGCTCTATTAGTCTAAGATTATTCTACATAGAGAGAAAAGATTTGACATTATAGAGACAGTGTTGGGGTAGACCATTTGACATGAAGATTTGACGAAGCGACGAAAAACATACAAATGTTGAATCTGTCATTGACGGCTTATGGTGTCTGTCGAAAGTTCTAAGAAGATTCTACGAAGCAGCTAAACTGTACGGCCCATCGGCCCATAGGCTATAGAAGAATTTGAATGTTGGTTGACTAGTAATAATAATAATTTATAAATATAATTATTACTAGTGTCATGCAACATTAGAATTCTACTATAGCTTGTAGGTGGAACATTGAATGAATGAATGAAAACTTATATAGCGCGGCACATACGAACTGAATCGCCTCTGGGCGCTTTAACCGAATTCAACCGAAAATGTACGACTGCAACGTGGTACAGTTTAGCAGTTCCGTTGAATCTTCTTAGAACATTCGACAGACACTCAATGACAGATTCGACCTTAATTAATTTGGATTTTCAGCCTAATGCATTTTTTTAACCAAACAAAATATATTAAAACGCTTTTCTGGAATAACTAAATAAAATTATTTTTAGGACGAAAACAAAATTCCAAAATGAAAAATTTCAGTGTGCACATGTCTAGTGGGCTTCCCCCCACCTCCCACCAGGAGAACACAGTGATTTTTGATAGAGGCTGTAACAGCCGCCAGCAATAATTGTTCAGTATGTAAAATCTGACATACTGGTTGTACCCAAGATTATCGATCAATCATCTTGAGTACATTCAGCCTGCCCATACATAGTTTGAATCTCAGGCAGTTCAGCAGTAATTCAGCAGATTTAAGCCGTCTATATCTGGTTTAATTCTCCCAATAACAAGAATGATGGGGCACAATTCCTCCTACTGACACCAATGATGTAATTTTTTTACTCCCACTAACCACCAAATCTATGCCGTTGTTTACTTCCACCGATACCAGGTTTGGCGACCCCTGGCCTAAGCAAAACACTTTGGTTACGCTTGGACCTTTGAACCGTCAACAGGAATTTATTGTGCTAACCTGGCACCTATTTAAATAACGTATGCATAAAGTATCATATATATAAATATATATATATATATATATATATATATATATATATATATATATATATATCATATTTAGTATGCATATAGTAACACTGTTACCTGATGTAGATGTTAGTATATGGGTTCTGAATTTCTGAAACATTACTTGTTTGTGACTAATAAAAAGGTCTGATTGGATTGAGCATGCAATGTGCTGGTGATAAATAAGATTTCTAATCTCTCTGATCTCTATTGCCTCTGGTGACCCTCCAGCTAGCAGTGTCTGCAGATGTCCTGTCAACATTAAATTGTCATCCTATCTAGTCTAGAAAAAGTCTTGAGGACTCTCTAACAGGGATGACAATGGCAGGACACAAACATGATCATCCATGATGGAAATATTTAAGCAATTCCACCACTGTTAGTAAGGTTTTTTGGACAATGGGAAACCCCAAACATTGCAGCCTAATGTTTTGTTTGCACGTGTATCAGTTTCCTAAAAAGTGACTTGCAGTGGATCACTTTTCAAAGAGAATTGGCTGGCAGGCATTCGGAAGGTGACAATGCCGTCTTCTGAATGCCTGTTTTCACAGCCAAATGGGGCTCTTGAATAGGAACACAGTACTGCAACTGAAGCAAGCCTGGTGTTTGATTTAATTACGGTAGCTTTGTGGCGGTAATGCCCATCGAATGAGACAGGGGGCATCATTCAGGGGGCATCATTTTTGCTGTGGCACACCCTAAAGCATTGTAACCATTGTGCCAGACCTACAACACCTATAACTTAGTCAGCATCTAGCTTGTTCTTGGATGATGAAGAGAAGTGGTAAAATGTGTTCTGTGAACAAGATAAAACATTTCTATGTGTAATAATAAATAATAAATAATAATAATAATAATAATAATATAGATAATAATAATATTTTTATAGCACTTTTATGCATTGAGACTCAAAGTGCTGATCATGTGTTGGGATCTTTGAAGGGTAGGATTTCTCAGGTGTTGCTATAAGCCTGGGTGAATAGTTTTGTCTTGAGTCTACTTTTATTACCATTCAGGGGGGGGGGGGGGGGGCTTCGGGACAATGGTTGGCATTACGTTCTGTATTATGGGTGCTCAATATCCAATGATAGTGAACTCTTCCAACAGTCGAAAACTATCCTGGTCACCCCAAAGGGTTGCCCTAAACAACTTGACCTTGTCCTAACCCTCGTAGTGGTCCCCTAACTGGGGTAAGCTTAGGCCATTTACAGCCAGCCTACTAGACATCTAAATACCCTGACTTTCAACAGCTAAATATATCTATTGGATGTAGTGAAGAGAGATTTGACAATATGGAGCCCCTTATACTTTTCATTAAGTCCATTAGGCTACTTTGGTCTATTTTTATTAAACATCAACACTATTTTTCGATACCCTAGATCATTTTATATTTCTTTACGTTGAGAGTCCTGGCAAAAGAAAGTATGTAATTTCTAACCGGTGAACTGCTCTATTTCCAAGAACTTTTCTGCTGGTGTCTGATTCCCATTATCTACTCTCCTATCTGGTGATCTGTTTATAGCCAAATGGTATCTTCTTTGTTCAGGAAACTACCATTGATTTATAGAGTTGATATCCAAGCCAGTCAGATGTTTACTTTTATTTTTCAACTTGCAATTGAAAAATGATAGCTTGAATCTCAATAAATTCAGTGAAAATTCTGTTTTTTTATACGCATTTATACCCATGTATTTAATGCGTTGGATGCAATAAACTCTTAGAAAGCACATATACCTGCAGTATTTACCATATAAATGTAAATTCTGTAGGAAGAATTAAGCTGTATTTACACCTTTTCCGTACACAGTTTAATGCAGTTTTACATATACAGTTTTATATATAAACAAATATGCATTTCAATACCTGATTATTGTCATCAATTGGCTCCTAAATGTATGTCAATCAAAAAAGGACATGGAAGTCAACACACAAAGTCGCACAGATGCAAAATAGAGCAATTTTAAACTACATTTATACTATAAAAAAACGATATTATTCTAATTTATTATTGTTTAATTTTAAACTATAGCCAACCTGTGTACGTGTCAATGAGTGTTAATGAAGCATGGATATAAATGAGCTATGCGCAAGAAAGCCTAACCAGCCATTTGCAGTTGATGTAAAATATTTCAGACCATTTTATTTATGCTTACTGGATAGAACATTTTTATCGGGTGTTAGGCATTTAGGGCCCATTTAGATTTATACATTAAGGAAAATGTATTAGCATTCTACAATAACAAATAAAAAACAAAATTGAAACATCCAATATTGCACAGCAATATTGCACAGATAGGTATTAGATAGTGAACATAAATGTTATAATTAATGATATTGTTTTTTTTTTTTTTTCTCGTTGGAAAAACTGAGAACTGATATGTTGTAACTAAATGTGTAACCCATACTATTATGCTGATCTATAAAGTTTTTTAATATTTTTTTGGTATGTTATTTCAAATTAATAAAATAAAGATTATAAATATAAAATAAGTGTAGTCATATAAAACGTATACACACGCTAAATAAAATATGCACTCTACGTATTTATCCTAATACCCTAGGGTGGAAAACTTTTTTTAAGCCTGGTGGCATGGGGGACATTACTTTTGAACCATCTGCCAAAGGGTAAGGCCTCCTTCACACAGGAAGTTACATGTAAAGGGGGTCCCCTAGTTACAAACATCCGACTTACAAACGACTCCTACTTACAAACGGAGGGCGACAACAGGAAGTGAGAGGAAATCTACCCCTAGGAAGGGACAATCTCTCCTGTAAGGCCGCGTACACACGATCAGACCGGTCCGATGAAACTGGTCTTAAGACAAGTTTTATCGGAACAATCCAATGGTGTGTAAGGCCCATCGGACCGTTGTCTGTCGGACCAAAGTTTTAAAACTTGCTTTAAAATCTGTCCGACGGACACCTGTCCATCGGACAGATTAGATGGTTAGTACACAAAAGCATCGGACCAAAAACCTGCGCATTCTCAGAGTCAAGTCAACGCATGCTTGGAAGCATTGAACTTTTTTCAGCAAGTTGTTGTGTTCTACGTCACCGCGTTCTGGTCTGATCGGATTTTTGGCCCGATGGTGAGTTTCATCGGACCGGTCTGATCGTGTGTACGTGGCCTAGGAGTTATTTTGGGAAAAAGGTGTCTCTACTGATGCTTTATCACCAATCCTTGTTTCCACAACAATCCAAAATTTTCAAAATCCAATTGTCACCGGGACAGAAAGTGAGGTGAAATCTTCTGAACAGGGGCACAGACAGCAAAACAAATGTTACAGGGGTGATAACCCTTCCCTATCCTATCCAAAAAGAAAAAAAATGTTCTTTGGGCTGGAGCTACACTTACACCTGTTCTGACTTACAAACAGATTCAACTTAAGAACAAACCTACAGACCCTGTCTTGTTTGTAACCCTGGGACCCCCTGTACATGTGGCCGATGGAATACTGTGGCAAGAATCATGTGGATTCTTGCAGCTGGAATGACCGTGTTCACATGTAGCCACACACAGAGTGGTTAGTTGCGGTTAAGGAGGGATGTCCAAGCCAGTGTGCAGTTATCTTGCCGTCGGATCTGTTCACTTGTAGCTGTACACGGAGTGGTTAGTTTTGGCAAAGGATGGATGTCCAAGCCAGCATGCAGTTATCTTGCTGTCAGATCTGTTAAGTTTACATGCTCTCTATGACAGACCTTTAGAAGCTTAACCTGTAGAGGTGTTTTTTATTTTTTGTAGTACTAGGCAGGTGCATTATCATGCCTCAATTTGTGTGACACACATTTTGACGCTCATTGACACGTGTTTTCAATACATTTTTGAATGTAGAATTTGGAGAGGATATGGTTTGCAGCCATTGAACAAGGCTAGTTAATATCAGTTGCAAATGTATCGAAATGTATGGTACATGCTAATTGATGCATTTCGTTTAACTTCTTTGGGTCCCCAACGCACAAAAATGCAGAAAAAAAAAACAGGTTTTAAAAATTCGCTGTGATGGAAACAGACACTAATATTATGGAGAACCTCAACACATGTTTTAGAGCATCGGAATGTGTGAATTAAAATGCAACCGTGTAAATGAGATCTTGAAACCACCAGGCTACTTATTCACTCCATTGTTATCTCTCGCCTTGACTATTGAAGCTTCCTTCTTATTGGCCTGCCTCTCCTTAGGCTATCCCCTCTTCAGTCTATCATGAATGCTGCTTTCAGACTTATCCACCTTACTAACCGCTCAGTGTCTGCCATCCCTCTCCGTCAATCCCTACATTGGCTCCTGATCACCCAGCAAATGAAATTCAAAATACTAACCACAACATTCAAAGTCATTTACAACTTTGCCCTGAGCTACATCATCAATCTTGCCTGCAAATCTCACCCTCCTCTCACACTCCTCTCTGCTCCTCTCAAGACCTTCTACTCTCAAGCTCCCTTGTCTCCTCATCCCATGCTCATCTCCAGGATTTCTCCAGAGCCTCTCTCATCCTCTGGAACTCTCTACCTCAACATGTCCGGCTATCTCCTACTCTAGTTGCCTTCAGGCAATCCCTGAAAACTCATCTCTTCAGGGAAGCCTATCATGCCTCCTGTAATCTTTTACCACTTCCATCAGCTCACCCCCCACGGTTACAACCGTATGTACCACCTGCCTTACCCTATTAGATTGTAAGCTTTTCTGAGCAGGGCTTTTCTGAGCAGGGCCCTCTTAATCCTCTTGTATTTTATTGTATTGTAACTGTACTGCCTCCCTTTTATATTGTAAAGTGCTGTGTGAACTGTTGGCGCTATATAAATCCTGTATAATAATGTTTACGATGAATGACCTGAAAGAAAGCCTGCAAAACAGTTTAGATAAAGCAATCTTTTATAATGCCCAAGTTATTCACAAAACAATTTTCTGACCAATCCCAAAAACTTTTTATTAAGTATAAATAATTGGCTGTACACTGAGATGTTAAAAGCAAAAGCTGGTAATTGTTACAATGTAGTAGCACACGATGCTAGAAAACCTTCTTGATGACCAACACTGATAAGAACACTGATAAGAAAAGATGACAGCTGTGTGTTTGTGTGTTGTGTGCGTAGACGCACATGGCCAGAATGCATCTGACCTGGTCTTCTCTGTGTGTGGCTAGGATGGCGAGTGATCTTGTGGCTCGGCTTGTGTGTGGCCCCTATAAGATTACCAGGTGGTTTTGTTTGTTTATTTGCACTTTACATGGTGGCATGCACACATGGGGCTAGTTTTGTCACTTGCAGTGATTGATGTGATTGTCTTAATATATTAGTACTCTATCAATAAAACTTTAATCTTCAGAATTTAGAACAATAATATGTTTACAAATAATGGATCCCATGATGACTGTATATGAATATATACAGACAATAGAAGAATGCTGTATGCAACTGACAGTAGAGCACCATCATATTGTCTTACAAGTCTGGAATGCCTGTTGTACCCTGCAAGCAGTTATATTTGGCTGGCGTATGAAAGTATTTGGAGCTTCGTAATCCCCATCATGGTTTTAAAGGACAGCTAACCTCAAAACTGATATCTCTCAAGGGCTTTGATGGCATAAAACCCCCATCAATGTTTCCCACTTCTAAACCAAATGGTGGTGGCATGCCTCTCTGATTTGTTCTCCATACTGATCAATAAAGTGCTTGTTGAGTTTAGCTTCAGGAGAGTGATGGCCCTGCTGGAAGAGAGGCAGCAAACCTTTCCATAGTTTTGGATGTAGGTTTAGGTAAAGTGAAGTAAAATGGTAAAACGTAATGAGTAAAAGGCACCTATTTTAAACAGTACAAACACAAAACAGCATGGGGTCTAATATATTTTTTCCCATGATCGCCAGCTCCATCTAGTGACCATAATGCAGTATGACTGAAATACCTCAATCCCAACGCACTGCCCCCCGACCTCGGCTGGGGAGACAGTGGTAATTCATAATTAGTTCCCTTATTAGTATATATTTCATTATGTGCCTTTATGTGTACTTATGTGTTATATCCATATCCCCTGCGTGGGAACTTGTTGTTTTGTTTTTTTCCCTTTTTTTATGTATACTTTAATAAAAATATTGTACCAGAAATACCTCAATCCCTCAATCAGGGGAATACTGCATTATGGTCACTAGATGGAGATGACAGTCATAGGAAATAAAGGCTATATATATAGATATATATATAGATATATATACTGGAACAGTTACAGCAAATCCAGCACTCAATGTATGTAATAGCAAGGGGGGCTGGGGTGTGCTGGAGAGTCTATTGATGCTGTCTGCTGGGGATCTATTATTGTTGGGGAGTCTATTGTTGCATTGGGTCTATTTTTGCAGGGAGTTATTTTATTGCTTGGGGGTCAATAATTCTTGGGAGCGATCTACAGTTGAAGGAGGGGTTTACTGTTGCAGGCTGCTGGAGGATTTATTCATGCTGGCTGCTAGGAGATCTGTTGCTGCTGGTGGGGTCTATAGTTGCTGGAGTTGATCTATTCTTGCTGAGGGGTCTAGATTATTGTTGCTGAGGAAGTGTATTGTAGTTGTTAGGATATCTATTGTTGCTGCTGGGGGTCTATAGTTTCCAGAGTTGATCTATTGTTGCCGAGGGGTCTAGATTATTGTTGCTGAGGAAGTGTATTGTAGTTGTTAGGATATCTATTGTTGCTGCTGGGAGTCTATAGTTTCCAGAGTTGATCTATTGTTGCTAAGGGGTCTATTGTTGCTGGTTGCAGGGGATCTTTTTTACTGCTTTTCTTGTTATTAACACATTCCATACAAATTACTTAGCACTACAAAATTATACTTGGTGGTGTATTCTCTAAAATGGGCGGTATTGAGAGGTGGGTAGGGGGTGGAACTAGAGGAAACTGCTCGGAGGTGGGTAGGGGGATGATACAAGGGGTGAATCAGAAGTTGGGAGTACCTGCACCCATTTTCTGAGAAAACTGACAACTGGCAGATGTCTGTATCTGCTTGGATCCAGTCGTTGTTCATCTGAGAATTTTCTGCCCGACTCCTTCATATTTCATATTAAAGGATATCAGATGGGAGGATTCTGACAGGGCCATCCAACAGCAGGAATAAAAGAATCTTCACAGCCAGCCATTGTATTGTGACAGCTGGCACATACAGCTATCCGAATAACCAAATAGTAGATGATCCTAATTGGCTTCAGCCACTGTTTTGCCGCGTACACACGATCGGAAATTCTGACAAGAAAAGTTTGATGTGAGCTTTTGGTCGGAAATTCCGACCGTGTATTGTAGGCCCCAGCAGACCTTTTCTGTCATAATTTCCGATGCTGAAAAATCCTATGCATGCTCGGAATCAATTTGACACATGCTTCGAATCATTGAACTTAATTTTTCTCGGCTCATCGTAGTGTTTTATGTCACTGCGTTCTTCATGGTCGTAATTTTGTGTGACCGTGTGTATGCAACTCAAGTTTGAGCCTAAATTCTGATTTCTGAATTTCTGATTGTGTGTACGCGGCATAAGGCAGTACGTTTTCAGTCCAGCTCCTTTAATTTTCAGATCAAAGAATGTTTGTCAGAAGAATGCCAACAGTGTGGATGGATGGTACCTACGGCTGTCAGTTTAGCTAAACAGTGGCTGCATTTGGTTCGGTACAGCTGCTGTTTGGTCAAAAATATTCTGCCCAGCTCCTTAAATTTTTAGATTGAAGGATGTCAGACAGGAAAAGGCCATTAGGGCTACAAAACAGAGTGGATTGATGAATCTCTATTGCTGGCTATTCTATTTTGACAGCTGGCACCTATGGCAGGTAGAATAGCCAAACAGTGACTGAATTTGATTCTGCCTGGCTCCTTCATTGTTTCAATCAAAGAATGTTGGGTAGGAGGATGCCAACAGGGCTACAAAACCAAGTGGATGGATGAATTTTCCCTGCCAGCTTTTGTATTCCAACAACTGGCACCCATCATGGTCAAAACACCATACAGTGGCTTCATCTGATTGGCTGCAGACGCTGTTTGGCAGAAAAAACCTTCTGCCTGGTCCCTTCAATTTTCAGATCAAAGGATGTTGGAGGTAAGGATGTTAGCAGGGCAATCTATGGCTTGTTTTGTGACTAGTTCATCAGAAACCAGCTGAAATTTAGTCTGTGTATGGCCAGCTTATGGTTAAACTACCCAGAGGAAGTCACGTAACAAGTGACGCAACGCGTCGGGGCGGAGCCAGTGATATCACTTCCAGTGTCTCCGAGCCTCGGAAGTATTGTGGTGAGGAGATAACATTTTAAAGGCTATAAGCCTGTTCCTTTATATTCTGATGATCCATTCTCCAGTCTTAAAAATACACCATAAGAGGAGTAGATCAGAGTTACACCAGACCAACAATATAATATATAAAAAGGCGAAACATGATCCGTAATAGGTTATAAATCTAAAGTGAGCAGACATTGCACATAGAGGTGTTGGGTGATGGCTTTTTGACACACAGCTGTCCCCCTATGGATGAACATCATTATTTTTTTCACATTGCACCTCCTGTATTTGTGAAGTGGACTTTATCATTATCAACACAGGAGTTTTTGGGATGTTTAGTAGGAGTGTATATGTGTATAGTAGCACTTAATGTTTTTCCATTAAATGGTGTATGTATGATAATACATGTTGTATTTATAAGGTTTTCAAAATGTTGAGACGAGTAATGACCCGTACACACGATCGGAATTTCCGATCAGATAAAATCCGATGGAATTTTGCATCGGAATTCCATTCAAGCTGTCTTGCATACACACTGTCAGACTATATTTCAAAACACGGTGACGTAAAACACTACGACGAGCGCGAGAAAAATCAAGTTTAATGCTTCCGAGCATGCGTCGACTTGATTCTAAACATGCGTGGTTCCACACAGACGATCGGAATTTCCATCGGAAAAATAATAAAAACATGTTCTATTTCTAAACTCTGACGGAAATAAGTCCGATGGGGCCCACACACGGTCGGAATATCCAAGGAAAAAATTCCGTCTGACTTTTTTCATCCGAAATTCTGATCGTGTGTACAGGGTATAAGGGTTTACAGTATGTTTATTTTTTCACAGAGCACCATTTCTCCTGGTTAAACTGCTTCTTTATAAATTGTTGAACTGGTAGTCCTGCTTTTGGGACACATGTCAGCAGAAAATTACTACCGCTTAGAATTGAATTGTCTAAAAGGAAACTGCAAATAATTAAACAGTAACTTCCTGATGACCCTAGCCTTTTACTTGTCCTTCCCTGGAGCAATGTATTTCAGGAACCCAAGAGCTTCACTTTTTTCTTTTCTTAGAAGCAAGAATAAAAGAATAAAGCAATGGGCTGAGCACATTCATTTGTGATATAAAAAATATATAAAAAAAAAGATATTGACATTCAGATATCTATAAAAATGTCTGTTTTCTCCCTTGCCTTTTATATATCTGATGTACAATTAAAGGAAAATGCTACATAACCTTTAAGCTAAATATGTCATATTGAAGTTCTGAATATAGAAGTTGTTTATTTTATTTTATTTTTATTAAATTTGCTATTGGAGTGTAACCAGCAGCGGGAAATTAGCACTTTGGCAACTTCTATGTACATTTCTGTTTAAGGATGAGTAAATAGATTTGTGCATTTGGCAAATCTCATCTTTTTGGGATAATTGCGTTATTAATTTAATACACTGTTTTATTGTGTCCTGATTGACCTTAGTCTGGACATACATAAATAGTTTAATTGTTGCTATGGAATTCAGTGCTTCATACAACTGTTTTATGGCATTCTGATTGGAGTGTAAGCTCTGCAGGAAAATGGCAGCTTAGAAATCGTTAAAGTTGGCCTATACTCAAATGCTAATTGTAAACCAGTTTTGGCAGTCTTGCCATGATAGATAAATAAAGAGCAATAAAATAAGAATTTTTTGAGGGCTCTCTCTATTGCTGCTTATGTAACCAAATGCCTAGTTGTTTAGCAATAGATCATGTAATAGATCATGTAACACCTAGTGTTTGGCATAGGTGTGCGCACAGGGTGTGCCAGGTGTGCCCAGCACAGATTCCCTCTACTGCCCTGGCTCCTATCTTTCCCTCCACAGCACTGCCAGCTTCCCTCCTCTTCTATCAGCTGTTGCTGCTGGGAAGTTTTAGGAGTGGGGAAGGGGCCAGTAAATATGTAATTTACCAGCCCCTTCCCATTCTAAATGAACATCATGAGTGATCGGTAGTGTGTGTTTGGGCTTTGGGGTGCACACCCTAATGCAGTAGGCTGCACACACTTATAGGCCCGGATTCACATACATCGGCGCACATTTATGCCGCTGTAGCGTATCTCTTTTACGCTACGCCGATGCAGCGCAGAGAGGCAAGCATGGAATTCACAAAGCCAATGCTCCCAACTCTGCGCCGGTGTAGCGTATATTTCGTAGGCATAAGCCGGCGTAAGTGGAAGTAGGTGGAAGTGGGCATGATCCATGTTAATGAAGCGTGACCCTATGCAAATGATGGGCCGGGCACCAGACAAGTACTTAAAACGAACTGCGCATGCGTCGAGACGTGGACGTATCCCCCGTGCGCATGCGCACAACCACATTGGAACAACTGTCTAAGATACGCCGGATCACTGTGTACGCCGTGAACGTAACCTACCCCCAGTCAGACCCACGTTGGCCCATATTCACAGACGTCCAACGTACAATACGTAGGCTTGTGTTCCCTAGTCCATACCTTTGCATGGGTTGCACCTCATCTATGGGGAATAACTTTACGCCGAACGTAAAATTTACGCAAACTGCTTAAATCATTCGCCGGGCGCAAGTACGTTGGTGAATCGGCGTATCTCCCTCGTTTGCATATTTGAATAGAAAATCAATGGGAGCGCCACATGCGTCCAGCATAAATATGAGCCCATTCTACGCCGGCGTAGGCAAGTTACGTCGGTGGGATGAAGTCTGTTTTTATTCGTATCTTAGTTTGTGGGTCCGGCGCACAGATACGACGGCGCATATTTGTACTTACACGGCGTATCTGGAAATACGTCGGCGTAAGTGCTTTGTGAATCCGGGCCTAAGTGTTTGGTAAAGTAACTAGCACTGGAGGAGCTCGGAACAGCATTTACTCGAGGAATACATTTTTTGTTTTTCCTCATTGAACCAACCTACAGTAGAATCAGGGTTGCCGACCGTCAGTAAATGTACTGACAGTTTGTAAACAATCTGTAAATTTTACAACTGTCTTTAAACATCAGGGGCTGATAATTTGTCATGCTGGGTTGACTTTTTAAGTGTAAATCAGGCAAATTACTTGATTTACTAAAGGCAAATAGGCTGTGCACTTTACAAAGTGCAGTTACACTCTGCAAGAGCAGTTACTACAGAGTTTAGTAACTGAGAAAAAGCTTCACTTTGCATGGAATTCCGGATCACAGGCAAGGAAAATGTTAAGAAACAGCTTTTTTGCTTGCATATGAATGGATGATTGAAGTCAGCAGAGCTTCCCCTCATTTACTAAGCTCTGGAGCAACTGCTCTTGAAGAGTGCAACTGCACTTTGCAAAGTGCACAGTCTATTTTTCTTTAGTAAATCAGTCTGTGTTTCCATATTGTGTTTATGTGGTTTAAACAGTGGCGGCTGCTCTTGCAGGGCATCGCCCTCCTAATCTATGGGCCCGGCCCCTAATCTATGCGCAAGTTGCCAGAGGAATGCATTCCAATGTTTTTTTTCCGAGGCACATGATTAGAGCCTGAGGCTCTAATTGGCTTCAAAAAGCGTGGACTTGGGGAGCAGAGTACTGCGCCATGACGCCCATCCACTTGTGTGATATTAGTAAATTAATATTCACTAATGTTTTCCTGTTTCTCATCCTGGCCAATCAGGAAGCGGGTCCTGAGACCCGATTGGCCGGGAAATCTTAAGACCCAATTGGCCACGAGTCCTAAGTCCTGATTTGCTAGGAGGAGAAGTGACTACCGGGACTCGAAAGCAGACGCGGGGGGAAGCCGCTGAAGCCGTGACCTGGGTGAGATAAGTGCAGGGCTGGTGGGGGACCTGGCGGGTGATGGGTGAGCAATGCGGTGATCAAGCGATGTGGGGGGGGGGGGGCAATCGATCGAGCAACAGAGGGGTGGGTTTTGGTTGGTTGGCTGGCTGGCTGGGGGGGTGGCTGGCTGGCACTAGCCACCATTGGGTTTAAATAACGATTATCTTCATTTTGAATAGGAGTTCTGTAATTTTTCAGGTTGCCTGTAAAAAATGTGCTCTGTCTGTAAATTTGCATGAGGTAAAGCATTTGTATAAGTATGCATATCTTATATTCAGAGAGCCACTAGGGATTGTGTAAATTCCTGTAGTAGCCTGCGCTATATACAACGAATGCTGCAGTCCTTCAGGTTCTGTGCAAACAGCTTCCCCTCTGCACACCGACTACATGGGGGGTGCTTGCTCAGCACCTCTGCCACTCACCTTGAATTTTTTTCAATGAATACAAGACATTCCCGGGTTGGATGAGGTGGAGATTGTGACATTTCCAACCCGCCTCACCACCTTGTCCAATCAGAGAATACCTTGTTTTGATGCATTCTGTGAATGGCGCAGGTACAGAGCGAATAAACCCTTGTTGGCAGAGTGCAGAGGGGAATCTGCCCACGCAGAACCTGGAAGATCATGGCTCCTCAATGTCTAAATCTCCCATAATGTTCATGTCCATGTCATGCTTAGTTAAACATTGTGGGAAAAGGAATCATGGATTGAATGAGTGCATTGCACACTGCTCAGTGCAGGGGATGCATTTTGTGTGCGGCAAAGGCTAGAATGTAAAGCGTCTCGGAACAGTTGTTGGCGTTGTGCTGGAAGTCTTGTCAGAGTGCCATGCTCAGTGAAATGTGGCTGATTCGTGCCGGGCTTGGCAGTCTGCACAGGATGCTGCCGTTGAGACGCTCATGGTGGATGGCTGCCAGGATTAGTAATACATGTATGTCACAGTTCATAGCGTACATCTCTGCCTCATTACTAGGTGAGGAGATACTTGGAAGACATGTGGAAGCAGCATTCCTAAAATATGTGCAACAGGAACACCAGTTTATGTGTCTCTTTTACGTTTTTTTGCTAATTTATTTTACCTGACACTTATTTGATAATAATATATTTTTTATTTAAACAGTTTAAGGCCAATTCCACATATTCACAAAAAATAAATACACATATACTTTAAGAAATGAAAATGTGAATGTATTTTATTTATTTGTTTTGCAAATGAGCCTGCAAAGCATTGCAAGCTTTACAGTTGTAATATCAGACTCCTGCAGACTCTTCCTCCAGCTCAAGGTACGTTAGGTAAGTTTTTAGTTAGAGAGCTAAAGAAAATGTCAATGGACTTGTCGTTCATTCATTGACAGATACTTGTAAATGAATGTCTCGGTTGTGAGAAGAACCGCAGGGTTGGGGGAGGTCCTGTTTTCCCCTAAATACAGGTGTAACATGTAATATGGTGCAAAAAGATTCAAGTGGCTGTAAAGTCTTAAGGTTTTTCACCTTAATGCATTCTATGGATCCGATCCAGTGATGTACATGAGCCCATGACTACGTTTTGGGGGGTGGAGTGAAACGCATTGGGCGGGGCCTGGCGGGAGCCCAAGCTGAGGTTGTTTCTCTCATACCACTTTAGGGCTCCATGGATGTGCAACAGCAGGGATCTTTCCTCTCCTCCTTCCAGTGGCTCCGGCCACTGTCACTCTCCTTGTTGGACAGAGTGATAGCAGGAGCCATTGGCTCCCGTTGCTGTCAATCAAAAGCTGTGACACAGGAGTGGAGGGCGGGTTATGTTCTGCTGTCTGTGTCGAAGGATGCAGCAACAGGACTCAGGAGCGAGCCAGCACAAGTGCCCCTAGGGAAAGCGGCTCTCCATGGGGGCACCGGATGAAGAAGAGGGGCTTAGAACCCCAGCAGCAGCAACAGATCCTCCAACAGCCAGCAACAATAGATCTCTCAACAGTAGATCCCTCCCAGAAACAACAGACTCCCCAGGAATATAAGACCCCTCCCAGCAACAATAGATCCTCCACCAGCGACAATAGATCCCCCAACAGCCATCCTCAATAGACCATCCAGCACACCCCTGCACTCACCGTCATTACATATATTAAGTGATGGAGGTGGCAGAACTGTGTTTCCCAATGTTCCCCCTGAAAAAAAGCCTTGATACTTTAATATAGCTTATAGCCAAAGTCTAGTCATAAAATAAAAAAAAATATTATTCATATGTGTCGCTTATGCTACTGACTTGTACTGACTTTAAGTCCTCCTCTTTTGATGGCCCCCTACTTTGCAGACATAGGGCTAGATTCAAGTAGGAGAGCCTATCTTCAATTTGGCCTAACGTATCTCATCTACATTAGGCCGCCGCAACTTTTTCAGGCAAGTGCTTTATTCATAAAGCACTTGCCTGTAAAGTTGAGGCGGCGTAACGTAAATCACCCGGCAGCATTTTAATTCGCCGGGTAGGGGGCGTGTATCATTTAAATGAAGCGCGTCCCCGCGCCGAACGAACTGCGCATGCGCCGGCCGTGATTGATTCCCAGTGCGCATTCTCCAAATCACGTCACTACTTGTCAATGAAAGCGACGTCAGCGTAACTGACGCCCAGCTCAATTGTGAATGGACTTACGCAAACGACGTAAATTACGTTGGTTCCGACGTCCATACTTAACATTGGCTGCGCCAGCTATAGCAGGGATAACTTTAGGCCATGCGTAAGTCTTACGTAAACGGCGTAACCAGATACGCCGGCCGGGGGCGAACGTTTGGGAATCGGCGTATAGGCTCATTTGCATATTTTAGATGGGAACGCCACCTAGCGTCCAGCCTAAAATATGAAAATTAAATACAACGGCGTAAGAGACTTACGCCAGTTGGATCCTATGGAAATCTATGCGTAACTGATTCTATGAATCAGTCGCATAGATAGGAGGGCTCAGACGCAGAAATAAGACGGCTTATCTGGAGATAAGCCGTCTTATTTCTTTCCTGAATCTGGCCCATAATCTCCTGGTGCAGCAAGGGTTAATAGAGCTGAGGGACCTGTGACAGGCCATCATCAGGAGTGCCCAACTGTGCTCGCCCTTTCTGCCAAACTTCCTCCTTCCATAAAAGTTATAGGTTCTATGAATGTGAAGTTATCAATGAATGGAGAACAGGTGAATGACAATTAGATCCTCCTCTTTCATTCATAGATTATGTTTATTTCATAGAAGTTATAGGTTCTATGAATGAAGAACAGCTGGATTAATAATAGGTCCTCTTCTTCCATTCATATATCATGTTTCATTCATAGAAGCTATAGATTCCATGAATATAATGTGCTCTATGAATGGAAAAGAGGTGCATTAATAATAGGTCCTCCTCCTCCATTCATAGATCATGTCAAAGCTATAGTTCTGTATTTATGAATGAAAGAGATGTTGAAAAGGGCAGAAATAGTCGGGCAGGCTTGATGAGTGGCAGGGGGAATCGGTGGAAGACTTCAAGGAATGCAGGTGTCAGCAGCACAAATGACACATATGATTAATAGGAAATATTGTGACTTGTAATGATTTTCTTATCTAACCTTAAAGGCATTGGAAACAATCGCCTTGTAAAAATAGAAATGAAAAACAAATAATTTTGAATAGTTATAAAAATACCTCATCACACTGAACTTCCCAGTGAACGGCTGTACAGTTTCCTTTTTCGGGTCAGCGGTGTGGCGGCGTCGTGATTGATGATGAATTAACATGGGGGGGCAGGATCTGGGGCCCCCTTTTTAAAGAGGGTTTCCAGATTCAGATAAGGCCCCTGCCTGAAGACCCCCACAACCACAGTACAGGGTTGTGGGGAAGAGACCCTTGTCCCCATCAACATGAGGACAAGGTGCTTTGGGGTGGGGGTCAGAGCTCCCTCCTGCCCCAAAGAACCCCCCATTTTGAGGGCATGTGGCCTGGTATGGTTCAGGAGGGGCGCCTCGCTCATCCCTACCTCTTCCCTGACCTGCCAGGCTGTGTGCTTGGATAAGGGTCTGATATGGATTTTGGGGGGAACACACACTGTTTTCTTTTTTTTTTGGGTGGGGGTTTCCTTAAAATCCCGACCTGAGGGGTCTAGTATAGACTGGAGGGGGGTCCCCACGCAGTTTCTTTCTTAATTTATAAAAAAAAAAATTCAAAATTGCAACTGCAAGTCAATGTGATTTGACTATTGTTTTTTCTTTAGAAATGTAATTTTTGCTGCAGCATGTTCTATACATGTTACAGATGCACCACTTTACAGGCAGACTAAGGGGACCCCCAAGGCACTATATTTAAAATAATTTTCATTTTTTATTGTTGCACTCATCAAAATTACTGCTTCTTAAAAAAATATTGTTTTAAAAAAAATAGATTTTGCATTGATACATGTCCCCCAGGGCAGTACCTGAACCCCCAATTCTCCTTTAATGGCCAATTTATTACATAAAAGCCTTAATTTTTCCTGTTCAGCTCCCATAGACTTCCATAGGGTTAACGTTCGGGTCAGAACTTTTCTTATATTTGGGAAATGCTGCTGTGAACCAAACAGGGGGGTGTTGAGCCCATCTCTATCAGGCATATGAAACTTTGGGGTGACAAACGCTTTAGGGTGACATGTCTACTAATTGTCTTTGTGGGCGATTTGCAAGACTCGTTTCCTACGTCATTTTCTTTATTTAGCTGTAATGTAAAATATACAATTGCAGTTGTGCTTATTTTATCATATCTGTGTTATTTCTAATAGCACCTGCATAGTAAGAATAAGAGTTTGGGAATTATTGTAAACTTGGCATATTTCATACAGGCAGCCCCTGCACAAATCTTTGTAAATCCACCCCACTGAGTCATCGATGGAAGACCTTTGGCATTTCAGATTCTCTGAATCAGACATAAGTAGAAAACCTTTCCTTCTTGATCAGTGCAGACTATACGGATAAAAACAGCCACATCAAGCGTGAATCTGCCTGTACGTGTTATAATGATATAAACAGATCCATATTTATGGGTAAATCTGTTTATGAAATTAGGAAAAAAAAATGCTGATGCATTACCAGCTAGATATTGTTGTGTGTGTGTGCATGTGTGCGAGATACTGATACCTATTTCCACCACTTGATAACAATGTCCTCCATCCCTTCATCGGTCCTCTTCTGATGGAAAAGTACGTCTGTATAAACGTTTCCTCCTAATGTCTTTTGCATCTGTAGCTTTCAAATTCTTTGACACAGGAAGAAAATTGAATCTTTGAAAATGTGAATACATTTAGACAGGAGTTAAACAGATTTAAAAAAAAAAATCAGTCTATGAAATAATTCCAGGACTTTGGTTATTGAGAAATGAATCTACGCCACAGCTGTCCATTCACCCATCAAGTGCTGTGTGAGATGAAGAGCCCCTGGAACCTTTACCTGAAAGTATCGTTCTTGTTACAGACAACTGCTTTACTTTTACTGTCCTGTTTTAACCACTTGACCTCCGGAAGATTTACCCCCCCTTCATGACCAGGCTATTTTTAGTGACATGGCACTGCATTACTTTAACTGACAATTGCGTGCGCGGTCATGCGTCACTGTACACAAATAAAATGTATATCATTTTCCCCCACAAATAGAGCTTTCTTTTGGTGGTATTTGATCACACCACTGCACTTTTTTATTGTTATTTTTTCAAAAAACAATACCGTATTTGCCGGTGTGTATAAGGCCCTGTACACACGTTCAGACATGTCTGATGAGACTTGTCCGACGGACCGCTTTCATCAGACAACTCTGAACTTGTCTGATGGTCTGATGTGCGTACACACCATCGGAACCAAAATCACGATCAGATCCATGAACGGCGGTGATGTAGAACACAACGACGTGATGAAAAAAACAAAGTTCAATGCTTCCAAGCATGCGTCGACTTGATTCTGAGC